>LFIW01000292.1:0-93925 GCA_001625285.1 Colletotrichum incanum
GGGGGCCCCCCCCCCCCCCCTGCCCAGTCCGATCTGCTGCATCGAGCGTGGTCGCGGCATACGCAAACAAAGGCACCAAGAAGACAGGGACTCCATATATGACTGGGACGAGCGTCCTCGACCCGTGCTGGCCCTGGCCTGTTCATTCAACCTTTCCGACACTTGGTCGCACACGACAGACCGTATTCCCTACACCGCGCTGTCTTCGACATGGACGCAGGCAAAGAAAGGAACGTGAGGAGAGAGGAGGAGGATGCCGAACACCAAATCACAAAGCCGTCGAAGTTCACCATTCACTTCCCCGACTGGTTGATCTGGTACAAGAAGCCCGAGTACCGAGACTTCAAAGAGTATGCCAATGCCATCCGGAATGGAAAGAGGCCTCTGAGCAGAGATGGACGAGAAAAGAGCCCTATACCAGCACGATTGAGTTTGGAGAAGGTTCTTGCCAATGAGACATGTGAGCATACTCCGCCGACGCCATCACAATGGCGACGACCATCGTTTTGACGAACCGAACTACTACTGACACGGCCAACTACAGGCTCCCCCATGTCACTGTACGACTTCTACATGTATCTCAAGTACATTGAGTTTTCCCCCGAAAACCTCGAGTTCTTCGTCTGGTAAGAATCCTTTCATCATGACGCCGGGCCCAAGTCTGACGATGGACCTAGGTTCCGCAACTATGAAGCATCATACGCAAAGACAGGAAGTCTCAACAACTTTCCCATTGCCGAGAAGGAAATCAGCCAGTCATCCTCGTCGAGGAATAGTCTGACGGACAGCGCGGTCGAAGCTGTTAACCTCAAGCTCCCATCTATCCAGATGTCCGAGTTTGACTGTGATCCCGAAGCAGGTAAGTCGTCGCCCTTTGCAAAGGGAACCTTGCCATCAAAAACCTCGGACTAACATTCCTTCAAGCCAACGAAACCATGACCAACATTGTCCACCTCATTGCTCCGGAAAGTGCCTGCCAGCCCAACAGCAGAGTCGGCCCGACTGGTCGCGACCGCATCAAGTCATGGGCCAACGCCTGTGCAAAGCCCGTCTGCTCCAACAATCTCGCCAGTGTCATCCCGGCTCGCATCGCTCCGAACTCAGCGTACCGCACCGAGCTCAACGCCATTGTCAAAAATTTCCTTCTACCTGGATCCGAGAAGGAGCTTAACATCCCGCCCGCGCTGCGCGACCAGGCCCTCCTTGACCTCCAGCACTCATCCGATCCCGCGCACCTGCGGCCCATCGCCGACCACGTCTACGGTCTGCTGAAGAACTGCTCGCACCGCAACTTCGTCAGACTCGGCGTCTCTAACGGCACCTTCGAGACCCTCTGCATGGCCACCAGCGTGGGCATTGTCCTCACCATCGCCGGCTTCCTCTGCGTTCTCCTCCGGGCATTTGTGCCCTTCATGGGCGCCAACAGCCGCTGGAATGCCTTCGCCCCCTGGCCCATGTGGTTCGTCGGCATGTCTCTCATCCTCTCGGGCCTGCGCGGCAGCTGCTTCTTCCTGCTTCTCTTCACGAGACGCCAACCCCTTCCCTGGGAACGGTTCGACGACAGCGCCTCCCTTCTGTCGCAGCGGACCGGCATCATGAAGTTCATGTCGCGCATGATGATCTTTGACCGCAAGATCCGGGTTAAGGACACTCACCTGCGGAAGCTGCAGCACAAGATTGTACTTCAGGCCATGGTCGGGGGTGGCGTCTTCGCTAGCTTGTGCGTGTTGCTGTTTGTACTGCTACCGGTCTGGTCACAGACGACGAAATTTGGTATCTGAGTGAAGGTTAGAATTCTTGACACGAATAATGCGGTGGGGCTTGTTTTCTTTGGAGATTCTTTGTTTCGATAATGTGGATTTAGCGTTTGATATCCCGGGGCGGTCAAAATTGAAGTCTTGCACCATTTCCTTGATCACTAATCATTTTTCGTCACGCCCATGGTTGCCTTTCTGCAGGATTGCAAATGAAAATCTGGTGTTTGAAAAATAGATGTGACCCGAATGTCTTCCAAATGGCTCCTCGGGTGCCAAGGTAGAGCGAAAACGGGTGCACAATGGAAAACAAGGTATAAAAGTTCTCGAGAGCGATCGCTTCGTTTTCGACAAAGAAACTAGGCCGTCTCAGGTACATTTACCCGTCTGATTCATGACCGAATTAGTAAGGAGGAGGCAGATGTGAGTGAGATCGGCACGGCGGCGTTGAGGATTCAAGCCAGGGTTACTGAAAGGAGGCCGAGCTGTTTGTACTAGTCTTTTTGGCCTAGAAATGCAACGATCTGCAAGGCAAGGGAATCTTGTTTTTCTTAATTTCTTTGACGTCCCCAGAATCACCATTGCGTCCTCGAAATTGTTGTCTCGTCACTTCGTAGATAGTAGAAAAGTACTCACAAGCGCTGCGATTTGCTCCCAGGGTCTCCTGAAGCCAACTTTGCTTAAGGGACGGGTGGTTCGAGACTTTATACTGATCAATGTTATAAGTCAGTGCGACTTGACCGCCATCAGTGCCCGAACAAGCAGCAGTCTGATGTAGTACAGAGAATTGAAAAGCGCTTTGGAAGAAATCAACTTCCGGTGAGGGTGCGCTCTGCTAAAGATTTTGACGGAGCATGGCCACCTAACGATCAAGGCCTGGTGCTGCCTTGAAACACGACATCGACCCGACCCGGTTATCCAGTGGTGCATGCGCCAGAAACTCGATGAATATTTGCTCTTCCTGAACAAAAATGCAAAACATATCAAGTTTGTAGTTGCTACAGTGATAACTGTTGGCCACTGCAGTAAAAGCATTGAGTCGCTGGGAGTCTTGTAGAAAGCTTCTCAACACCTACAACCACGGCAGCCCGACAACCAAGCATAGAATTAAGCGCCAATATTCAGTAAATTATCTTAATTATGTGGAGCCGTTAGAGCTCGGCATTACTCATCCTTCTGCTCTATAGGTATCAGGACTTGGGGCTCTTACCTGGTGTCGATACGTAGGAGCGTGCACTCTTTTATTCACACCCGTTGGTTGGCAGTCAATAGGATGTGCAACCAAGCAGTACTAGGGGGGGGGGGAGTAAGATATTTCCTGCTCCTCGAGCCTCCCAAGTATCAATCAAACCGGCAAGGACGGAAAGGAAGGCAAACGGCTGTGTGGATTAATAGCTAGGGTATGTTACATATCGTTGTTTCTATATCATTTCTAGGCTATACAGCGAACTCGACCTCTCTTGCAGGCGTGAGACACACCTTTGTTCCATTCCGGGAGCTCAGGGTCAAGGTCAGTGACTCCTCCCACGGCCCCGCATCCCGGCTCTCAAGCATCTGGAACTCCTGGGCCATTCGGACGACAACGTAGCCAACTTCAGTTAAAGCATACCGTTGGCCCACGCAGATGCGCGGGCCGCCGTTGAAGGGCAGGTATCCCCAGCGTGGCCGCAGCTTGTCGTCTTCCCAGCGTTCCGGACGAAATTTCTCCGCGTCTGGCCCGTAGAAGTCCGTCCGTCGATGCATTACGTATAAGTTGTAGCCCACCAGAGTGCCTTTTGGTACGAAGACTGGCGAGAGACCATCTTCGCCTCCCCCAAGGGGTAGCACGGTGTCCCTCAACGCCATGCGCTCGTTGCGCGGTATAACAGGATGCAAGCGTAGTGCTGGGGCAGTGAGCGGGGTCGAGGTAGCGGTAAAGGGATTCGCTTACATTCGTTCATACAGCACTCGACGTATCTGAGGCTGCGAAGCTCCTCGTAAGTCGGCGCGCGGCCCTGTAGGTGAGCTACTTCTCTGCGCAACTTGTCCCATATTGCGGGGTTCTTGGCCAGCATGAAAAACAAGTTGCTGAGCATACTAGCGGTAGTGTCACGTCCAGCCAATAAAACATTCATCAGCTCATTCAGAACAGAATGCCTGTCAGATGTCCGCGAAGCCAGCTCATGTGAGAAGATACGCTTCTCCCTGTCCGTTTCGAAGTGATGTCCCTCTCCGTTTGCTTTTCTAGCCTCGACCACGCGGAATGCCTCGTCGACGAAGGGCTGGGCAAACTCCCGGCAGATGCGGTTGCACTCGTCGGCCTTCGGATCGCGGTAGAACACCTTGAGGCGACCCAGCATGCCCCGTATTATAATAGCCCTTTGCGCATAGTGAAATGCTTCGGCGAAATCGGGTCCTTGCCGGGTCTTCTTGAGAGTACCGACCGATTGTCCAAAGAGGAACTCGGTCGCCGAGTCAATGGTGTAGCGGAAGAAAAGGTCCTGCAGGTCTACGACCGTCTTTCCATCACGCGGAAGCAGTGCGAAGAGGTCCTGGATCAGGTTCTCAAGTGTCGTCAAGTCGGCCACCTGGTTACGGGTAAAGCTGGGTCGAATGAGCGACCGCGACGCGGCCCAGTGATCGCCATCCGCGTCGAATATGCCCTCCCCCAACAGTGGTCCGAACGCTTCGAGACGGTGGCCGATGCCGTAGTCACTGAACCTGAGCGAAAGGATAGTCTTGATGTTCTCCGGCTCCACCGTCAAGATTGCGTTTCTGTGCAGCTCCTTCACCGTAAACGTGTTGCCGTAGACGGCGTATAATTCGGAGCCTCTTTCGAGAAGCTTGTGCTGTCTGCGAGCGCGGATGCTGCTGGGGATCGTGTCGAGGCCTAAGAAAGGATCCTTGTTAAAGGACCTCGCCACAGGCTGGCAGCCGTGGTCGCGTGCGAATCGACGACGGGCGAGAAAACGCCGGATAAGGACGCACGCGACTGCTCCCAGCACAGCGATCGTCGCGAACAGCTTTTGGTAGAAGGTGATATACATCTTGGTGGCCATTGCACAGGCAGCAGTGGCGCCGAAAAAGAAAGCTGACGCAGGTTGGTCAGAACGGCAGTCTCGGATGCAAGAATAACGGGAATAGACATCACTATTGATTGGGAGAGTGGTGCTATAGTAAGTATCTATACTACTGTAGGATCACTTACCTGGGTTGCTGCATATATGGGCTAACACGATCCTGGATCAATTAAGAAAAACTGGAAGAAGCGAAATGAAAAGGGAAAACAGAGGGGAAAGTAAGCCTAAATAACGACCTGATTCTTTCTCAAGGACTTCTGGCGTGCAAAGACTCAACCATCTCAATTCTCCAATGCGCATATACAAATATCAACAGTCCTCTTAAATTATTAATCACTACTAGGACCCGTCCGCACCGTCCAAAGGGAAGGCACTACTTATACAGAACACGGTACGGTTCAACGGCACGGCGAGGGGGTTGAGGGCCATCAGCTCCGATTCGTTTACAACAGTCAGTCACCAAATCGCGGAACCACGAAAAGGCCCCTGTGAGTGACTGTGGGTGACGCTGACAGCTTACGCACCTCGAGTGGGACCCGGAGTGGGGGGCACCGCCAAGCCCTTGCTGCCTTGGCGATGCTTCCTCCAACGTTGTCACTCCCAAGAAGTGTCAGCCACGGATGCGAATGTCTTCCTGTCTCCTGAGGATCCTCGGCGCAATGTGTTTTCCGGTTCTTGGAGCGCGCAGGCATGTCTGACGCACTGTTTCTCTCCAGCCCCGTCGACAACTTTTTTTCAGCCCGTCGACAAACTCAACTGAGTGGCGCCAGCAACGGTGCATCTTCCTCATAAGCCACTTGCCAGCTTCCCTCTCATTTCCCACAGCTGCCGCCGATATGATCAAAAGCGAGACGACCCGCGATCGTGGCGTGGGTACGATCCAAACCCGTCCGGCCTCAAGAGCAACCTGCACATATTCAGCTACGCAGAGTGAGGGAGCTGGATTCTGTTCTCGGTACCCTCCGCCCCGGCCGTCGCCACCGGCTCGGCGCTTAAACTACGGAACCACCTCGAGCTAATTATCTTGGCCCGGGGTAGCAATGAGGGCCAGAAATCATACGTCATCGATGTCGATTCCCAATTCCCATATAGGATCGTCTCGTCGCAAATTCGCGCCGGAGAGACAGTCACACATATGCGCAGAGACGCTCCTGGAAGCCAGTGTACGCTTCCAGTCCCATTTTTACGAGCCTGCGTCGACCGATAATTATGTAGCTTTCGGCCTTTACCGATTAACGATCCTATCTTCAAGATAACCTTAAGAAGCACCGTCTTAAACCTATGGTTTCTGTTACAGCCTAGAGACCATTATGCTCTACGCATCGTCTGTAGAGACCCGCTGCGTACAGGCGTATTTACCAAATCAATCGGGCTCAGGGCCGTTAATAAGGAGACGTCTTTCTTCTACATAACGACCGATCTAAAGCTTAACTGGCTATCTTTAGTCCAAAGCACCTAGACATGAAAACCTAGCGTACTTCAAGGACGTCATGGATGCTGCAGCTCAGGCTATTAAGCTAATAGATGCAATGAATTCTCGAAGATAGGTAGGTTGTGCAAGATCAAGTGAAATGCACAAGGATCTCGCTGACGGCGGCAGGGAGCTTTCAGACTGGATCGGCGGGATGGTTGTTAGCGGACGTCAATCTCGGAGGATGCCGGCGGCAACGAATAAATTGGGATTCGGAAGATCGTCTGTGACGGCGGCGCGCCCGAGTGCAGGTGTAACTAGGCTGTTATAGTAATGTAGCCAAAAGGCCACTAGCTGATGAGGTGAGAAGCCGAAATGATAGTCGTTGCCAACAATCATTCCACAAGCACGATACAAGGCCATAGGCGCCTTATACTTAGTATGTCTGACCTCAATGGGCAAAAAAACGTATCTACAAAAAGTAGTGCTATTGAGAGGAAGATTGGCATTATTGTGATGTTATATAAGGAGGGGCAGTTATGGTGTTATGATTTTGATGAGGTGAGCGAAATGAGGGTGACTGACGTTAGTTCTCCGAAATGAAACGTCGAACAACCTATGATACGGCACTTGGATCCACGCTTCCTTCCAATCTTCGTCTGTTTCTTCAACCTTGCAACGAGCTTATTCCCATATTTTGCTCTAAACCCTCACTTAGTCATCCCCTTTTGCTGCCACAGAAGACGTTGCGTGACTTCCGACAGCTTGCTGCCCATCTGATGAACCAGGGCGGCGTGACTCAGCAATAGCCTGAAGTTGCTTCTGCAACAACCTCATAGCACTACGTGATGCCTTATCCTTCTCCTCGTATATAATATCAAACCCCAAGTCGCCCTGCGTCCGCATCCGTGCTGTGGTTGCGATGGTAATGACCAGCCGCATAACATCCCGCGTCATGATGCAGGGGTCCATGCTTTGGTACGGCGGAGAGACTTCCCAATGGATGCTTTGAAACGCATCAAGCCCCCCTTTCTCAACGCTAGATTCCGGCTTTGGCAGACTCAAGTCGAACGTAATGAACGAGACCGGCAGAACCTTGCCAACAGCCTTGCGCCACGCTTTGTCAAGAGCTGTGAGGTTGAGGTATTCATTGCCGGGGGCGGTGGTCATATTGCCGTCGCCAGAGTCTATTGTCATTGAGCTAAGTGCGGAGGAAGGGTTGCGGCAGATTGCAAGCATGGCGGGCGTGGCGAGTGGCTGGAGAAGGACCAACTTAATGTGTCGTGTGGGAAGTTGCGACTGTGATTCGGAACCTGTCATCTCGACGAAGAGATTGGAAAGTCTGACTGAGAGGTCAACTTCCTCCACTTGACTAGGGTCTGTGATAGGACTGGGCTCTCCGTAGGCCATCTTGAAAGACCTATGCGTTCTATGCACCGACGGAAACGTTCACCGGCGTACAAAGATAATGTAAATGATAGGCATAGGAACGGTTGCCTATATACACAGAGCATACATATGTGGTGCACGTGAAAATGTGAAGGTGAAAGGAAGTTGCCACAGCTGACGTTTTCGGGTAGTGGCGTGCTTATGTCGAAAGGTTATTGGTAGGATGGAATCTGCTGCCTATTGCCAAGTGATTAATGACTTTCCATAGACAGATTTCCATGGCCACGTATGGCGTATTAGAGTGACACAAAAACTATGTGATGTTACATATAAACTGTTTAAAACGCTGTAAAAACTATGTCGAATATGTCTGAGAACACTCGTAGTGTATAATCGTCATCCCTAGGACACCGCAATAGCGGCATCAAATAGCAATCAGCCGCTTGCCTGCAGCCAACCCCAATGCCTTTCTCAAGCCAAGCAAATCATAGTTTAACAATTGGATAGTTGCTTCTTAATAATTAGAGTGCTAGTTTGACTGTGCTAGAGAACTGTTGATAAAGTTTTAATTAGCTTGTAATCATTCATACGTCAAAGGTTATTGAATTGTGGATAATTGAAGATTAGGTTGACTGATTTGTAGTATTATTATATACTTTCATCCTATTGAGCATGACTAGAATACAATAAGGCGTAACAAGAAGCAGATTTCTGAAGGCAAATAAATTTGTTTTTCGTCCGGATGGGAGGCCCCATACCGGCACCGGATAGGGCTGGAGCCGGGAGGGTGACTGACTCTCACCGGTTACAGTACAAGAGTTTCACTATTAATCCTACGCTCTGAAATCATGCTTTGCTACATGGCGGTTGGTTACCTCGTGATTGTTTCGAGCGGCTGCGAGTGTTGACGAGACCGTGTCTACTACGTAGGTAGGGAAATCATTCCCAGCTCCACCGCGGCAAAACGCGAAAAAAAACATACAACACCAGGTATTCGCTGGTCGTCACCGACCCAACTACTAATCCGGCCCTCATTGGCTTATCTATGGGAGAGCAGACGGGATCCCGAGTTCTCCAATGGGTATGGTCGTATGTGATGATTTAGAGGACGTGAGCTACTTATATTGGGAGCTGGTGGTCTGCTTCGCCGGATGAACCAGGGACACCGCATTTGACAGAGTGGAACAGTCTTAGAGAAAAACGGAAACTATCTTAAGATCTCTTGTGCCTAAGTTTAGCCGTCCTTGACGATGCATTTCGATGGGTTTGTCAGGAGCAGAAGTGAGGTGGTCAAAACGCAGCGAGCTTGTTAATGGTAGGGTGATCTCAAACTTGAAGGCCCCCACTGCAAGAACATTTTCTGGGAACGACTGAGTTAGGGACAGCTGGAGCATGCTTTGGGACGCATGATCTACGCGTCGCTTTACTGCTACCTCTGCTTTTGTATACTCCCTCCGCTGCACCCTGACACTGACTTAACGTCTCTCTATCAACTGGGTCCCCCTGTACCAGGGAGTTTTAATGTCTGGTAATGCCGACAAACTCGCTGACAGAGCGTGCTCGAATAACTACATCTCACCGGAGACTGCCGAGTCGTACGTCTTGTCCGGCTGTATGGAACGGAGGCCTTAGCCTGGCTTCTTTCTGGTCCGGCTTACAAATAATTAAAGCAAACCCCTCAAGCCCCTCAAACCCCGAGAGTCCGCACAAATTCGCGGGGATTCTTGACCTAGCAAGTTCAGAACTCCGATATGCTCCGACTCCCTGCCAATTTCCTTACTCCTACCGCATAGAAACACGTCACCGATAAACTAATGCACTGCCTCACAGACCTGTGAGACATGTCAAGCACTAGGAGCGAGGTTTTCCGTAGTCGATATCAGAAAAGGGCCATTCAGGAGGAAGCATCAATGCTACCCAGCGCAAGTGTATCATTACCTATCCCTATTCTACGGATGGGGTATATATTCATTTTATGAAATCATCAATGCCATTCGTGTTCCATGCGAGTTCCTGTTCGTTACTCCTATCTTCATCCTCATCATGGAAGCTGCAAAAAGCAACAGCGCTGAACTAAAAGGTCTTCTCACACCCGATCTTTTCGCGAAGGTTCGCCGCGTGTGGTTCTCACATATCCTTGACGATGACCACATTTTTGTCCCATCACAGGAAGATGCCTTACAATGGTTCTCCCGGAGCGACGTTTTTGACGGTATCTGCAGGTGGGTGTGGGCCTTTCCGAGCATCTATGGACAGGCCTGAACTAATGGTGTCAACATCCAGGGCGGAGTTTGGTTCGACGTTAACCATTCTAGATAGACTTGACTCTACTGGAGACGAAATCTTTGCCGGAGCCAAACTTGTGTCTGTACTTGATTGGATGAGTCTGGTCATTCTCCTTGACCAAATACCGCGAAATTGCTTTCGAGACGACGAAGCCGGTATCGCGTATAAGAGATTCGACGAGCGAGCCTTGTCTGTAGCTCTGAAGGCAATCCAACTACGCATTCCTGAGGATCCGGTGATCCGTTACCGCCAAACATATAGGTTTTGGTTTTACATGCCTCTCGAACACTCGGAAAGCATGAAAATGCAAAACATGTTGTTTTTGGAGCACAGGCGAATGTTTGGCGACAGCCTTTGCCTCCTCTTTGGGATGGCAGCAGAGACTGACGAAGATGCTCAGGCTGTTCAAGTGGCAAAGGAAGTGCTCGGCCGACGCAAAGCAGTCCTCGAAAGTTGGATTAGCACACTTTCAAGGATCGCATCAGAGCCTAGGGAGGTTCTAAGACGTTGTGGCCGGTACCCGCATCGCAACGGGCCTTTAAACCGGGTTTCTACCAAGGAGGAGGTTGAATACCTGAGAAGTCGCGAGACCTAATGCAAGCAAAATTTCTGGCTATGTGGTTTATTATGCATCCAAAAGACTTTTTAATAGAAATAATCTACTGCCTAACATCAGATGTAAACTTGAATACTCACTGATGTCAAAGAGCTTGTATTCATGCGATTGAGTATTATTTAGAGAGCTAATTGTCTTGTTTTGAGTCTCCTATGACTGTGTTTTGCCAAGAAGAAACAACTAGGAAAAGACTTAGGTAGTGGCTGAAATTAAGGAATATGAAACACAATGGGTTAGCTCTCCCTGACAACAATCCCCCCCTTGTGTATCATTTGGTGCATCAAGCCTACAAAAACAAGATGCACCGATACTCACATCGGCTGCCGCCACCGCAATGTCTCGCTGCAGACAAAATTGCTTCATCTCGCCGTGTTTCCCAGAGCGTTCGAGACACTCCAAAATGCCATGCCATGCCCAAACATTGTTTAGTCACGCTTTTCGGCGAGGAAGCTTAGGGCTGAAGCCGAGATCTTGCCGATAAATCTCCTCTGGCTCTTCGACAAGGCCTTGCCTTAGGAGTAGAGCTCCGAACGGGTGTCGAGTAGGCTGTATTCGGAACGGTGGATCAGCGTAGGGTAAGTCGTCTTCTGCTGCCACGGCATCACGAAGACAGCGAAAGGCCTCGTCAATCCGTTTTTCTCAATACAAAACCTCGCCTTCTAGCATCAGTAAAGCCACCCCCAAGACCCTGTGGGCAGGACAATTGAGCCCGTATTGCCGTTCAGCAGGGATTTCTCCCAGCACCGCCTCCATCTTTGCTTTTTCATATCTTGCCTCTGGAACGCGACCAAGTGCAGCGAAGGCGAGACCTCTCGCATATGGGTATGCCGCTGTCGTAATAGGCATAAGTTCAGGGTTCTCGGGAAGAGGGTTTCGAAGGATCTCTTCCCAGCGTCCAAATCTCACCAAAACATGTGCCAAAGTGCCATGTAGATACTCCGCCCAATCATCCATCGGCGGAGACTTGACAGACAACAGCACAGGCGTGATGATCTTCGAAAGACGCCTCCCAGCAATGACCGCGTCTTTCGAACAGTCTGCCATCATGGCAGAATATGCTAAAGCGGGAATGTTGTGCGCTCTGTAAACCGTGTACATCGGCGAACCAATCTGGCACTGAAAGTACAGGTCATCTGCGGCCATTGCTTTCCGATTGGAATCAATGGCAAGACGATAATCTCCACAAGCGAGATCAATATGAGTAGCCATGTGTTGCACATGGGATCCGTGAGGAACGGGGCTTCGAAGACGGTCAGCCGCGTGCAACGCCTTCTCTGGAAAGAAAGACCCCTCCATAAGATGAGCATAGAGGTGGGTCAATGCGGGATAATTTATGCCTCCAGGTCGGTTCAACGCAGCTTCTAAAACCATTTGAGCTTCTGTGGTATCTGCCGTTGCCGGGTATCCTTTCTCAAGATCCCACAGGCGACGGGGACGTTTACACATAAGGGAATCTGCAAACAGAGCCAACACGTCAGGGTCCTTTCCGTAGGTTGTAGCCACTGTCTGCATCGCCGAGGCGTATACATTGTCAAAGACCCCAAAATCCTGTGGGATAGTCCCTGGGGCTGGGAATCTCGTGATGATTGCCTCGATCAGACTTCTTTCGATCGGTTGGACTTGAAGTGCAAGCAACTGAGCACTCTCCAATGCCGCATGGATCCGTTTTATCGTTTCGTTGTAGTCCGTAGCGTCAAACCGAGCCCACGATTTGTTGTAATTAGGGCCACAAGCGTACGATTTCCCCAAAAGGCCATGGCACAGCTAGGATCCTCCTCCCTAGCTCTGATAAAACAAGCTGCTGCCTCGTCGTGATTGAAATAATACGCCCATATCAATCCCCCATTGAACCACGTTTGAGCTACTGGAGAGTTTGCCGTGATCTTGAGGTGATAGTGGCCGAGGTCGAAGTATTGGTCTGGAAGGCCTGACATGTCTTGTGAACGTTTACAAAGCAGTGGTAAATTTGTGCCTGAGTCGAGCATGAAACTCGTTTCTTGATTCACTGTAGGCATTGGAAATTACTTAGTTCTGCGATGAGAAGTCAGATGGACTGGTCATAACAAGCTTACAGAGAAGTTACGTATTGTCAGGGATCGGTTGCACTAGAGTGATATGCGAACAAGCTGCGAACTCAAAGGTAGGTATATTGTGATGACGAAGCTAAACGCTGCTCCCCCCCTCTCCCTTCGCATCTTCTGCGCCCTTTTTACTCTGCGCACTTTCCTCGCAAGGGCTGCGCCCTCGCTCCGCATACGAGGTGACCCATATTTCCTGCTGAGTCATAACGACTACTGACACGTATTCAGCAGTCAAGGAAGAGGTAACGAGGTTGCGGAGTTTGACAATAGGAGATAAACGATTTCCCTCCCAAGGTGCTCAAGATGCATTGTTCGGAGGTGGCCGGCCGCTCCTGTCGTGCATGGCCTGAGCATTCAACTCCAACCATCAGTCAAGTTTGTCAGCGGGTACGGGAATTGGCTCAGCACTAAACTCAACAATGTGTCCTGATAACTCAGAATCAAACACCAAAGCTTGAAAACTATCAATGTAACTGTAAAATACAAACACCGAGAAGCGGGGTATCTGCAGATTATAGGACGACCTGAGGATGCCAATGGACTCCTAGCGCTAGCTTGGGGAGAGCGTATGGCGACTGGGACGTAGGTGGTTCAGCAAATTCGTGTAAAGTGTGGGTGGGTGTAAGCCTGAATGCTCGCTGGCTTGGCAGATTATTTGCCTCGATCAGGAAAGGTTACGAAATATTCTTGAATCATGGAAATGATCCCCAGAACAGGTTACTGCCTTCTGTCTCCAGCTTTGGAAACGGGCGTATCATAGATGAGGCAGCCGCTAGGTATTTCGCAGTTCGGTAATTTCCAGGACAAGTTCAACCGAAGAACTTCGCCCTTTGAAAGACAGCACCTGACGAGGCGGAGGTAATATACACTTTTTTACTGGACGAAGTGGCTCTAGTCGTCTGCAATAGCAGGCGCATAATTAGCTGAGACAGATTTACACCCAATATCAGCCACTTTTAATTACGTGTGCATCTAAACTCCACAGCAGGATAACGGCAACAATAACAATAGAATAACATCGACTTCAACAATGAGGAAAAGCAATAGTCTATTGTATATAGGTGCCATCAGCACTAAGAGGGCAGTAAAAGTACGCTATAGTACAGTGGTAGCAGCAGTACGTAGGTCAAGTCAGATATGCTCCAACAGGCTGCTAAGACACTTGTGACTCAAAGCACCTTCGGCTTGCCAGGGGTAAGCCAGCATACCTTATCATAGATCCCTTCTTCTTTGAAAACCTTCTCCAAGTTGTCGCCATTCTCGGTGAAGTGGCCCCAGGATTCATAGTGCATAGGGACCAGAATATCGGCTTTAATCTCACGGAAGAGCTGTGAAGCCTGCTTGCCGTCCATGGTAATAAGCAGGGGAGAGTCGGCAAAGGGGCCCTTCGCTGCCCCAAGGTTGAGAATTGCAACGCGGATATGAAATCTTCTGCTCATGTCAGAAAGTTCTGGCATATACACAGTGTCGCCCGAGAAGTAGATAGCGTTCGGTAGACCATTTGTCTCCCCGAATTCCGAAGTCGTGAGGATAAACCCCGTACACTCGCCACCAGGTATATGCTGGCAGGGAGTAGCCGTTACTTGAAAGTGCCTGCCGCCTGTATACAGATAGATGACCTCCCAGGGACGCATGCCAATTACGCCAGGCCGTGGTGCGAGTTTTTGGGCACCGTCCATTGTCGTCAAAACTCGGCGGCCATCGAGCAAGCGACGACCAAGCTCATCGAGGTTGTCGGGATGGTCCTCATGACTGAGGAGGACGACATCGATAATTGGGAGGTCCTGCAGCTTCAGCGCCGGGTCATCAGAAACCTTCAGCACAGCGATCCCCTCATCCCATTCAGTTCCGGCGGTTGAAAAGAACGGGTCGGTGAGGAAGTTGATGCCGTCGATCTCGATCACAGCAGTGGCAGTGCCGATATGCGTGATGGTGATATTGGCTTTCAAGTTTGGTACCATGATTGAAGTTTTGCTAAAGCGTGAAAAGGACAAAATCGAAATATGTTTGAGGAATTCTTCGGCAAGATGAATGAATAGTCGATTTGCTGACACTTTTGCTGAGCTACAATTGACAAACGAAATGCCTCAAATTGGAGGGTGAGTGAAAAGAATGTCTGCTTGCCAAAGTTTCATGTTATACGCCTGTAGAGAATATATTTTGTTTCTTTATCACATTTATGAAAGTCAATTTGCGGTTTTCGTCCTAAGTTGGTAAGCTCTATCCCAGTGACTGATTACTTCGCAAGCCATTTATGGCCTTATCCTGGGCTTCCGGTTGTGGAAAGGTTCCGAGGTGTGACAGTGACAGATAAGTCAGTGCACGCTAAACCATTTAGGTAGCATATTCCGCCAAGACTTCCTCTCTCAGGGCGGCGTTATTTGGTCGTCGTGTTGGCAACTGATGCGCGAAGCGCTCCCAGACGCGGACAGACCCTCGGACATTGAAGCTGTTTGGCGCTGTATTTCCGTGCATCCTGGAAATGATGAACAAGAGTGGAATGGCCTCATGCACAAAAAAAGGGCAGAATTGGGTCGCGTGATCCACGTGGCGGAAAAAGCCCATGCCGCCAGCTGAGATCAGATGCTGGACTAATTCCTCCGTTACCTCGCCTTCGAGCCCTTATACACAATTAGGTTAAGACAGTTGCGTGTCAACCCGCCTCGCTTTTAGCCTCATGAAAGGAAAGAGCCCAGCTCTAGTATGTTATCTTCGGAAAAGTATCCGAATCCCCCGGCATCTCAAAGGTTAGCGTGGTGATGCGGGCTGGGTTGTAACTCAGAACAATTTGATGTGTACTTCTGTTCATGTTTTGCCACGGCACATGGTAAAACGTTTTGTTGTTATAGTCTGTTGTTTAAGCAGAAGCTGTGCTAGCAGCTAGCGGCTAGTGATATTCTTTGCAGATTAAAAGACCAATCACTCGCAGGAAAGGACCCAGTCGCACCGGTTCTCCACGAAGACTCCCACTGCCCACGGGGTCCAGCACATGAATGTGTGCTAAGTCATCGGGTGGTCGCGGTGTTGTTCTGTATTCAAACTAACAGAATTACGAAATCGTAATCCAGTAGGACACGAGGGAAGATGTTCGTTTTCCATACATTACATGGGGGATGCATGTTTGTCATCCCAGCTTCTAAATCGGCCTTTTTTAAGATCCGAAGAAAGAAAGTTTGGCTTAGAATTGAACACCTTAGATATTCCTGACAAAACCTTCAGAAAGTATTAGAAATCATGCTTTCATAGCTGAATTTTACCCCTTGATTGATTCTGCTAAAGCGGAACGTTGATTGATGAAAGCATGATGCTTTGTAATGAGTTAACCACCGCTCTGCTGCTTAGTATAGTTTGCTTCAAAGTCGGTGGAGGGATGGTCTCAACCTGTATTGGCTGCTTCGATCGATGCCTACTTAAGGATCAGACAAGACGGCTTCACTGTCCGCTGGCATATTCAGTACTCTACGTGCTTTCGTTGCATTCATTCGATTACAATAACCCTCTCGAAGTTCTACAACCCTATCTCCATCTTCTTCAATTGTGAAAACATGGCTCGAGTCATCAAAACTGTTGCCATCGCAGGGGTATTAACATTGTGCATTTCATTGGTGGATTTCGCTAACTTTGCCGTAGGCTTCGGGAAACGTTGGCCGTAATGCTCTACAAGCGATACTAGAGAAGGAGCGCTTCGACATCACTATCCTCGTTCGCAAGCAGCCGGAACAGGTTCTTGGCGGAGTCACGGTCAAGGTCGTCGACTTTGGTTCTGTTCACTCATTGACGGAGGCACTCAAGGGACATGACGCGCTTGTGGATGCTACTAGTATTCCCGATCCAAGTGTGTCTCTTCGTCTGATCGAAGCCGCCGTGGCTGCTGGTGTTTATCGACTTATTCCTGCTGAGTTCAGTACGGATCCCGATAATGCCCAAGTAAGGGCCTTGCCTCCTTTCCAAGGAAAAGCCAAGATTTACGACTATATCCGGAAACTGGCGGATGAAGGCAAAATTACGTGGACTGCTATTTGCAATAATGCATTCCTTGACTGGGGTCTCCGGTTAGGGTTCGTCAATATTGACATTTTCAAGAAGAAAATTGGTCTTATGAATGACGGCATGCAAACATTCCCATGGACACTATTGTCCTCTGTTGGGCAGGCAGTCACGGGTGTTCTGATAAAACCTGACGAAACCGAGAACCGCGTCTGTTACATTTACAACATTCAGAAGAGCCAAAAGGACATGGCCGCATTAGCCAAACAGAGTTTGGGTGACGAAAATTGGCAAACAAAGAAGTTGGATATGGATAGGGTTTTTGCAGAGGCCATGTTGGAACTGCAACGCGGCGTGGTTAACTTCCAG
Organism: Colletotrichum incanum; assembly: GCA_001625285.1. Classification (NCBI taxonomy): domain Eukaryota; kingdom Fungi; phylum Ascomycota; class Sordariomycetes; order Glomerellales; family Glomerellaceae; genus Colletotrichum; species Colletotrichum incanum. The sequence continues at coordinate 16,953 of LFIW01000292.1, forward strand.
GTAATTGGTGATATGATAAGGTATGCCATCACCAAGCCTGAACTCGAGTTTACTCGGGCTGAGAATGATAATGAACTGCTTGGTGTTCCGGCATTGAGCGATGAAGACATCAAGCGAGTCATTAAGGAAATTGCTGCGGAGAAGAAAGATGTGGGAACTGAATAAGGCTATGGTGGACTTTTTGGATTGCACCATGGTGGTTTAGTTATTTTACTGAGAGAATGAATCAAGCATTATCAGTATCCGCCCCATGGCCTGGCTCTTTGGTTTAGAATGTGCTTCGTGGTGCATGCAAGTGGAAAACCCGAGTCTTGCCGGACGAGGCGTCACGGTCGGGTTAATATGGACGCTTCCTCCAGAAAGACAATGTAACCCAAGTTGGACTAATAGATAAATGGCATTGTAGTAATCGGACCAAAATTGTGATAAACTCCGGTGTGGCTCGGATGGTTATTAAAGTTTTGAAGCTTAGTCTGGCGACTAGTGCCAGATTAACAGTGCAAAATGGCGCATAGCCGGTGTTTTCTGACCTTCCAATCCCCAAGAAGAATAGTAAGGTCGTTATCTAAGACTCAGAGCCCTATATCTAAGTTCTTAATGTTTTGCAATTCCAGTCAAAAGTTGCTTGCCTTCCAATCTCATCCCCTAGTGAAGCCACACAGTTACCGTGTTTTTACGCAATCTAATTTAGCCCCGTGAAAACGGCGAAGTTCATTGTTCTTAGGCATTGGTGCATCTTAACTAGTGAACTGAACCAGAATAGAGCGAAACTAGGCCCATGGAAAACAGTCAATTACTTAAGGGGTCTTGAAGAATAGTTGCCTCCTTCCGACGACTTCATCGTAAATGTACCTAGGCGACTCAATAGTCATCAAGGTTTGAGATATAATAAGCACTCAACGACCACCTACAACCTCGCGCCTGAGTCCATACTTTAGTGCCACATTACTTTAGGGACCATTGGATTTCAGGGCAAATAGGGACCTGGAATGATGTCAATCTAGAGCTATCTCCAGTGGACATAGATTAACCATTCATTTGAATAACATGAAGACTGAGAGAAAATTGTTGGATGGCTTATCTAGTATAACAATATGATGATTCTAAGATAAGAGCACAGGACCGTGCAATCTCATATATCTAATTCTCTTCGGCTAAACTTAAGGCCATTCACATTAGAAAACTAAGTTAATCACCTTGTGTGATATCGGGATGGGCTACTTAAGGGCCTAAATATAGGGCTCTGAGTCTTAGATAACGACCTTACTGTTCTTCTTAAGGATTGGGAGGTCAGAAACGAATGAAATTGTTTTTTCATGCGCACCATTTAGTTAAGCTTTCCACGCTACACCACCAGTCCCTGATAACCATCAAACTAAGGGCTTATTATCTCTAGGGATCAGCCGTGTATTCATATATTTTAATTCTATAGATGGATGCTCTGATGTGGTTAAAGTTTGATCATGGTTCCCAAAGTCATTCATCCTTTCTTGGACCTCAACTCAGTTACTTCAGTCTTGAATCAGCCTGACTCAATATGCTCAGTCTGGACCCAGTTCAAATTGGAAAAGTAGTCATGTCACAGAACGGAAACAAAACTAGAGCATCAAGACCGCCCCGACGTATTGGCAGACTATGGAGATTTGAGAAATATGTTTCTAAAAGTCCTGCTTCTCAAATCTTTCTTAATTTAAAGCCACCTGCCTGCACATACCTCGCTGATGCAAAAACGCCTGCTGATGCGAGAATCGAAAAACCGCAAAACAGTTGCAAGCCCAGATAATCTCCTCCTCGTGCGTCGACGATGGCACTCGCAATGGGGCTGCCCGTGAGTGCCCCAAAAGACTGAAATGCAAACGCAGTGCCAGTCCGGGCGCCGATCTCCCTGATATCGGAGATCTGGGCAATCAAGGTTGGACCGATGGACGTGAGACCCGAGGAGAGGAAGCCAAAAGTTGCTGTGAAAGCTAAAATGCCAGCGCTGTTTTTGATCGGTATCCAAAGGGCCAGGCAGGCGATTCCTGTGAAGGTTGAGATGATAATCATAATGTTGTACCGGCCGATATTGTCAGCCACAAGCCCTGGTACAACACGTCCGATGATGCTGTGTTCAAATGTTACTAATTGGGATCAGGGAATGGAAACTGTATACCGACATACCCAACTGCATGCATGATTGGTAGCAAGTAGATGACCAGGTTCTCATCCATGCCCTGGGCTTTAGCTTGCAAGATAACAAAATTGTACGGAAGGAATAGACCCCAAAAAACCAAGAAGAGCCCAAACACGGTCGATATCATGGCCGGCTCTCGAATGCCACGGAAATATTCGTTGAAATCCACTGGCTTCTTTTCCGGCGCGAGTCGCGACTTGACAGTAAAGCAGGCAAGGGTAAGAAGCCCCAAAAACATGAACCCCACACTACGCATGGCCCAGGGAAACCCGACTCTGTCGATCAACCTAGGGATCATGATCGGTAGAACGATACCGCCAAATGAGGAGCCGGACATCATGATTCCGAACGCAGTAGCACGCCGGCGGTGAAACCAGGTGACGAGACACGACATGCTTGCGCTGGTCACAGCGCTGGCACCAATGGGACAGACGATGCTCTGCGCGAGAAAAAACTGGTAGTATTCCGTGGCCAAGGATACCATCATCATGCCAAAGACATAAGCCACGGCCCCGAAGACGAGAATCCATCGTGCGCCATACTTGTCGAAGGCGAAGCCCCACCGTTTGGTTATCAGCTTTGAGTCTGTCAAAGAAGCTCAGGGAGGTCAGTGACTGCAACTTACAACAATGGGCATAAAATTCAAAGTCCATTGCATGAAACTTGTGATCCAGGAGATGGTGGAGGAGGAATACTGGCGGAGTGCATGGTTGACGTAGTATGTCTGGAAGACGCCGATGCTATTGCCGAGGCCAAAGGTGCAGAAAAGCACGCACCATGTGCCGAAGAGTACGATCAGTGCGGCTTTACCGCCCTCGGGGTAGTCCTCTACGTTGACGTTGTTGACGCCGGTGCTTGAAAAGGGAGTGATGGGAATCGGCTCGGAATGGCTTTCCAGATCCGTACGGCCGGAGTTTTGTTCTGGGGTTCCCCTCATTTCCGTCGAGGCCGGTTGGTGGGTGCAGTCAGCGATTTCAGCGCCGAGTCCCGACCCCGTCATCGCTTTCTCCATTTGAAACGACATGGGTTTTCGGAGGGGTTACCGGAGCATTTGAAGCTCGGGAAACCGTAGTTTGCCAGCTTACTTGAATCTGGCGGCCGAGGCTTAAGTACCCCAAGGTGGAAAGTCTGGAGAATGTTGGGGTTGGAACTGAAGCCTGTGGGGACCCTGGGGTAATGATCCTGCGAGTTTCCCATTACCTAATTACTAGGTGAAAAAGGGTAAATGCATTTCCACCATTCATTTGTTATGCCAATGGTGACATATTTGCCGCCGATTTCGCTTCTCTGATCGCGGTAACGGCCTCGAGATGGCGCTCGATGGAATAGGTAGTGCGCTCGGTTATCAGTGGCACGCTACATAGATAAAGATGCTATTAAGCGGACCTAGTTTATAACTTAGGTGAGGTTGTTGATGCTACGTCAGGAGTCTGTAAGATCTCAATGCTGTCGGCAAGTTATGTGGATGATTAAGTGGCAACGTCTTCTTTTCATTCTAAATCAACCATGTAGAAATTGCGAACATGAACTACTTTCTTCTTGGTGCACTTCTTCAGACAGTCTCCGGTTACTGGAACCGAGGCGCTCGTCGCACTGAGAGCGGTAAGAGTGATGACCAAACATCGTCTTCAAGTCGGCGCCAAAAGGACCGAATTGCGTTCTACAACAACCACAATGCTCTAGCTCGCGTTCACTCTCCGCCTAAAACGAGATTTCAGCAACACCGACTGAGGCTCGTGACGAACCACAGACTGAATCCAGATATCCGGTAGCCCTCTGCACATCATTACTATTTTCCTGACGCCGCCAGCAAAGCGGGCAGCCACTTCAAGCGTCAGCAGCAAGGGCCGCGTGAAACGGAGATTTACTAATACCGATAAATGAGATTGTAAATCACGATGGGGGAGACCACGTACATAGAAAGCTGAATATGTTTTGGCAGTTGGACTACGTGGAAGCGGCTACTTGCCCACCAATGCGAAATGTTTGGGCTCGACCTTCTCACACTGTCATTTTCGCAGTGTGCTGCTGTTCCATCCAACTTGCTGAGGTATTGAAGGAACCTATGTCGTTACGCCCGGCACACAAAAACAACTGCGACGAAATCCTCATATTCGTGTGGTTCTTCCGCACATTGTTGTGTTAAATAAAGTTGCAAGTGGTCCTTGACAGTGTCTCAACTTGCAGCTGCAGTTTCTCTTCCATTCTCGGTTACAGCCTTGTCTGGGGCAGATCATCCCATAAAGAATAACCCTTTGAAATTTTTCAACCGTTTCTGATCGGAAAATAAGACGGAGACTGTGAAGTGTATTGCTTGAGAGTGAAATACAAGACAGAAGTGAAGGGCATCTGATTGCGACTCAAAGGCCCAAGACAGCAACGCCGATGCCGGAAAAACTGACCTGGTTATGCTAACCACACAGACCAGCTCATTTTTTAATACAAAGTTAGGGACTCAAACTCAGGATCAAAACCTGCTTCCTCATTCAAACAGACAACGAACCCTCATTATCTCCAAATTCGTTGGCGTTAGCACTCGGGCAGAGAGATTCGTAGGTCGTGTCACAGGTGCGCTTTGCTGATTCTATGGTTCAGAACCCAGTTTCTCGTCTGTTCGTATCTGTTCGTATCGCTGAAGGTCCCTCAAGGCCAATCTATTCTTACACATCACAACCGAGCGGTCCATAGTCCCTGTTAGTCATCCATACCGTCACTCGGCCGAGGATGAGTTATCAATACTGCGAGCATTGCCCAAATACTGGGATAACAAAAAAACGATTGGAAAGACCTTAGCCCTTCCTCGGTTTATTGAAAACCTGTCCATCTGCACCAATATGAGGTCGGTAGACATGTTGAAGCTGTTGCATAGATGAGCCTATCTGTTGGTTTCACGGACGGTAGGCGATACACTCGTACGAGTACCGTGGGTAGCAAAGATCACCCGAAAGTGGTGACATTGCTGTTATTGTTGGTTATAGAGATGGAAGATCTATCTAGGTGGCCAGCCGCAAGGTGAAGTGCGATATGACCCGCGTTGTGGCTGAGTAGGCGACCCTACTCTGCCCAGCTGTAGCTGGACTGGCCTGTGGCTTGCTATCTCCCGTTGCCTCACATTTGCCCTATGCCATCCAGCACCATCTTATTCGCAAACTTTCCTATCAGAATAGATGAGCGTCATTGCAGACAGAAATGGATGGCATTGAAAAAAGCGAGTGAATTTGAGAATTCCAGAGAGGCAAGTCGACAGAACAATGGTTTTGATCTCAGCAAAGAGGTGGCTCAGTGAGTGAATGTTGAAGCATGGACACGCACGACAGGGTATTCACCAGGCTCCCACCGAGATGTTATGCCTTCTCTTGGGGATAGATTAAGGTAGCATCAGGAACTTGGAGTTGGCCTCTCATAGTTCAGGTGCGTTCAGTTAACCATTCGAGAGGCATTTCACCCTTACCTGTTACTAACCGCAACCTCACCTCTCAACATGGCCTCTCAACATGGCCTTTCAAAATGACTTGTTTGCGATGAGTTGAAACATATCAAAAAGAGTGCAAATGAAGCCATCCATGTCCCAGGTTAAATGAAATCATCACATCCGCAGAACGCCACTTCGGAACACACTTATCGCAGATTCTCTTGGAAGTATTATTCATAAGTTTTCTTGGGAGTTTGCCTAAATCTTCCCAGGAACGTAAAGAAGCACCTTAACCATGTCAAGCAATGGGCTGACTTTGCCAAGCAGTCCGAGCCCACAAGAACAGGGTAGGTAATACTTCTAGAGACTAGTCGTGCCAGAATCCACCGCGTGCATTCTGTGTATGTGTGATGTCGAGGCGGGAATGCATTTTCAACGCGCCTTGTGTTGATGGCCGACTGGAAAGCAGCCCGCGGATCGCGGGGCTCCTGTAGCGCATCCACACATACTTCCTGTCCCTGCGATCACGCCCTAAGCCGAGGCTACACCGACGTACGACCCGGGGAAACACAAACTTATAACCCTGCGTAATGCTCTATTTGGACACGTCCTCATTCGATTACGCCATTGAGATTGACGCAAACAGGCACATCCGAGCTAAGTTTTTCTATGCTGGTTTCAGTGGGCCGTGGAGTCCGGAAACATCGACACAAACGCACTCGCCCTAAGAAAAGGCCTGCTCGCGAGGCCCTTCCAGGAGTATGCACGACATTGTGCGACTATTAGCCTCGTTTTCAGCCGACAACACTTCACGTTCCAGAGCCTGACCTTGTCCAACCTCAACGCTCGGGAGGCGCGTCTCATTTCCAGGTCAATACATGTACTATGGCCGTCTCGGGATCAGGAAAGTAGGAAGTTGTAATGGACAATTCTGGGAACAAGATATTAGCTAGTGTTTCTAGCAATGCTCGCACATTCGTTTGCTTTCATTGTCCGCCCGTGCTTTGACTTGATGGACTGTTTGTTCATCTCAGACAGTCGAACCGATATCCGTCGTCTGATTTCTAATGAGATACCTCGCATCACAAACGGCGTCGGTCCGGATGGGCGGTTGTCAGTCCCAAGTGAGAGAATCCAGTCAGACTCCAGTCGCGAAAACGACCTGACTATCTTTCGGTGTATTTTCCCTAGAACAACATCCGATGAGTGCTAAACTCTTGTTCATTCATTCCCCCATGATCTGTTTCGACAACACCCTCAAACGGGCTACGAACGGTTGTTCTGGTCTGGGGTGGGACCCTGACAGGAGGTTGATTAGAAAGCTCGGGATTTGCAGCAATTGTTGGGTAATCCCCGTATTCAGAAGGCCGGTGAGATCGTATCAGTGATCTCGCGATTAGTTCCTGCATTTACCCCACAACCCGGGGATCTTGGCCAGGGATTGCGACATGGCCAAGGAGCGGACCTTGCCCAGCACCCAATTTCAACCGCATCCTTTTGTCACAATTGCATTGCGTATACCATGCCTGGCAAAATCTTTCACAGAGAAGCCGATCAATATTGCTCATTCGTTGACGAAGCCGATTGGAATCTATCTTCGCCTTGGCTTCTCAGTGACATCACTTCCTACCGCTTTGATGGGACAGGGAAGTATGACTTGGAACTGCCGATGGCACAGACATAGCCCACAAAGGTTGGTATTAAGCTTTTCCAAGCTTTCTTCGGTCCAGACACAAGTGTGAACCTTCTTGGCAGCCTCACTTCAAGCGTCCACACCAGCTCGGGTGGGCATCTATCCAGTTTAGGGTTGCGAATCTGTGTCATCCGATCGGATCCGAACTAAGACGCAGGACGCATGAGTCTGCAGCATCAATTTAATCACATAAAGGTTTTGAGGGTGGCACCTCTTCGTCCGAGTCCTGTCAGGTCATGTTCTTCTCCCAACACATGACTCCTTCAGCCGGATCGACAACATCTCGACGGTCACCATCACGATGATGGGCGACTCTGAGGCCGCAGCTGCCGTCGCGGCTGGTCGCGTACCACCGGAAATCAGCCTCGCATATTTGGAAGAGGACAGAGACATGCCGTCGATGGACGCGTCAATCTTCATGTTTGCACTTACACTGGTTGTTGTGAACGGCCGAGCATTCTCACGATTATACCTTCGAAAAGTTTTTGGCATAGACGATATTCTCGCTGTGATATCAATGGTAAGCATTGGTGGCCTTGCGTGGATTGAGAAATCGATCTAACAAGACCAATGCAGGCAATGTTCATAGCCTTCGTCCCTCTATGCATTATACTCATCAACATCGGTTCTGGCCGTCATTTTGAATTCATTCAATTTGTCATGACGCAAGAAATCCTCGAACAGACCGAGATCCTCGACTTTAGCGCACACCTCATCTATACGAGCGCGCTTTTATTTTGTCGCTACTCGGGTTTAGCGTTTTACTACCGCGTGTGTAGCGTTCACAGTCGATTTCTGCTGGCGATCAAGGGCGCTGCCCTCTTTTTGCTAGCAGGATACATCACGCAGATGCTACTTATCATTTTCCACTGTCTCCCGGTGACGGCAATTTGGCCATATGAGTGGCAGACACAGTTCAATGAGTTCAAGTGCCTACCGTGGGGGTTTGTTTACGGGATCAACTCGGCGGTCTCGCTTCTTTGCGACTTTGTACTGTTCGGAATACCCATCGCGATGTTACGAATGCTGGATATGACTCGAAAGCGAAAGATCCAACTCGCCTGTATTCTATTACCAGGTATTGGGTGAGTTATGAGTTATTTCCGCAAGCCCTTTTTGATATGTTGATTCACTGACCTCCATAGTGTTGTTGCTATTTCAGTCGCTCGACTCATCCTCGTCATCAACGGCCAATGGCAACCGGACCAGTCATGGATTTACAGCCCACTGCTCGCAATCGAGGTATCAGAGATTGGGGCAACTCTGATTGCCCTTTCTATTCCGGGAATCAGACCCTTGGCAGAAGAGATTTTCAAGAGGTTTCTTTCAGTTCTTTACAGATGGTTTCCCAGACTCTTCAACAAGCGAAGGCGGGTTCACTCGGATTTATGGTACGAGACACAACCATGGCAGTCTACCTCTACACCAATGAGAACGGAGTTCAAAGCGAAGGGTGTTGAAAGGGGTGGCGGTCTGGAATTGAAGGAGCTCCGCAGTCCCGACAAGACACTCGCAAGCCCCACAGACAAGAGCAGAGACAAACCAAGGCCGGAAAGTACGAATCTCTGGATGTTTGACAAAGCGGATGACAGACCATGAGGAGTGCTCTTTCTACGAGCTAATTTATCAATCGGCCACAGGCTATATCATGAAGCACACGGAAACGTCGGGAAAGAAGTTGAGGATGTTTTACAAACAACACACAAACAGGGATTGTCTTCAGGGAAAGGGACGCAACTTTTCAAGGTGCAATATATACCAGCACTATGTACACGATGAATTATGACAAATATACCACTTTTGTTCGTCGCATTCAAACAGCTCTGCGAATTCTTGTTAGCCAAGATGTTGTGACTAACGAACCGCGTGTGTACAAGGCGAATGATGGCGTATCGCAAAGTCAATAACTGAACATGTCTAGCAAACTTTGCAAGCTTTTCAAGACCTGGTCGGCTCAATCCAATCGCTTGGCTTGCCGACAGTCAGCTTAATGAACGATTGAAGACACATTTCGATCGCCCGGCAAAGACGCTATCGGCGTCAATCGGCGACCTAAAAGTTCCAAGGTCAGATGAGCAGAGTTCGCAATCCCTGCGCTTCTTTACAAAAGTGTCTCCTGGATGTTTTGCGGTCCTGACAGGACAGATGTCGCGCTTCTGTCGCGGGACCAGTTTAGTGTTTCTGGTCGTAGGACTCAAAACGGAAGGTAGCCGGATAGAAGTCTGCGGTAGGGCTGGAAAAGTTTGGGGGAACGGATAACGAACGACAAATTGGCTTACGGGGCGACTGCAAAAGTTTATCTGGACGGGTTTGCCCGACATCTGCTACGGAGTGTGGGAGACAGAGAAGACAGGCTTGTGGGTGGACCCTCGTTTGTCCGTTGGCTCGCCACTTGGGGATCTCCTGTTCGGCTGTCCGCCCGCCCACCCATTCGATTCAATCAATGGTGCATACAGCCGGTCTTGCACCCTCTGTGCCGCTGATTTCGCTGGTGCAGGTAGCCAGTCAGGATCCCATCACGCTGACAGCGCTATGAGTGCGTTGCACGTGCGAATGTCTCGAAGTATGAGAGGCGCCGTGGAACGCGCGGATGCTGGAGAACTAGCACGAAGCTCAGACGGCGGTCGGAGGTCCAGACTGATGCGGAACTCTTTTGAATCATGAATTTGAATAACTCCCCATGTTGCTAAGAACACGAGAACCCCTTTTGGGAACACCCTCCGTTGCGCATAGGACTTCGTGTTGGACGGGCAGGATTCGCCTGAACAAAGACGCGGAGGAGACGGGCCATTGGAAAATCTCGAACCCAATTTTTATTTTATTTTTTATATTAGATAAAGTGACTAGAAAGGCGAGCTTTTTCCGACACCAGATCGGCGCCTCCTTGAGATATGGCCGGCCAGGGGAACCAACTGTTCGAATCGGCGCTCGATCCAAGTTTCCCATGGAGGACTTCTGGACTTCGCCTTGTCCCACATTGAGACTATCGACTTGATGTGCCTTCTCTCAATGAGTCATGCAGCCAAGAACCCAAAATTCACTTCTCCTGTTTCATGTTTCAACTCCGGCTTCTAGAATGAAAGGGTTGAACCCTGCACAACTGCGAATGAAAAGAGATGCACCCTACCAGCGGTTCAGGAACCATCCACTCGGCAACGTGTGATCGACAGATGCGCATATTGAGTGCAAATCGTGGCTCTTCGACTCCTTGTGAGGGCTGTACCGGCCCGCCTCCTACTAGATGGCATCCCCCTCTTCTCCTTCCTTCAAAGGCGACCTTCGGATTAAGAATACGCCTACTCTCACGGCTCTTTGCATTTGAGAACTTAAACCTTACTATGGTGCTAGGAGTAAGTATGAAATCCTGTTCAGATAGTGAAAAGATAAATCCCACCACTGCTACCGATGGTTGTGACACTCGGTGGTCAAAATGTGCACAGAGTTCACTAGGATGGCGAAGTACTGCTGCTGAGCTGGTGGTGGCAGTTCAAGTCATATGTGTACAATAAGGGAATATTTATTTTGCGCCTTAATACGACAGTATATGTGCGTTTCTTTTCGCTCAGCCAGCTGCAAGACAGTTTTGAATCATCCGCATTTCCCGCGGTTGGATGCCCCTGCTTGGATGGATTGGCGAGTCCCTCATCGCGGGCAGGTGCAGATGTGGGGAGCCCTTCGAGTGTTTTAACCCGCATGGAGTAGGTCTTAATGACATCGGGCTCCTCTTGTTTCATTTGGTGACACACATCGGAGTGTCCACGCCGTACATCATATGGAGACGGAGTCTATTTCTTCCCAGTCCGCATCGAGATATTTCCACCAAGGGCACCCTGGTCTTGTGATTGGAAGTCATTCCGGGCGGTAGGGGACTTGACTTCGAAGTGAACCAGGAATTGAGATGCTGGAATGAGCCGCACGTTGTCGAACGGTCCGGGCTGGCCTTCCAGCTCGGACAGCTTGCCGCGCACGAGAAACAGCACGATTTCGACATAAAGGTCCTTCTTCCCCTCACAGATAAGCAGGAACGGACGGCCTGACACCCACGATTCTTGTACTCGGAGCAATGGCGATTTCTAAGACACTAGCCCTGTTATCGAAATTCTATCAAGCTAACCCTTGACGGCACGTAGCCGATAACCATCTGCAGCTTCTAACAATGCCGTATTGTGTTTCTCGCGCCGACTTGTATTGGAGCATCATGATAGATCGAAATCGCAACAACGATGCTCCTGTGAAATGATGGTCCTAGGCCGCTATGATGTGGCGTAATACCGAATACTCCCCTTTAAGCAAAGATCAAATAGTAGGCAGGGGGCAATCTCCGTTTCTTTGGTGATGATTGGACAAATCATATGTAGGTTTGTTTCGAAGAATATAATTCATCACCCCTGGAGCCAGGACCACATGACTTGCTGCACTGTGCGATGCCGTGCCTAGATTACGCCGCTCGATGAGATGCGGGCGATGTTTGTAAACAAACACAGCTAATATGGAATCAGCTGCCACCTTGGAATGGCGTATGAGACGGCTTACATATACGTGGTCTCTAGCTCTTAGTCAACGGCGCTGAAAACTGCTCCAGCGGACATTCCCTTTTAGTTGTTGTGAACAGAAGAATTTTGGAGCGGTTTTTTCGATGGTTACACATGCAACAATCACCAATTGTGGCTTTGATACTTGCAAGGGCCGTTTATTGGCCCATTACGAGCTGTACGAGGTCTGAGCGTTCGATGACTTGGTTCTGAAACGTCGAGTACGGTACTTTATCCATCCGTAACATTGTAGCGGGGCGATCGTTCCATCAATATTTGTAAGGACAGTGACTTCAGACGGCTCAACCACTGTTCTTGGACATTCTCAGTGTGAATTCGGAACAGTACCACAAGCACCCAGGAGGTCTCACTGTCCAAGAAGCGATGTGATGTACTTTCGGCAGATTATTGTGATTGTTGGATTCACAGATGAAAAGGGGATACTCGAGTATCTGGCGATAGTCACGGCCACCGTCAAAGTGGTGATAATCGCTGTTCTTGTTGTTGTTATGTCTTGAAGTGTGGAAGTGAAAGTTGGGCTGGGTGGTTCAGAGGATACCGAAGTACGTCACGTGGATACCACGTGCCGTACTTCACCCATGGTGATCCGAATATCCCAACAGTGATAATATCCCTGAGCGTTATTGAGCCAATGGTCATTGAAGGTGCGTCAATTCGCAGAGTCTTGAGGTTTTATTCTAGTACATATGGATCAAAAGGACAGGAAGTAAAAGTAACTATAAAATGAGAATGAACGAGGAAAATGGGAGTCACGTGTTTCCATCAAGAGGACACACATCTTATCTAGTGCCCTTTTCAGTTTCACTGGCGCCGCTTTTCTACGAGGTAATCCCGCCATGTAACTTTGCAGCCCCCGCTCCATCGACCGCGGCTACAAGGCCCAGTTACAATAATGCGCATGATGTTTTTGGTGTGAGCAACAGTAATATGTTTCACGGATTTTCAAGAGCACACAACAAAAAAAGGATGAGTCAACAGAATCTATATCAACAACAACTAAAACATAAACTCCCAGGGGGTGGCTCGATCATCCGTTGCCTACACTCCAATTCGAATAAGTCAAATTTGATGACCAATGTTGAAAACTCTTCGTTTCTCGAACTCAACCGCATCTTATTATCTAAGTTCTGACATATAAACGTTTGTAGCGTATGAAGCAGAGAATGAGATGATGGCGGAGAGTCGCAGATCGAGTGCGAACTACGTTATTGGCCGTTGACATTTGCCGTTTTTAGGTCCACCAGAATGTTAGCACAAGCATCTCAACATCCATCCATGGCTTTTCAGGTACCAGAATTGGTATGGGTGCTCTCATATTTCTAGAATCGGCTGGACAGATATTAGGAGCGGCAAAGATGGGACGTCTGGGCAGTTGATGTCCACCAGGGTGCAAAGCACGGCAAGGCCCCTCATCATCAGTTCAAAAGACTTCATCTCGTAGCACAAACCATAGTCGTGAAGGTAAAGAGGCCCGCTCATTTTACCGCCTCACTCGTACGCTTGCTCTAATTCTGTGCTTGACTGTCTGGCTTTCAATAAAGAAGCTCAAGAAAATCAGGTTGAAATAGTAAATACATTGATATTCAATGGGGAAACCACAGAATGCATAAGCTTCCCCACTTTTCTCTTTTCTATTTCTACTATTACTTGTTCTCAAACGTTACAAAACCCCACAACTTCCCTCCTGATGCGCCAGAAAGACATCTGGCGGCGCCGATTTATCAGCTTCTTACTTCCAATAAGCATACATCTGAAGATAATAGGAGCTTGGTCGTTCATATTATTTATTCTCGATAAGCGGGTTTCTTGTCATCTGGTCTAATACATAGCTTTCGATAGTTCTATTGCATCGTCTCGTTGAAGGGACAAGCTCCTATCACCAAACCCACCACTCCCAACACTCGAATAATGGACAGCGCCGCTCTCAGGTTGATTACTTGCCGCAAAGGAATCTAGGATGGCAAACCTCTTCTTTCCCTAAAGTGCGCTGCGGATTAGCAACACGTGGACACTATGCAGGTGGGTCACGCGCCGTCCCGCATCCGCAGCGCAGAACTGGGGCGATGAAAGTATCTCATCTCCATCAAGGAATAGGGCAAACATTGAACAGGCAAAATCAACTGATGCAATCAAGTACAGCGACTCTTCAGACTTGAGGGAATGCCGTCAGTTTCATTTGTCACTTCAAAGCTCACGGCAAGGGTGTCCACTTAAGCGGATGACGGGGGGGTGTTTGTGTGGTTGAATCAAAGGTAAGGTAGTGGAGCGTAGAGTCGCCTCTGTCAAGGTTGCGTTCCGACGCCACAATAATCCAAGCAGATCCAATCATCTGTCGCGACCACTCCCAAAAAAGTATTCGCCGTTGGCTAGCGTACTATGTATTCACATGGAGCTATCCCACCTGGCACCAACTGATGCCATGTCACCTAGGGGTCGTCGCCTTGAAAACGACGCTTCTTACGGCCCGCGCGCATGCTTCCCAACGATCAGGTGGCAGTAAACAGTGTCAGTTGAGGCAAACTCCGGGTGATGCTCGCCCTCTAGGCGCGGCCATCGAAGTTACGCGTCTATGGCCGTCTTTTCGAACTCTTCGTGCCGCAGGGTAATTGGTTTTTTTTTTTTTTTTTTAATGTCCCGGCATTGGAGTCCTAGCCTCTTTAGCACTCAAGTTATTCGTGTCAATTATTCTCATGAGACAACAGCGATTTCTTTGTCGCTCAGACTCCTGCTTTTACTCTCTTTCCACATCAGTTTCATTCAGTATAAAGACAAGGCAGAAATACTGACTTCTGTGGGACTCGTGGAACTAGGACCGCATGACGGTGTGGATTATTACACCGTGTTGTCCCAAAATTCGGTGTGCCTTTCGGGTCTATTAAGTGGCCTTTCTCCGGGTAGTTTCGTCCAGTGACTGCCAACGACCACTCTCGTCTCAGTCAGCCCTATACCAAAGGTCCCCTTTTGCCATATTGGGCACTTGGCCGTCCTCGTGTGTGCTCGTTGTGTTCCTTCCCAAAGCGCGCCTTCCGTCTCGCGCCGTGCCCCAGTCCGCGCCTTCCATAATTGTACCTTCTGCCAATCTAGCAACAAGAGGAGGAAACCACCCCATCCGCCTTCTCTTGGTTTCTCTCTGCTTCCATCCGGACTTTCTTGATGGAAACGCAAAGGATCGAGGTTTGATCTGAAAAGTCGTTCATCCCGCTAGTTCAGGTTTCTTCCCATTCTTCGTCCCCTTGAGGTCCCACCTAGTCTCACTTTTCAAATCATCACCAATAAACCTCTTCCTCTGCGCGTCTTGTTCGACTTCCCGATCCAAATTCTCTGCGATCCTTCTATGCTTCAATCGTATCATCCAGTCAAATAGTCCGATCGCCCTTTGGACCACACCCGTTCTCAGATCTTCCCGTTCAACAAGTCAGCGTTCCTTTTTTTTCTGACTTTCATCGTCTGCTGACATGTTTGGTAAACCCAGCTCAGCCAACTTCCCAGTCTCCGCGCTCTCTCTCTCCCTAATCAACGATGGAGTCCCTTCCTCCTGCCCCTTCAATGAAACGTTCGACTCGTTCGGCGGCGCGTCCCGGCTTAAAAGAAGCGCAGCGAGCTTCCTACCTCATGCAGTTCCATATCATCGAATTGGAGGAGTTCCTCGACGATCAGGCTACCGCCTCGAAGGTCGCCCGCAACAATATCGACTTCCACGAATCTATGATTACCCAACTCCAGGGCCTCGCGGGGAAGTCAAACGTCACCAAGAACGACATCACCCAACTCATCGAGACCCACCGGGCCGAAGTCTCGAAAGAAAGGAAGGACATCGATATAGCTGCCCTTAATGATAGTCGAGCCAGAGCCCAAATCTCCATGTACACCACCAGCAACCCCAATATTCGCACCAACGTCAGTGCTAGCACCGCCTTTCGCAGTGTGGTCGACGATCTGGATGTCGTTGTGCATGCTCTTGGGGAGTCCCTACCACCTCCCCCGCCCCATGCAAGAGACAACGCCCGACTGCGCTCCATGCTTGCATACAAAGGGAAAGAAATTGATCGCCTGGAGAAGGAGATCGCAGAATTAAAGGTGCTTTCACATGGTCTTATACGCCTTTATATGGACATTGGTTAACTTGAACAGGGAAAGAAAGAAGCGCCCGAAGGCAATCTGATCAATCTTCTTGACTAGAATCTGGCCTCTCTACGTTTTCTGTTCCAATTCATGCCTCATGCATCTGCCGACCACTGGTACATCCTTCCTCCTTTGCCTCCAAGGCACGGAGCCTGGGACTCAAATTCGGAGATTGAGGTCAATAGATCATAATTTGGGAGAGCGCTCGAAAAGATTAATTCAATACACACAAGCCAATCCCAATATTCATTCCATGCGCCGCAGCTCGTCCTAAAACAAGTGATGCCACCGTCCAATGCAACAGGATGCGTCTAGAGTAGTCAACGCCATGTCATAACTCTCTCCATTACCTTGCGTTCAAACTCGCTACCCTTCGAGACCGAGTTTAGCCTGTAAACTGTCTGATGTTCTCAACCCATGTAAGTACACCTGATAGCAAGCTGTTGATCTCTTGTCATGATCTACCTGTGTAACGCCCTTCCCAGCAGGCTGGGATTGCAGGGAATGAACCCCGAGGCGTTTCAAATTCCCAACGGACCACATTTTCCAATCACGTTCGTTCATCATGTTTCAAGTGTGCAGAGAAACAACTGTCGATTGAGGCAAGCGCGAATTTTCGCAGTAGGCAGGTGCAACTTTCTTCTTACCTCTTTTTGTCCATTTGTTTCTTCGTCTTAATCTGAGACCATCATATATCACACAACTCCTGAATCTCACCGTCTTAACCCTCTTACCAAAAGATCTTAACCAATATTCGCAGTATTATCAGTTTTTCAGGCGGCATTGTGACGCCGTAACGTGAGCAATCATTCTTATAGCATGGGAAAGAAGCGTTACGATCCTAACTAACTTACTAAAAAAAGAAAGGAATTAGAACACATAATTCGAGTTTACAATGCATTTCACCACCCTTTAAGGCGAGCCTAGCATCGTGGATCATCTGTTTCGGATTTGTTGGATGTAAGCACTTTTGAGCAAAGATTCAGTTCTGACCACAACAAGGCTTGCCGAGGCCCCGAGGGAAGCATCAATCTCTGCGTGCCAAAGCTCCAGTCCTTGGGACCCAGACACCATCTGAAGTGGCGACACCGAAAGAGGTCCTCGATGAGTACCGAGCTGAATGGAAGCTCTTAAGATTGCCATGGAGGATGGACCCAACAGTAACGCCCTCATTTATGCATGGCCTGGGTTTGCGGAAGAAGTCAACAAAGAAACACATTAGAAGGTCGAACGCGGAAAACAATCCTCGTGTATTTCAGTTATGAGTTATAATCGACTACACACAAAACCTATTCTTATTACCCTAGCTTGACCCTGATAGGGCGTCTCAACTGCCATCTGCGTTCCCATCAGTGCGTACCCAATCGCGGTCCTATCGTGAGGCAGACGATATTGTTTGTTGATCTGTTCACGATGATATGGGTCTGAAGTCGCAGCCGTAGGCTGCTTGCGACAGTGTTGCGAAATGTGTCCTAGCCGAGGGGTGCTTGTTTGGGGCGTTAAGGAGAAGGTTGATGTTTCTGGCCAGCCGCAGAAACCAATGTTCACACTGGTACTTTGCGGGTACAATCCCATGAGCCAAGGCTTGTCCCTGATCGCAAATTTTCACAGTTGTACCTTTAGAAATGAAGTGATTTTCGGGCTGGCTTGGGAGAAAGAACATCTTGATAAGGCGGGCGAACATATCGTTCAGCCCAAGGAATTCAATACTATGCGGCTCGCGGCGATCATGGATATGACTGACCGCCACAATTCATCTGCATCGCATTACGCTCTCAATAACCATCTCAAAACACCACCACGACACCGGCAGCTACTCCCGCTGCGACACCCGCAATCGCCATACCAGTGCACTTGGGCGCGCCGCCCTTGGAAGTCTTGGTCTCCACCGCGTCCTGCCCGGCCTTGACCCAGTCGGAGATGTAGGACGAAACCCACTTGTCGTCCTTGTCCGGCACGTTGTCCTTCCACCACTGCGCCTCCTGCTGGTTGCTCAGGCTGTAACCCTCGACGGCCATCGATGCGACGACGTCGGGGGCGTTGGTGGCCTTTGCAGCGGCCGACCACATGTGCGAGTAGACCGTCGTCCACTCCTTGTCGTTGAAGTACTTCAGGTCGACGCTGTAGAGGGCGCTGGCGAGGGAGGTGGCGACGGCGCCCGTGATGGTGCTCGGGAGGGGCGTGACGTGCTGGGATAAGTACTCATCGGCCGCGGTCGAGGTGGGGAGGGGCGTGCCAAAGTAGGCTTGAGCGAGGGCCGCGGGCACGAGGGCTGTGGCGAGGAAGATAATCTTGAGGAGATGCATTTCTATGTCGGGACAAGGCCAGGAATGATCTGGAGAATGAACAGGAATTTCCCGAAGCTCCGGGTCCGTTCTTTAGTTTAGATGGTGCTCTACAAGTATAAGACCAAAGCCATAAATAGCCCGTGAAGACGGGAAAATCTTGTCATTTAAGTATTCAGGGGGATTGGAGGCAAAAAGCCCATGTAGACACAGGCACCCGCCGCAAATTTTCCAATTTTCCCAATTTCCCTTGAATCTTTCGGCGGACCATCGTCTGCTGTGCCGCGATGCCTAGCGGCCCAGCAAATTTGCCGCTGGCTGCCTAAACCACACCCTGCCGCGAGAGCCACCAACCCCAAAAGGGACAAACGTGGCCGAATGGAGGTAGCGATGTCACAGTATCGGGAGTTGCCCAGCAATAATCCTTATTGAGACCAAACAACTTGCAGTGTAGCCGGGCGTCGTTCGCTTCGATGGCATGCATATGCCACACCCGATTGCGTTCGGGTGCCGGAGCTGGACCCCACCTCGGATCGTTTCCAGGACTCGCGTAATGACCGAGTGGGGCCTGTGAGACCGTGATTCTTGTGGCATTTTGGACGTCATTCGGTCTTCTCCGAGATTTTTGCAGTCCCTTCAGACTTGCAGGCGCCGTGTAAGACGTGTCTGCACTTCGACACGTACTTAGTATAATCCATCGCCGAGATGGCAGAGCAGGAAGTGGGTTGAACTATCACATTTGTTCTTGCCCGGATGTAGGAATCGGTCCTCGATGCGAGAACGGGCTTGACCATACCCTTTCCGCAATCTACGACTTGCGGAAGAAGCATGCAAAACAATAGTTCAGTCCTTCACGTTACTCATTTGTAACCAGAAAACCCCGAAAGCATAGCGTTGC
Organism: Colletotrichum incanum; assembly: GCA_001625285.1. Taxonomy (NCBI): domain Eukaryota; kingdom Fungi; phylum Ascomycota; class Sordariomycetes; order Glomerellales; family Glomerellaceae; genus Colletotrichum; species Colletotrichum incanum. Next base: position 36,089 of record LFIW01000292.1, read on the forward strand.
GATCCGTCGGAAAACTCGAGGGTCTCATTCAGAGCCAGCCAGGACTTACGGTAGAACAATCCATGTTTCACTCACGGCAAAGTCACACAAAGAGGAAACGTGGGTTCACAGTCTCGGGTATTCAAAAGCAAGATACTATTCAGTGGAGGACAGGCAAACGCACGTAGTCTGCTTAAAGCCTCGACCCAACAAACCCACCTCGCCCCCCACTTACAAAATACAAGGTTCCCCGGTTGTTAAGAAAACATGACCTTTCGCTTTCGGTCTGCATTCCAAACAACCGAATAAGTCACGTGCCGTTGTGTGATTACTTTGAGGGCATGTTCCTTCCTCGACGGCCTTTGTTAATATGTAACTGTGTCATCACGTCTGGAACTTTCTGAGCCATCAGCTCGCCGCTACTGGTCCCAAGGATATTGCCAACCTGCCCTCCGTCAATGAACGACTTACTTCTTCATTACTCAGCAGCCTCCTTCTCCCACAGTCTACGGCCTCACTCTCTCACCTTAGTCTTTTAACAACCCTCGAAACCAACCAGAGATCTTGATTTTTCCGAAGCTTCTAATCGTATTGTAAGTTTACTATTCCATTAGCTCCTCTGTATCTAACGTTACAAATGTCCTCAACAAGATCAAGAACTGCCAGCAAGAACAACTAGTGAGGACCATCAGATTGTATCTTCGACCAATGACTCCGGCCGCAGCCACAGCCGGCCACCACGAGCCACCCCTGCCACCTTGAACAGTACGACGACAATGGGAACAAAAATCAAGACTAGAGAAGCGATGAAGGCTGAGAATGTGATGATGACCAAGACGAAGGCCCGGATGAAAACTCGGTCGAAGTTTTTAACTCTCACACAGGATGTCATGCATCTCATCTGCGAGTATCTTGAACCGCACGACATCTTGCAGCTTGTGAGAACGACCTCCATCTTCAATGCGTACGAGCGCAGTCTCATCCTCCACAACGATATGGTCGGCAACGAAAAGCGAGCACTATTATGGGCATGCTCGAAAGGGGACATCGATTTCGCACGCAAGTGCTTAGAGCTCGGATATGATCCCAACTACACCACTTCTGGCACAGGTCACCAACTCCGAAGCATCCTGAAGGTTCCCGCACCAGTTTTTTTTTGCCGCGTCAGAAGCATTACACCCCACGCAATAACCTGTCTGCGGTATATATCCCATTCTCTATCCTTGCCCAGGCTATCATGACTGATCATCCGGCGGTGGTTTCTCTCCTCTACCAGTACGGGGGTAGATTTTCTGGAATTGACCTACAGACTATCAACAGTAAGGGTGAGCAATGCGGCAACCCAATCACGCCCTTTCACCTCGTCCGTAGCAAAGCGATGGTGCAAACTATTCTTCAGCTTGAGCCCAACTTACCCGTTGATTCGACCCGATGGACCGCCAACGAGCCAATCCTTACCTGGATGATTGTTCGAGGGGCAAGTCCTCAAACGGTCAGACTGCTTCTAGAAGCGGGTGCTCATCCGAGCGGTGCGCGTCCCCGCGGGCCTCAGCTGGAGTTCTTTACGCCACATCTCCCACATGCATTCCAGTCGCTTTTGGAGGCTGCTGTTTTCCAGCTCGACGTGGAAATGGTTAGACTTCTTCTCAATCGGGGTGCTTCGTTCAAATATGGGGCCCTGAACGGACATGGCCATACGCATCTCCATTGCGTCCTCTCTCACTACCTCTTTCAAGCGCCTGAAACTTATGACAAGTCCATCCAGATTTTCGAGGCTTGCGTCAATCATGGGCTCGATCCGAATCGCAGATTTCGCTTCTGCTCTCGTTACGACCTATCCAATCGCAGCAGCTCTGAGACCCAAGACGTGAACACGCTGTTCGAAGAAGCGCTGACCTCGGTTGTGGAATCCGAGATCTTACTGAAGTCGTTGATTGATGCCGGCGCAGGTCCCAATACCCGAATATTCTGCTATCGTGACGGGCGGGAAAAGGACGCTCTTTTTTAGATACTCGATGACGTTGCATCGTATGCGTTAGAAAGAATCCAAGTCACCGTGCCTGAGATCCTGGACCTCTGCCGAAAACTCCGGGTATTGGTGGAAATCCGGTCTATCGAAGCCACACGGGGAACGTTAATCGACTACGCAATTTCGACAATCAATATGGGCCATTTGGAGATTGTCCTGCATGTCAATCACCGAGTGGTTGGACGTTTCACTTTGGGATTGGAAGCGTTGCCTCGGCTTCTAGAAAGAGGCCGCAGTCTCCGGGGAGACCTCAACCACTTGCGCAAATGCGTATTCTTTCTGGTTCGGGCCCGAGCTCCTGCCCATGAGTCCATAAACGAAAAATCAGTCCTTCACAAGGCTTGCATGCTTCCCATGGAGAGTCCCATAGACAGAGAAGATACCGACTTTGAGGGATGCTACGGTGACTACCGCAATCAGACCTCCCTGGACAAATTGCTGTCTCCCAAGGTCACCATTGCAAAAAGACATGAAAACACGATGGCGATAATGATCGGCTTGCTTTGGAACGGTGCGAATCCGCCCTGGAAGACAGAGAGGGAAAGCGCCCTTACTGGTATGCGGAGGCAAACGGTTGGGTCAATACTAAATCTCCTCATACCCAGACAATCGTCAGCCTTCTAGACGTCAGCCACTACTACTGGGGAGGGGCAGACTATTTTCTCGAAGAGATCCTGATGGCTTGATGTGAGGGAGGTACACGGTTACATGTGGAGACTTGGTCACTCACAGGGGTATTGGAATTTTGGAGGCGGCGGACTTCGTGGACGGCGTTGCCCTACAGCCTCTAGTTCATAAGCAGGGCGAAAACTCAGTTGTGTACGATCAAGTGGAACAAGTGCCGATACCACCAATTGTATTTTTTCTGTGGCTTTTTTTTTCTCGGACTACTTCTTTGGATTGGTGACACTGCCTTTGCGTGTGGTGATGTAAGTCTGCCCTGAAGCTCCAGCATAGTCGTCGATGCTGGTGGCCAGGACACCGGCACGGGCACCGTCCGGCACGGCGCTGCCATCCCCTGCCATGACGAGATAAATGGGTCCATCAAGATCTTTAGCGTCGCACCCGCACACCCGATTAGGAAAGGCGTGGCTCGCGTGGCTCCTCTGCCCAACCTGGTGATTTCTTTGCGCTAGGTGGAGTCAACAACGCCCCGACAGTGCCTTCTCCGCGCCGAACAACATCTCTCACCCGGGTTACTGCCATCCTCAACGATCAGCTAAGGGTTGCTTGCTTCCTCCGCAGTCTTACATCAGAGCTGAGGTAGTTTTGTGATTTTTCATGTGGGACTTGGCCATCTGTTGACACTTTTCTCTGTTGCGAATCTGCTAAGCAAGCGACTTCGGCCTTCCCAACTGCCCCCTGAGCCAGCGTCTCGATGGAACCTCAGTCCTCCCGACCGAGAAAGACCGACATCGTTCGCAAGCGAACAGGATGCCAGAACTGCAAGAAGAAGCGCAGAAAGGTCACCACCGCCCGGGCTTCACGTCAACTATCCTGGCAGTCCATGCTTGCTAACCTTTGGACAGTGCGATGAGACCCGCCCCGAATGTATCGCGTGCGTTCGGAGGGGGATCCAATGCAGCGGATATCAGCGCCCGGTCACCTTCAAAGACTTCACTTCTCGGGCGGCTGAGTCTTCGAAACGTTTCGAGGATGCAAGGTGGGCAGCTCTGCGGCTGGAGGATGACCGACGGAAACGACGTCGCACGGAGCCACTTCAGGAATCTTCTTCCACCTCCCAGGGTGTGTCTGGCGATGTGGCCGATCTACCACCAAGCAGTCACGTTTTAACGGGGCAGGAACTAGCTCCTTTGCCCCCATGGCACTCCACCAATAGCGATAACTGGCTTGGCGGCTCGTTCACCTTGCCGGGGGCGCTGTTCGACATGTCCAATGGGTTTGCGCCCAACGCCCTTCCTCAGGAAGACCAATCCTACAACAGAGCAGCCGCTTCCGATGTGAATTCATCTGACCGAGACCACACAACACTCGCTAAACCACTCAATACTCTGGTTGCCGTGTCAAGAGGAGGACAAGCCGATTCACTGCTAGTATCTTCGGAAGCCCCGAGTTCTGCTTTGACAACGACACTTTGGGACGAGTTTATTGTTTCCGAAGGTTCGTCACCTGGATCGACTACATCCACGTCATCTCCCTTGGATGACCCAGCCACCGACTGTCAGGTTTCTCTACCTCTGGAGGAAGTGCTGATCCAACATTTCGACCGGAACGTCATTCCTTCCATACCCGTAGCTCTCGCCTTCCCAAGCCTCTTCCGCCAAAGCAGCTGTTTTCGATCCGCCGTCCTGGCACTTGCTGCAAGCAACTTGAAGCTGACACGGACCCTTCCACTGGATGCGAGGACCCTTCGAGAAGTCTGCGATGACAGGGGCGTTTGGCTCTATTATGACACGGCGGTGAAAGGCCTCCAGGCTCAATTACAGCATGCCGGTACTTACGGGGGAGAGGAGTTGGCGGGTGCGGCCTTGCTTCTGGCGTATCACGAGCTCGAGGCTGGGACGGCTCTGGGTATCCGAAACCATGCCACCGGCCTCGACGCGATCGCTTCGAAGTTGGACTTTGCCGCTTCTTCAGTACCCGATCTCTTCAAGGCCTGGCGCATGCTCCGGTATGACGTCCGATTTATGATGACACCAACAAGGAAGACTTGTAATGCCGTAGACAACTTCGATGTCTCAAGTCTACTCGACCCCCAACTTGCCATTCGAGACATTCTGTCGAGGCTTTGGGGTCTGCACGCTCGATTTGCGATGGAGGCGACATTCGCCCATGACACCATCGTTGACGGCAGCAGTGCATCCGAAAAGGCCGCATCGTGGCTGATGTCAGTGCTCGGCCGAGCATGTGATCACCGCAATTTCCGTCTACGTGACTTCCACAAGGACAATCTTACCTCGGACTTTATCCTTCGACAATGCGATGTCTTTTCTCACCGTCTAGATAGCTGGCACAAGGCTTTGTGCGACCACGACATGCCAGTTCTCAAGCTGGGCAACGATTCGGACATAATTAGCGGCCCTAACTTTGAAACCTTTGTCACCTATAGGTTCGCAAACGAGCGCAAGGCCTTGGAATACGTCATATACCTCGTCTGTCGAATGACATGCAGCTATCTCCGCTCCTTATTTGACCCTTCTGTCGCATCATCGGCGACTGATGCTTTGGGCAAGGTGATTCTTGGCATTGTTTGTGGTATGGACATTCAGCAGAGACAACAATTCACAGTTCTTCGAATCGATGTTTTGCTGAAGATGGCTGCGAGCATGTCTGAGGGAACCAACTTCATAACAACAATCCTCCACAGTCTGCTGCCCAAGCTCATGGCATCCGGCCTCACTGGGCCCGATGTCGTTGCTTGGTTCTATCTCAGGTCGGCCTTAGAACTTGAGCTGAGGGAGAGGAGGAAGGGGCGTGTCATCAGAATGACCATCGATGGGGTCGAGGAGGACTGCGAGATGTGGAAGCTGGTGAATCGACACCCGGTTGCCGCCTTTGGAGACTACAATGGGAAGGGATATTTCAGGGATTGTTATGTTATCGAGTGCCTGGGGTGAGAGTGCTGTAGGAGAGATACAAGGGCTTTATACCATTCCTCGTTCCTTGGCATGTCATCTTCTTCCCTTTCTCAAGGACTCTTTGCCTCACCTCAATGTTTGTTCTCGGCCTGAACAGTCCCGAGCTGTTCTTCTCCAGCCGTTCGGCGGAAAGAAAACAAATGTGAGCAGGAGTGAGAATTCATTTCCCTGTGCCCCTTTCCCCGCGAAGGAGTACCTTCCGTCATCTGAGAGCAAGACGCGGTGGGCGTTGAAAGCAATTGCGCCAATAGACCTCTGGCGGAACTTCCGGGGCGAAGCGACTCCGCTGCGGCTTATTTAGGCGCGCGTTGTCCTGCTATTCTACTCTTTACTTGCCGTCCTCAGTTGAGATGCCTCTGGACAGTGGAGCTCCTGCCGTGTAGTCAAGGTCTCTCCGGCCCCCGCTGGTCCTCGATGATCCTTCTTGCTTTTTAAGTTCTCTGGTACCGACGTGCTCCTTCCAGGTCGCGGTGCCCTTCAGGATACTTGTCGGCCCACCAAAGAGATCCTTTCCCCTCCCCTCAACCTCCGAGAAACACATGCACGCAACGTCGAGATACCGGGACCAGAATCTTCATCGAACGGTAAACAAGTCATTCCTTGCCCTACGTCCTGCGGTTTGCTGACCAGCTGCCTATGGTGTCACAACACAGACGCAAGGCATTATCCACTTCGAGCATCATCTTAGCTCAGCAAGTTACAACCTCTTACCAAGCAACCCACGCCCCACGCGCTTCAACATCTCGAAATGTCGGCTGCGTCTGGTACGGACCCCGCGGTGTACGAACGGGAACGTGCTCGCGTAGGTAACAATTGGGAAGCCTACTTTGCCAGCCATCCCGACTTGCGTGACATTCCTGGGCTAGTGTTCACAGGAAATCCCGGGACGCCAGTCTCACGTGGCGGCTGGGAGGCCTTTGGGCTCTTTTTCGACGGCATCACGGTCCCATCCAATGAGAACCGACTGAAGGTTGCGGAAAATGCACGAAACTACTTCCAACTTCTATACATATGGCTCAACAGGATGCCGGCTCAAGGAATAATCGACCAAAACCTTCTTACAGCGTTCGGAAACGATTACGCTCAGCGTTACAACAAGGACCCGCAGTTCTGCTGTTCTGAGGACCAATTTATCGTCATGATCACGTTCATTGAAGCCAGAAAGGAAGCAATTGGCCGACTGATAAACTCTTCAAGTTTCGAAAGGCTTCTCGACTTCCTCAATCTTTGTATCCGAGAAACCAAGGAGCGAACCTGGAACCTGCCTCCCCGTATACGACAGATTCTCGGTAATTCCATCCCATTTCCTATTCCGGACTTTGAAACCAAGCTAATCAAACGAACAGTCGCAGATTTACCGCAGCAGGGCTCCCTCAAGAGAAAGGCGTCATCAATTCCTGAGGAAGGCGACGATGCTCGAAGCAAACGTACGAGTGCTGGTATCGAGCCCACGCAGGCTTCGCCGCGGCCCGAGGGTCATGTGAAGCCTCCCCCTGCAATCGTTGAGCAGCTGGAAGCGGAAGTCAATCTGTTGCGTCTGCAAGTTGAAGCGCAAGAAGCTAATAACCGCGAGAAAAGCAGGCGCATGGCAGAGGTGATCAACAACATGGAGCAGTGGAAACAAAACTACAGAGAATCGGTGGAGATGGACCTTGAGAACTGTCAAGCCGATCTCGAGAAGAGCCAAGACGCTGCGGTGAAGCTCTGGAAGACTTTGCGAGGGATCAAGAACAAGGAGCTGGAAAACATGGGTCTCCGCAGCTTTCGCTGGGGTCCGAATGACATGGATGCATTCATTCGCGACATTGATAGCAATGCTGGCATCGTGCACAGAAGTGGTTAAAATTGGATGCATCTTTGGTGGGGACGAATGGGAATTTGTAACATCACTAGCCTAGTGTGTGGTTTTGGGAGTAGCAAGATCACGCGAGTATTCGAAATGGATTCTATCGCAAGCCTTTCGAAAGTTTTTGACTCGGTTGCAACAGGGGTGTGTTGATTCGATGGGCACGTGTACTAGGACACTGTCGGTTGTAGATTGCACAAGGAGCATTGCAGCGCAACTCCTCCTCGGCAAGTCCGCCGTGCCATGAATAAAAAAGCCCAAGAACCTTTGTAAAGCTCCCTCGAATCCCCAAGGCTTTGCTTGAACGCCAGAGCGCAGATGACAAGGCTTTCCGATGGCGTCTCATGGCCTCCTTAAGCCTCAGTCATCATGAGCAGCTCGCGACGACGGACTTGTAAAATGGTCGCGACCGAAAGCTAGATTCTTGGGCGTGAAAACAATCTCCGTGTAAGATTCGGGCATCTTTGGTGTCGTGGTGCCACGAAAACCCAAGCTCCATCGCCAGCTCCCCGCGAACGCTTACATCCTGTGCACATCCCCAAAATCAGCCATCACCAAGAGACTAGCCTACCCGCTCCAAGATGAGCGCCTGATGCCACACCGCTCCAACCGGCCTCCCACGCTCCCTTATTCAATGCTCACGGCATGTCGGAAAGGAGAGACGGATTCACCGGGAGGACTGAGCCGCACGAGTGTCCGAACGGGGCACTGGCGCTCGGCATTTTCAAAGGCCCGCGCGGCTTCGGCGAAGACCTGTTGCAGGTCAGCATTGCTCCTCTGGAAGTAGCCGAAGGTTGCACCTATCCGCACGCACGGTCGACAGCCGGCCGGTAACTTCGTTTGGTGGGGCACCCAAACGATGAGCCGGGAGCCTTCGTTTACTCCGTAGAGGCTTGAAAATTCTCTTTCTTTCTGCCATGTCCCTCCGAAGTTCTTAACCCAAGGTCTACCTCAATCCCTTCACCATGACGCATTTGCTCTCGGTGGCTTGTAGTGCCGCGCGCCGAACAGTCACTCATCACAAACCTCCTCTTTTGAACGTAAAAGTTTTGTTTAATGTCGAAGAGATCATCAAACGAATTCCTAGAGTTTATTCTGGTGGCTACTCTGACAACCCGACCGTCGAGGATACTGATGTTGCCGCCGCCATTGCTCTATTCGGATTCCGATACTTTGATGGATTGAATAGGCAAGATGGCCCTCACACGCCACAGCACAGGATTCACCCGTCGTTAAACCCACAACTGAACACGCTCAGAGAGCGTACACCGCGTGCGGGATGCGAACTGTGGGGTTTCGCTATGGCAAGCTGCGAGAGAAATCCGTACCGCTGGTTGAGAGTCGAAGCCAACGCGTGTTACTGCCGTCGTTCGCCGAATCATGCTCTGCCGTGTAAGCTGGCTGAGTATTTGACTCGAATCGACTTACCCAAACGGCACTCAACAGTTCGAGGACATATCGAGCCGATGGGTTGTCTTTCCTGTGAACGTCGGTCATTGCATGAGATCGGCCGCTACAACAAGCGGACAATGGAGGGGCAAGCAACGCCAATCAAAGACGGTGGATGTGTTACTATCCCTACGCCGCGGGAAGCTTCCCCTGCTCCCAAGAGGAAGTCCACAAGCTCTCTTGCTGGCAATGAAACTGCAGAGAAAAGGCAGAACAGTACCAAGTGTACGTATTGGTCAGGGCCTATCTACTACTGTATTGTTCATCGCGTGCGAATGCGCTGGTAAGAAGTAACTACCATGATTCCCATTGTACCTACGGTGACCGACAGCAACAAGGGGCGAGACTCCAATACCGCGTATCCGAGTTCCACCCGCGGCATCGAGAATAAATACGGACGCCAAATCAAGATTCAGGAGCTACAGCAGCTGGTGTCAGAGAAGGACGTTGCCAACGCGAAGTTGACTCTTGTTCAGGAACACCTTCGGATCAAGGTTTAACGGCTCATCAACTCCTCCTGAAAGTCTCTGGGTCAGCAGAGGTGGGGTCCCGAGGACCTCAAGGAGCATTTGGTGAGCTGTGAGCATGTTTTAGGCAGGGATTGGAAGGATTAGGCTTTTTAAAGGCCCTATTGGTATAACAGGTAGCTGTGGAGGTTGGAAGGTAAACGCTGCCTGTTGGGGGAACAGTGACACGAGTAAACCTATAAGTGGGAAAGCTTATCGCATACAAGCGAATACTTGAGCATTGAAAGAAGGTATGTTGCCGATCAGCCTGTATAGCACTGCCATTTGGGCCGATGCTTGCTAAATACATCTATCCTTTGTCCATGGAGGCTATAGGTTGCACATTCAGTACGCGTAGAATAGAATACTTTCGTTCTCGGAACGCTTGATCTTCTTGTTTTCACGCATGAGCCAGAGCCGCATCGCCCACGCGCCAAGAGCAGTGGCGACACTTAGAGCCGCGCTGGAAGACATGGCCATGACGTATCGCGGCTCGTCAGACTTGGGCCACATGTAGGGTGTCCATATGAACGAGGCCACGGCGATGCAATTGACGATGGCCAGAGATGAGGCCTTCTTCTCTTTGGTTTGAGAGCACGTGGCGGATACCCAGCCCAGGATGATGGAGTTCACTGCGTATGTCCCGACGCTGAAGACCACCATGGCAACTAGAAGGATGGTGAGCGGGTGATGGCCGGAAATTTCCAGGTATGAGAACCGACTACTCACAATATCTGGCGCCAGTGTTCAGAGTTGCACAGCCCAGGATGAAACCAAAGACTGCGACGGCCTTGGCGATAGTTATGTGCCTGCAAGTGGTTAGCTATGTTCGGCGGCTGAATACAGAAGCGCCTACCAAGTGCGTTCGTTGAATCTTCCTGAAGACCAAGACCAGGCGATGGAAATGGCCCCCGCGATGAGATACGGAGGGCAAGTCAGAACCAGCGTGATCGTTTCGTTGAAGCCCAGGGTCGCGACGGCGGTGGGGAAGAAGTTCTTGAAGCCGTTGGCGCCGAGGTGGCAGTGCTGCATGAGCGTGAAGAGCCAGACCTTGGGGTCCTTGGCCGCCTCGAGGAGTCCGGACCAAGTCGTCGTCTGACCGGTGTTGCCGACCGTGTCTCGGAGGATGCGCTCATTGGCCAGTATGCGCTCTTCGGGGGTAAGCCAGCGAGTTGTGAGAGGCTCGTCGGGAAGGACAAAGTAGGCTACAACAGCTATGATGAAGGTGACGACGCCCTGGATGATGAAGAGCCATCTCCATCCGGCGATACCGGCCTGCGACTGATTTAAGAACCCGCTCGTAGAAATGTCTACGGTCACCGACTACATACCATTCCGTGCATCTGGAATATTCCTAGAGCAATCAACCCCGCAAAGGCGGTCGCGAGAATGTTACCCGTGTAAAGGATGGAGATTCGCGTCGCCAACTCCTTGCGAGTGTAAAAGGTAGCAAGGACGTAGAGCGCGCCCGGGTAGTACGGAGCCTCGGTGATTCCCAGGAAAAAGCGAGTGAGCAGCAGGCCGGTATAGTTCTGGCTTATCGCTGTGAGGGCGCTGATGATGGCCCAGACGGCCATGCAGGAGCTCATCCACAAGCTGGGGCGGACTCGAGTCACGACCATGTTGGCGGGGATGCCGACGATGACATACCCGACAAAAAGGATGGAAACGCAGGTCTGATATTCCGTGGAGGAGAGGTTGAGGTCTTCCTCGAGGGTATTGAGTCGAGCAAGCGCAATGGCGTTGCGGTCCTTACGCAGGAGTGTTAGTGATTGCGAAATACGGGGGTTTCATCTGCTCCTTACCAGGTAATTAAGCCAATACATGCCCCTGTTGCAACGTTGTCAATATCCTAAGCAGAAACAGTTGGTTGATGATGACAAAGGAACGAAAGCGAGGAGATGCCGAGAGTCAAGGGCTCATCATACCACAAGATTGGCATAATCATCCAGTCGAGTCGTCGCACGAGAGCAATCTCGGCCGGATCATATTTTGCGTGAGCTCCAGAATAGTCCCGAGCTTCTGGAGCAACCTTTAGGGCGACTTCTACGTCTTCTGGGATGAAGACGGGTTCTTTTTCTTTCCCAGCCTTCTGCCGGTCCTCGGAAGATTCCATGACCGCAATTTCCTTCTTGATTTCTTCAGCTCTTTGAAAATGGCGTGTAGGAAAAAGCTGCTAAACCCAGAGAAGCCTCAACCCATTCGGATGACGTCTCTGAGCGACGCGACCATTTATACCTCTTCGGTCTTCTGCCCGTCGGAAAATACAACAAGTAGCCAGCATACATCTCATCCCCTCCCTTGGCCGGGTTCACATTTGCAGATCGACCATTTGGCATTTGCAAAACGGCCTTCCCCGCACCGCCAAGGGGGTTTATCCAAGGCTACGTGGTGATGGCGCTCTTGGTACCAATCCTTGGCTTTTGCTTGTCGCGATCCTCGTGGCGTGCGCGACGCGGAACCATCTCTGACTGGTGAGATGGGCAGTTGGTCTCCTGGGCAGAGTCTTGGCGGGACAGGGTGACGGCTGGGCATCGTGTGGGGGAATGAGCTTGGACAAGCACGTCCAACGGCCGTTGGGTGATGACGGCAGTGTTCAGTTGAGCAACTGAAACTCAAACAGAGCAATTTCCTTGTCGCAGATCATGCTTGGGCTGGTAAGATGACGAATAGAAGCTGATATCAGTGGCTGTACCTGAGAGAGACGAGAGGCATGCTGTTGGGTTAAAGTTGAATGTTCGGCGTTCCTTGCGTAACATCCCCGCAAAATTCTGCCAGCGTCCGTCCCCCCTTATTCTGGAAGAGCATCCACACGCCGGGATGGGGCAGCTCGTTCTGGTGTGCAGTACTACATTTACTCAATAATGAGAACGATGGAAGGCGCCCGCTTCGTCCCTGTCTTTGCGAAATCGTTCTTCGTTCCTGTGCCCCGTGTATCTTAAAAGCATACAAAGGTGCGTAAAGATAAAGGAAGACAGGGCAAGACCGCGGGGCCAGAAGAGACAAAGTGGCTGGAGGTACCAAGATAGATGCCAAAGGCATTTGTTACCTATCCTTATCCATGGCCTGTCATGTTGCTCGAGACACTCTGTTGGAAAAGCTGCCTGCCGCAGGGAAACGGAACCCTGCCCAATGAAAAAAATCAACCTCCTCAGTCATTCACTTTAGATTAACGCAGAAAGAATGTCAACCAGGGATAGCGCACCAGCATCCGATAATAGGTTCCAGTCTTCGTGACTTCGCCCATCGCTGCCGCGAGCGACAGCAACGTCGCTGGCTTGAGTCTGAAACTCCAAGCTAACATAAGAAGAGACAGAAGCTCATCCACTAGTATACACTCATCTGTCCACGGGAGGGCGTTTCGAATCCCAGTTCAACTCACTCAAGGAAGTTTTCACAGCTCGCTGAAGAAAGACAACGAAGTCCGCTTCCGGGCTGATGGCTGCGTTGAGTGAATAGGTCGATAAACCTAGGGTTTTCACTTTGCGCACGACAGGGCTCTGCCACACAATTTGGGATAAACATTACTGGGAGGGTTTTATGCTCAGTAAAAGGTAGGAGTGAATATAGGACATGTGCTGTAGACCCTGTTATGTTTTCGGGACACAACGGAAGGGCTGGGAGTCAAATATATCTATAGATAGAGTTTATGTGACAAGGGAGCACACATACTTGCTTGATCTTTTGTATTCCATAATACCATGAAGGACGTGCAATCTTGGCGCATTTTTGTACGATAGAGAGGTAACTCGACTGCTTTCGAAGAACAAAAGCTCTTTGAATGGATTGCTTATAGTCCCTGACTTGTTTTCAAATTATTCTGTAGTTCCCTGTTCGGCCGCGTTGTTGAAGTATTGCTCACGTGAGTTGCATCAGTCAAGCCAAATTGTTAATCATCTCTCGAGATCCTCGGGACGCTGTGAATTTCTACTCCACCTGGCTTCACCTTTGCTTTCGACTGCCTCGGCTTTTCGCTTCGCCGTCTGAACACAGCTTTCTACACTTCCGACACTCACACCTCCACGTGAAATCTTTCATCTCCTCCCCCATCTTCCATCGGTTATTTCTGTTGATTCCTCTTTATCCCAACGGTGAGACCATCCTGGTCACAACTGTCGGTCGGCTGCTGGGATCTTTTCTCACAACAGCTGCATTCACTGGCCAAGATGACTTGGACTGAGATGAACACAGTTCGACAGGGTGGCCACCGTCATGGGCTCCGGGGAGGAACCCGACGCGGGCAAGACAGCCGAAATCAACAGATTAACCAACGCCAGCGACCAACTCCCTTGGTCTACAGAACCACCAGAAGCATCCCCGGTCTGAAGTTCTACGGTGGCGATGATGATCCCACCGTTTCCCGCAGAACAGTACCAGCTCTCGAGGACCCGTGTCAAGGGTCGATTGCACTAGACTGAGATGCGAACAAGCTGCGAACTCAAAGGTAGGTAGATGGTGATGATGAAGCTAAACGCTGTCTCCTCTCCCTCCCTTCGTACCTCCTGCGCCCTTTTTACCCTGCGCACTTTCCTTGTAAGGGCTGCGCCCTTACTCTGTATACAGGATGGCCTATTTTTTCTGCTAAGTTATAACGACTACTAACATAATGCCCCTTTTTTCCGGGCTTAGTCCTATAAGCCCGGGCTGTTAGGAGAACCTGACTCTCCAGGCCCAGTGCAGCGCTGCCCAGGACCTTCGCCGGCTCCGCACTCAGTACGACGCGCTTCAGGCCGACAACAAGCGGCTTGTATTCGAAATCCGTTCACTGCGCGCTCTAATGGGCACTCATCCGATTCCCAAGACGCGACTCTGAGCGTACCAAAGAGCCATGGTGTCTCACGTCGACTATAGCTAGAACCTAGGCCCATATTTCCCTAACTCTCCAATGGCAAAGACTGGCTGTCATAGATACCGTTCAACCACACCAGTTTGTTGCAAAGTTAAGTACATCGAAGATCATCATTGGGTTCTACGTGGTACCTTTTGTATTTTGGGGTCTGACAAGGCGTTAGTTGGGAACACAAACGCTGAGAGCGAGCATAGGAGGTACCGCATGAGAAACTGAACAGACTCTCGTAGCAACAGGAGGCAAAAATAACGAGTTACTGGGTCTCCAATTTGCTTTGAGTCTTGTGTACTACAATATGGACAGCGGCATGCGTTCGTTCTTGGCACGTTCGATTAGACTTCAATGCATCTATTGTCTCTCTATATATTCAATTGACGACTGGAAAGATGAAACCTACCCGTGCATTTCGGACACATCCTCAAGTAGGTAAAGTTCAGAAACAAAACCTAGCTTTTGGACTCTTGAAGGCTAGATCAGGGCATAAACAAAGAGGTTGGTTTTAGTCGTAATTTGAAGATTGATTCACAAAATCTTGGTTACGTCTAGTCCTTGTGTACATATTCAATCATCCCTTGAAAAACTTCGATGAACTTTAGCGTCTGTGTAGCGAAGTGAGAAAGTGATTTGTTTCTATAATTCATCTGCAGTACAATGAGACGGCTAAATATAGTCTATGGGTCGGCACGAGTCATGGGAGATGCGGTTTTCTAGACCTAACGCTGGGCCACATGCGCCATACCGCAGCATCCGTGCTGTACAACAGAGTCTCTCCGGTGTTACGCACTTATCGAGGTCGACACGGAGGGTTCACAGCCTTACACCTCTTTCCTGTTGTCGAGGTAGAATCGGCTACAATTTTGCACGTCAGCGCTGCACAGTGGGGGACGTGCGGGTATACGAAATAGATGTAAGGGTAAGGGTGACATGTCTTACTCATGCAGACGAGGGGTGTGCCGTTCACACATCTAATACAATTACTATCGTCCCTACATCCCCCTGCGCAAGCTTATCGTCAGTGTTTTGTTTGCTCAGAAGGAATCATTGACATTGGTAATAGTATGCCAAGCTACGCATCTCCTGCACCACGTTCCTGTCCAATGACAGTAGTGACTAGGAAAAGTCAAAACCTCAGACGTGCAGAGGCCGGTAATAGGTCCGAGTTGTATGAGAACCCAACCCTTATTCTCAAGGGCCACTCTGTCAAGCCAACCAGCGCAATGGTATGTATCAAGTTGAGACGACAGCTAATTAGTGAATGGGACGAAGGGATGGCAGAGCTAGATAAAAAGCACCAAGGGTCAAGTTATTGTCTCCTGGGAAAGGAGGATGGAAATTATTTAACCCTGAAGAGATAGTTCTATCTAATGAACCTTGGCACACTCACCTGATTCTTCACGTTCTTCTCACTGTTATCGATACCCTGAAACACTCCAATCGCTGTACCGCCATGCGGAAGGGTCGTTAAAGTGGCCTGCAAGTCGATCACACATCCCGGCCTTAAGTCCCAGATCGACATGAATCGAGACCAACGTGAAAAATGGGACGGACAAACCCCAGACAACGATCTGGGACATACCCCAGACAAGTCCCGACGTTCTGGTCAAGCCGTCGGTCCACCAATGGCCTCCGCCTATCATTACAAAATGCAAAACTGGGTCGATGAGTGTACGCATCAACTGACAGAACCCACCCCCTGGGCCTTTGTGCTGTCAAACCACAGGCGTTTGATATCAAACACGGAGATCTTGTGAGTCGCCCATTGCAAGTTTTCAGCCTTTCAGCTCCTCACACTGCCAAGAACTGAGCCATGGCTTTGGGTGGTGGGAAATACACTTCTGGGGCTTGAGCGAAGGGCTCCACATGTTCTTTGCCGTCCAGTGACCTCAAACACTGCAGCAGTCTCTGGAGGCCTAATTTGAACGTTTCCTTCTCCCCACCGAAGTTGAGTCGGAACCAGCCAGGTCGTTTTGAAAAGAATGCCTGCGTTGCATCAGCATGCTGTTCTTCAACCGCAAGTAAGGTGTGGCAGAAGAATAGTACTTGACCGGGTTCGAGGAAAACACGCTGCTTCATCAAATATTCCAGGAACGCTGAATCGCCCTCCTTGCCGTGCTTTTGAAAATTCAACTCCACCCACTCCGACAAGTTGACAAAGACAAAAAAGCCAGCTTCAGGCTTGTCGTATGGAATGTTGTAGTTTTCGAGCGCTTCTTCGACGAAACTTCGTCTCTTGTTCAACCGCCGCCGGAACAACGGGAGGTAATGGTTCCGAAGGTACTTCGTATCGGACAACAGCTTCCCGGCCACTGTTGCGCTAAACGACGAGACCCACCCGAACATGCTGTATTTCATCAGTCATGCATCCAGTCTCATGACACCAAAGCCTGTGACTCATAACGTACCTCAACGTCCTCATGGCATCATAGACCTGTTTGTTGTATGTTGCCAGGAAGCCTATCCTGAGACCACCGAGACCGAAATCCTGCAAGAAAGTTAGCATGTCTGTCCGTCTCTGCACCAAGCACCATCCACAAGAATGAGTTTGAAAGCAGTGAGGACTCTCTGCTTACCTTGCTCATCCCCCACAGAACGTGAACGTTCTTAAAGTTCACGTCTAGGCCAAGACTCAGAATGCTTGAAAAGCGGTCCCCTGCGCTCATGGCGTAGATCTCGTCGACGACTAGGTGAATTTTGTGCTTCGCGCAAAGCTGAGATACCTGCAGCAACACGTGGGCCGCGTAACATCGGCCCATTGGGTTGTCAGGGTTGGCTAGGAGGACGCCTCCGACTTTGCGTTTCTGACTTAGCTCGACCTCGATCGCGGCCTCGAGACGCTTGACTAATTCTGGGGTCTGAATGGGGCCGTCGTCCTGTGGCGGAGGGCCCCAAAACCGCTCTTCGGGGATGTCGTCGCACGGAACTTCTACAACGTGGATACCGTTCCTCGCCCAGACGTCGTAGGCAAACATGCCATAGCTCGGAGTGGGAATGAGAATGGTGTCTCCTTCATCGGTGATATTATAGGTCAGCGTATCCAACAGAGTTGTCACGCCGTTCGCTGCCAATATGTTGTCACTGGTAAGTGGGAGGCGAACTCGAAAGTGTTCGTTCATGAATTCCGCAGCGGATTTCGGTAGAGCTGGAAAACCCTGCGTATCTCCGTAGCCAAGAGCTTGACTGGTCTTAGCATGATTCAGATGAAAGATAGCCTACGCCTATACTCACTGTCCTTTAGTTGACTTTTCTTGATGTTCCGGTTCGTCCACCCTGACAGATCATCGAGCATCAACTCATTGACAGCAGAACCCAGATCGATTATGCCTCTGGGGTTTCTGAGAGGATCGTAGGGGTTTTGCTCCATTTTCCTGCTGAGATCAATCATCAAGTCTGGCCGGATGTTGTTCCGGCCTCGGGAAGATGGTGGAAGGGCGTTTTGGGCTGACATCATTGGTTGGAACATTAGTATGATGATTACAACAATCTCGAATGCGATGCGTTTATTTTTTTCAACACCGGTTAAAGAGAACGGCACTCTCAATGTTTATATCTTGGCCTCTGGAGACTCCGAGCTTGACGCCGAGCATGGCACGAACTCCCCGGGCCGGGGAGGTGTGGGACTCGGATGAGCTGCGCGGCCTCGGACGATTCGACCACTCAATTGCATGCGTCAAACCCACACCTGCGACTGCCTCATGGTTTCCTAATCGGGTAAGCAATTACGACTGTGCTAGGGCCTAAATTTCCCGACCAATTAGGTTTTCATCCACTGTAGAAGTGCCGAAAGTGCTTTTGGTCTCATTCGCCCAACGTTGAAAAAAGATGAGAGATTCCCGAAGTCGCTGCCTGTAAGGCACGACACGTACGTAGCCTTGATGTATTTGTCTCACGGAAGTTACCCTGCCATCGAGTTGCGCGTCTCGCTGCCTGTAAGAAACCACGCTTTCTTGGCAATGAGTTCTGTGGACGTTCTTGCATTTTCCATGCACAATCTCTCAAGCCATTAGCGCTGCTCCGGCCCACCGCAAATCGGCGAAGAGTCACCGGGCTTCTCAAACATGACTTTTTGTCAGAAATATTTTGAGTTTCTCCGTTTCTGCCCAGGCCCAACTTGTGTCCATGCGTCATGTCCTTCCAGTGCTGACAACCCCACATTGTCGATTGCGTGGCCTGCTCCAATCGAATGGCTTTGCCGACAGTCCCCTTCCCTTCGAATTGCATCATTTAAGTTGCACATCGCTTACTATGCATTTTGGTGACAGCGCAGTCGCACGACGCGTCAATTGCAGACGACGCGACTGAATTCTCAACGACGAGTCATGAGCTAAGACGTCCTCAAACGACGCAACGAATTTGCTTTTCACGTCCCTATGACCCGGCACTCAAATCAAGTCGAAAGCGAAGAAATTCATCATGGATACTGCCCGCTGACCATTCTATGGCCAGAATTCGACATTCCCCTCCTTCTAACGGCACTATAGGCTCCTTCTCAAACATGGTGAATATCGAGTAATTAGGAAGGACAAAAGTCTTTTAGGAACAGTCTCATAGGCAGCGAGATATTTCTTAACGAGATGGGGAAAAATCGACCTTTTGCGTCCTGGCCGAGTTTGCATCAGCCGCCACGCCCTTGACCACTTTCTAGCAGGCAGGGCCCCATTTGATCGCGAGTTCGAACGAGCCCATATCCATCGTACGCACGTGTCAGGCACGTCATGTCCGCATGATGCAGCTTTGATAGCTAGTAGTACCTTCTTCATCTACAGCCTGAGTTTTCTATCGGACTATGCCGATATTGGACGCAAGCCTGTCGTTTGGAAGCATTCTTTAGAGATCATAGCGCCATGGAATTGTTGCAACCCGTTTCTGTTAATCTCGTCTTTTATCCACCTTGTGCAATGAATCACATCGGCATGGCACGGGTAAGTCTTTTTCGTTTATTTCTGGTTAGAACATCAAACGCGGGCGCCTCTGACTTTTCGAACGCCGTGACAAAATGTCTGCTCAGAATGAAGGGGACTGAAGACAAATGACCACCTTGCGCTTCCGTTACGACACGGTCAGCTTGGTATTTTCGGCGGATCAAAAGGCTTTTCTCAAACTTTCGCCATGACTTCAATTTAAATACAATGGGCCAGTGCGTTTCGATATTGTTAGTTTCATAGGCGGTTGGATAAGCGTATGAGTGATAGCAACGATCACGTCAGAGTGGTGACAATTGCTGATTTGTTGGATGTGAAGATGCATGAGGATGGGAGATCTATGTAGCTAGCCAGCCGCAAGGTGAAGTGAGATATGCCCCTCGTTGTGGCTGAGCGGGCGAGCCCACCTTGTTCAGCGTGGCTGGTGCTGGGCCGTGGATATTTATTTCCTGTTGCCGCACATTTGTCCTATTCTAGCAGGTATGGTTCAAATGCCTAGGCCACAAGCTCCAAGCTGTCAAGAACCATTTTCAAAAAAATTGGAGTCTCACTGCCTCCTTCACACATAGCCGAAGAATCGCAGTCCTCCTTATCAATGGGTCAGCCACTCAATCTTGTAATAGTTATAAAGGCGATGGACTCGGTTCGAACATGACTTTAAACCTAGTCTCCGCCAATCCACGTCCCACTCTATTTCAGAGCCACTGAAGTTGTAAGTAAAAACTTTTCAAAATTACTCACATGAATTAGTCCGTCTTGAACTGTTCAGTTGACAGTTACCTGCAGAAAGGCAGTTCGCTCTTGTCGCAGACGGTGCCGGCGGCAAATGTCTCACTAGCTCGGGCTTCTTAGGCCTCCTTCCTCTACCATCAGTCGCCTTAGTTCAGCAAATATAAACTATGAACGCAATTTTTGTTTTGACCGCTAGTTCGGCTTTATAGCGGTGCTAGTTATCCTCGTTCTCACTTGTGGATTCGGGACAATTATTGCAAAAACAAATTAACAATCGGACACCTACAGAAATCCACACAAATCGCGAATTCTCTTGGTAAACTCCAGTTTAGCAGGCAGGATGACTCGTGCCACGTGCATAAGATCTTGCCCAAGTCCGTCCGTGACCGTAGAGTCGCTAACACGCATCTCTTACCTTGGCAAGCTCAGGTCCGTCGAATGCCGAACACTGCGAATTACCGGCTGATCGACGGACCGGCCCTTTAACGGTGTCCGTTTTTTAACCCGAGGTCTCCCCCTCCATGCGTGTGGTATGATTTCGCCTAACCCACCTCCTGGCGGCACACATGTTGCTGTGCAGTGTGGAAATTTGTGTTGTGGAATTGTAAATATTGGTACGGTCAACTTTCGAATTCTCGAAAACTTCTAGTATGCGCGTTCAACCAGTCACTACAACAAGTTGTCGTCCTGCATGAATTTCAAACCAGAATCCCCTAGGAACAATTTCAATTTCGTGCGTTGGGCGGAAGAAACTTACCCCGAAATACCACACAGGCTGTCATGCGATTTCTTCAATAATAACGGCAAACAGTTGCCATGTTTTTCCAAGTCCCCACGACTCATTCGAGCAAGATAAATACCCAAGGGTTGCAATGGATCAAGTCTGATGAGCCACTATGAGCCACTACGACAGTTGAAACTAGGTGAATGGTTCCACTACTCTACACGGCGCGTGCATCAGGGCTTATAATCAAATCATGCTGATTGGCCGATGGTGCGGGTAGGGCCTCGTAAATCGCGAGTCAAAGCATGAAATGGCGGCTGATCGACAACTTATCCCACAATCGGACAGTTGCGGCCCCCGCAGCAAGCCTCCGAAATACGAATACGACTGCCGATAGATCACAGCTACCGTGGATCTAGTACTGACACCTGCATTACGGAGGTGCGTTCCGTCCGAAAGACGTGAAGCCCTTGGGGAATAGCCAGCATCTAGCACAGCAATTGCGCATACACGTCATAAGTTTTCGCTGGAGGGGCGGGTTGAAGGACGCTACTCCTACCCGTTGAGTGGTCCGAGGCTTAGCTCTGTAACCTAGTGGCGCAAGGTTGTAACATGATGAAATAGGTTGCTGACGGTTGAGATTCCAGGTAGTGGACTCGCACTCATGCGGCCTTGGCAAAGTCCGTTGCGGCGAAGGGGTCTGTCACGAAGGTAAAACGTATAGATATATATATGTATATATATGGGAAGCCGTTCGTTCAGCTTGGACGAAGTGAGCAAGAAGTTCAGGCAGCAACAGATCGCTGAAAACATCAGACAAAGAACTTGACCGTGCACCATCAACACAATCATCAATCAAGCCCCCCAAAACGCCATCGGCGGCATGGCCTCCTACACCTCTCTTGATATGGGCTTTGGCACCTACACCATCCCTTCACCCACCGAAAAGCCTATCCCTTACCTCGCCACAGTGTTTCTGTTCGTGGTCTTGGTATATGCTTTCGGTAATCATGACTCCAAGCTCCCGGAGCTCAACCCCCTGCAACCTTTTGAGTTCACCAACCGACGCCGGATGAGCGAGTTTGTCCAGAACAGCAAGGAGCTGATGCTCAAAGGCAAGGACACCTTCGGAGGCAGCCCTTACAAGATGCACTCGGAATGGGGTGAACTTGTGGTCTTGTCACCTGAATTTATTCACGAACTCCGAAGCGAACCCAGACTGAACTTCATTGAGCCTGCCACAGATGTAAGCCGCTTTGCGACATGATGTCGATGATGCTTTTAAATTGATATCAAATCTTTTCAGGACTCCCACGGCTACATCCCCGGTTTCGAACCTTTCAATGGGAACCGCGCAATCACCACAATCGTTACGAAGTACCTAACAAAAGCCCTCAGTAAGTCGTTGGGATCCCGAGCGAAGGGGGATTGTGGTCTCAAAGACTTGATGCTCATCATAGTTTGACAGCCAAACTCACGAAACCCCTATCCGAGGAAGCGACCCTCGTTCTCCGTCATGTTCTAACAGACTCAACCGGTGTGTTGTAGCTTAATTCTGCCTAAGACTTGCTGATGAGGGTTTACTGACACTATATCTTGGCAAGATTGGCACCAGATTATTCCTCAGAAAGACATCATCCGTATTGTATCGCGTCTCTCCTCCCGGGTTTTCATGGGCGAAGAACTCTGCCGAGACGAAGAATGGGTTCGCGTTGTCGGAGACTACACCGCCGCAGCTTTCTCAGTCGGATATGAGCTTGGTCATTGGCCTCGATGGGCACGACCGATCGTTCACTGGTTTCTCCCTTCCTGCTGGAACGTTCGTAACCTCCTCGCCGAATGCCGGAAAGCGTTGAAGCCTCACCTCGAGCAACGAGACGCGCAAAAAGCAGCTGCTCTGGCGCGCGGTGAGACGAAACCTATCTTTGACGACTCCATAGAGTGGTTTGAGAAGGAATGCACAACCAAATACGACATTGCCAGTGAACAGGTCTCCCTGTCGCTCGTGGCGATTCACACCACAAGCGATTTGCTGCAGCAGACTATGCTTGATTTGGCGAGCCATCCAGAGCTGTTCCAACCGCTCCGAGAAGAACTCGTCCGTGTGCTGAGTGCCGAAGGCCTAAAGAAGACTGCGCTCTACAACTTGAAGCTCATGGACAGCGTCATCAAGGAGTCGCAGCGAATGAAACCTGTGCTTCTCTGTGAGTTCTTCACATCTTGAATCTTGATAGTATGTCAAATTGCTGACCTTCACATACAGCAACTTGGCGCCGCCTTGTCATGGAGGACATCGAGTTATCTAACGGTTTCGTACTCCGCAAGGGCCAGAAGATCATCTCTACCAACACCCACATGTGGGATGCCCAATACTACGAGAACCCGCTCGAGTATGATGGCTACCGCTTCTTGAACATGCGCAGCACCGATGAGGAGAAGCACGCCCACTTGGTCAGTACCAGTACGAAGCACCCCGGGTTCGGCCACGGTCAGCACGCGTGCCCGGGTCGCTTCTTTGCCGCCAATGAGGTCAAGATTGCGCTGGCTCATTTGCTGTTGAAGTACGATTGGAAGCTCCCCGCAGGCTTTAATCCCCAACCTATGCCTTACGGCATGACGTTTCTGCCCGATCCCAACGCGACACTCCTGATTCGTCGTAGAAAGGAAGAGCTCGACTTGGATTCCTTAGAATGCTAAGGAGCTTACCAGTGGGAGGGTGATGAATGCATTCATCGCAATGTACAGTGGGTGGAGTCAGCACTCAGCAGGACATGGCACTCGATGTTTCTCTCAACTCACTTATTACTCATTCTAGACTTTGCATAAAATGTAGACAGGCACTCATAACGTGAGACGTTGTTATTTTCCAAATGTATGCATTCCAGGTTGAACAACCTTTTGCCTAGAGGTGATGGAAAGCGATTCATTGGAAAATAACTACGTCTCAGGTCTATATTGAAAAGTACATCTTGCTATGGGAGCCCCTTGCGTAGTCGTCTTCGCACTTCAAGATCTCTTCTGTCGCCCAAACACTTAACCACCTTATCGAGCAGATTGTAGGCTAAACCCTCGGAGAACCACGTCCTCACAGCGTTTTAAGAAATCGAGAACGTCGGCCGCCGTGTGCCAGGCATTGTTGTAAGCAGCACTGAGGCACAGCTGGCCCCTGAACGTACCCAAGAAGAGGCCTAGACCGTTTCCCAACTCTTCGCCCGTAACCCATGGGTCGTAGGCTTCGATGGCACCCGTCTTAGGAGCAATGATATTGTCTATACAGCCCATACTAGATATGGATACTGAGGGATGGGTCTTTGGTGGGGGTACGGGCAGAGGTCGGGGAGATGTGGGCACATCCGGAGTATTGGCAGCCCAAATGGTGGGGGCGAGGGCGTAGTGCTCCTCGTCGTTCTGGACACCATGGTAGAAGTCCTTCATGACTTGTACGACACGAAGAAACTCATCATCGCTGAAATGATCGTCGTCAGCAGCGGGGAGGTCCATGTCAACTACCAGACTCTGACCGGGAAGGGAATGGTAGAGGGCAGCGGGATGTTCGCGAGAATTGTACGGTGCTTGGCAACTTGCTCGTTCGTTACGAAGGATATAGTTAACGTATCGCACACGCTTGGCCTCAGAGCCTCGTTCTTGGATATCGCGGAGAACGAGTGCAATGGCTGCGTGAAAGACGTGGGTAACGGTCGTGTCAGCAGCCTTACACGCCGTTGTGAGAAGGGCAGTCTGCTCTTTGGTGAGACTGCGAGCGACGCGTTGGTGGTGGCCTGGGAGGCTTGCGCCGCGCCGATAAGGCATGTTGAGGATTTCAATATCAGGAGCATTCATGGCGGCTTCTTTCTGCGCGGCCATGTCATTCAAACGCTTCTTTCGCTGTTCGGTGAGCATCGGAGGGACGTTGGCGGCAACGCGGTAGGCCGGGCTAAGGTTCGCGGCCTCGGAGCCATCGAGGATAGGGGTCTTGTAAGCTTCGCCTTCGGAAAACGCTTTGGAGGCGTGACTGATAAGATTATTTAGAAGAATAAGGGTTCCAACCCCGTCGATGATGTCGTGGGGTGAGCGGAGGACAAGATCGCGACGAATGACGCCATCTTTGTGGGATGGTGGGCTCAAGACAAACAGAGTCGGCATCTTCGGGGCTGGAGGCTGGGTGTTGGCCCATTCCTGACCCGTTTGCTTGGCAATCAGATGTACGAGCGTCTTTTCAAGCCAGGTGTTCTGATCCGTTGTATCATAAAGCTGACGGTAGGACTTAGTCCATTGGCCAGTGACGAGGTCCTGGGCAACCTGTGAGGCAACGGTCGGATGATCGTAGCGGAGGGCAAGCCAAGCAGACTTCAAAGCCTTATCAAAAACCGCTCCGGCCTCAGAGGCATCCCCTCTGTTGCTGATATCAATGCGTAAGGAGACATGGCCTGTGATTGCGAAGAACATAAGACCACTTCCTTCATAAAGCGTCGCAAGGGCCGAGTAGAACTGCTCGACCTCGTCTGCGGTACGCTGCCACGCTCCTGTAGTAGTTTGGCGCCAAGTAAGCTCGGGGTACGTTTGGTCCATGGTTGGAAATGAGAAGCTGATGTTGGTGGGTCACTTAGTTGAAGATGGAAAGTAAGAGTTGCGAGGTGTGTGAACAATCATCCAGGAGAGGTCAGATTCCCTGCCATCATATATGTATGGGGTCTCACCCGTATATCTAGAGTCGGAATACCAGATCAAGGGTCGGAAGATTGTCGTCTTGAGATTTCTCTGCGGCACACACGGCCAAAAGTCGATGTCATGCTGCGCTATGACGGTTAAACTCTGGATCATGAGGCGAAGGAGACGACAAGCGGGGCTACCCCTGATTGTCTAGCACGAAACCATTGGCAATTGAACCCGAGGTTCAGCCAGCCCGGAACTAGCGTCCGGTCCGGAGGCGTGGCCCCATAATTGGTATAGGCCGGGAGTGGCTAGGTCCGTAACTGACACGGGTGGTAATCAATCGCTACCTCAGTGCTCCAAATCCATTCATTTTATTGCTAAGGAAGACGAAGATGGACACACTTTTCTTACGGCTTGCTATGATTATGAAGGAGGGATTAAATGAAAGGAAGGGTGGTGGGTTGGCAGTGAGAAACGAAACGATGGTTCTCAGTGGCTGGCGCTGGAAAGATCTCTTTGGGTTAGTTTAGGATTATCTTTCACCTGGTACATTCGTTGGGAAATTTAAAGAGCTTGTGATATCTAGATAATATTCCCCGAGATATTTACGTCTTCGATATAAGCAGTCCTATATTAGTCTCATTCCCTCCTTCCGTCGTTCTTAGTCTTCCTAGGTGAGGGCCAAGTTGTTCATGCTGGCGATCATGTCAGGATGCGCCTCTACGAGCACTCTCTTCTTGGTTTCCATCACTTGCACCGCCAGTGCTTCTGCCTCCTGTAACCGCCCTTGACATCTATATGTCACTGCCAGGTTGGCCATGCTGTTAAGCGTAAATGGATGCTCTTCTCCAAGCACCCTCCTTCTAGTTTCCAGTACTTATACATCTAGTGCTTCTGACTCTTCCAGCCGTTCTTAGTCCATATAAGTAGCTGATAAGTCAGCCATGCTGGTAAGCGTGTGGGGATGCTCCTCTCTAAGCATTCGCTTTCTCCTTTCTACTACTTCTACTTATAGTGCTTCCGCCTCTTCCCACTGACCTTGCCCCTAATATGTTAATACGAGGTTGCTTGTGCTAGTAACCGTAAATAGGTGCTCTTTTCCCAGGACCCTCAAGCAAATGTCTAGGTTCCTGGTTTGAAGCTTTTCTGCCTCCCTCTACCGACCTTGCCTATAATATGTTAATACAAGGTTGCCTATGCTAGTAAGCGTAGATGGGTGCTCCTCTCCAAGCACCCTCAAACGAATCTCTAGGTCGCTAGCTAGAAACTTTTCTGCCTCCTTCTACCGACCTTGCAAATGATATGACAATGCGAGGCCAGTCATGCTATTGTGCGTGTCGGGATGTTCCTCTCCTAGAGCCCTCTTTTGGAGCTTTAATGCTTGGGCCAGTCTCTTCTCTGCCGCTCCCTAATGTCCTAGATAATTGAGATAACCTGCTAAAGAGTTCAAGAGGGTTCCTCTCGCAATATCTTCATGTTTCGAACCTGTACCTTCGTTTTGCAGTACAGTATAAGCATGCGGAAGATATTCCCGACATGTGTCACGGCTCACATGACGACCGAATGGGTACGCATCCGATACAATCTGAAGAGCTTGCTGGGCGAATTTGCTTGCTCTCTGTTTATTGATAAGCCATTTTCGTGTGACTGCTTGTACCAGCCGGTGTATGTCCAAACTCTCATCCTTGGCCTCGGTGATGAGGGAGAATGCTTTGAGAGTCCCCAAGGCTTTTGTGGCCGTTAATTCGATGTTGGTTTCTGATTCGTGCGGGTGCTGATGGCGGAAGTAATCATTAATAAACCTGTACGGAATGGCCTGTCGATCGAAGAAA
This sequence comes from Colletotrichum incanum, assembly GCA_001625285.1. Lineage (NCBI taxonomy): Eukaryota > Fungi > Ascomycota > Sordariomycetes > Glomerellales > Glomerellaceae > Colletotrichum > Colletotrichum incanum. The sequence continues at coordinate 63,206 of LFIW01000292.1, forward strand.
CTAAGGAGAGACAACACATCGCTAGCGACAGCGTCCTGTTTTTCAATCTGCTCAAAAGAGATGACTCACGTCACTGCAAGGGCGTGTGGCGTGCTCGAGTCTCTCCCAACAGCTTCAAATGGTTGACTGAGGTGCTCCACAAGGCTGGAGTTGCTTTTATCCAACAGCTTCACGTATTGGGCTATTGAGATTTCATTTTCCTGGATTAATGCCGCTGCTTGAGCAAGTACGAGAGGGAGATGTTCCAGGCGGGAAGACAGAGTGGATATGTCTGCAGCGGAGATTGTACGGTCTAGTTCCTCGAGCATCGAGCGAATCAATTGGTCTGCTTCGTCGTTTGTCAACTTGTTGACCTTTGTTGCAGGCTTTCCCGGCGCAAGCCTTGAGCCAGTTTGTTGGTTCCTCGCGGTGATAAGGACTGATCCACGTCTGCACTCAGGGATGTAGCGCCCTAGGTTGCCTTCTTCCTTGAGCCCATCAGGTGGCGTATCGGCTTGGCAAGCTTCTTGTGTTTGGAAGAAGAGATGTGTGTCGTCAGCGTTGTAAACTACCATAAGCCAAGGACCCCGGTCTCCCTTTTCAAGCCAGTTTTTCACCAGCATCAAGTGGTCGACTTTAGGATCGTCGCGTCCGGGAATGTCGCACTCTTCGGCAATGGAAGCATAAGCCTGGCGAATGCGCTGTGCATTGCTGGCATGGACCCAATAGACTGAAACATCCGGCCGTGTCTCCTTCAACCAGTACACGTATTCCAGCGCTATCTGTGTTTTCCTATACGAAGTTAGAGATTGCGTTTGCTGTAATGAGGTATCTCGTAGTTGTTACCCGACGCCACCTAGGCCATGGAGTGCAATCCTAGATCGTGCTTTTACTCCACCTTGCTGCTGGTCATGGCCGAATTGCCATTTGAGATGATCCAGAGCTCCAGATCGACCAATAAAATCTGAATTTCTGTTGTATGGAACGACGACTGGTATCATTAGCGAAGAAAATACCCCCAGACGTGGTCACTTACAGTGGCTTCTGGTAGTCGTAGGCTTGTCCCTTCTGGTGCTGGTGTAGTGCTCCAGAACCGCCTTCGTCGTCGAAGCTGCCGTGGCTGCCGCATAGTTCTGCCAATCCTTGTTCTTGTGGCTATCCGCGTAGTCATAGACTGCCTTGACAATTACGCATGGAATCGCGTCCCATACTCCCGGCGCCCTCCATCTCAAAAGCAATGAGGCCGTGCTCTGCTGCGATCCTATCGCGGTCTACGCCTGACTTCATCACAGTGTCGCCGGACCCTATGCGCCCGATAAACACTTGGGGCTCCCGCGTTAGGCAATCATCTCCTCGGCGGCCCACCAGGAGGCGCTCCCTTGGCACAAGGCGCCTCTCGTCACACTGAAGCAATTTGCATGACGCATTACGGGCCGTTTCGCAGGCGCCTGACTCGCTGCAGCTGCAGCTCTGACGATCTCGATGTCCGTGGAGATAGCCCGGTTCGAGCAGAAGGTCCTCTGCCGATATTGGCTGTTGGTAGAGAGTTTGGTCCCCATCGTTGGCTGCCTTTTGTTGTATCTCTGTCAAGATCTCACCGGCCCGGCGTTGAAGATCGCGGCGGCCTTGACGTGTTTTAAAGGTAGCGACAAGAGAGCGAATCTCACGGTTAGGCCTGCCAAGGATGTCTTCAACGGTGTCCTTCTTTGCGAACCCGTTGTGATACTGCCTTCCTAGGTCATACTGCACGATGCTCTTGCTGATGATTACATCCCCAAGTAGAAGTTCATTGTTGGCGCCTGGGGTAGGTACTCCGCCACAAATGCCAGTCAAGATAGCCAGCTCTATACCGGTGTATGTTGATTGGAGACTAGCTGCTGCGCTAGCCGCACTGACCTTTCCCCTGTCAGGGAGGAGAAGCAGGACGACGTTGTGGCTTCCGATCCGGGCCGTCTTATATCTATGATAATCTCCGGATGTATTCCCAGCGAGTCTCTGTTGCCGGGCCAAAATTTGTCGACAGCAAGAGCGATGGCATCGTATTCGAGGGGTAGTGCGCAGATGATAGCGATGCGGAAGTCGTCGCGGCGGGGAAGTTGGTGGGCCATGGCGAATAATTAGTATCATCAAAGGCCTTATTGGGTGGATCGTATCGGCCAGGTCGTTGAGAGAAGTGCTTGTCATACGCCCCTGGAGAGTTCTTGACAAAACGAATAGTCAGTTGATATATGATGATGATTGCTGAAGGTTCCTAGTTGTCGGTAAGCTCTCTCGGTTGGATCAGGCTGCAGGGTGAGGCAGGCGCGTCATCAGCGCCCCCTCAATTGGTTCGCTTGTCGACTGCGCCTCGCGATTTTTTTCCGTCCTGTATTTACGAAATGATATTGAGCTCAGCATGTCAAGGTTTTCCACTAAAGCCTCTAGAAAGACCCATAGATTACTATTGAACTCAACCATGTTCGGTTTTATAAGTAATGAAATCGCATGAGTAAAGGTAGTCCAATTTTTAGCTAGCTTATGGTAGAACGAAAAGCATAATGCTTCCCATGGATAGTGCCCGCATTGCAAGATTGGTCCCTGCCAAAAAGGATAATCTGACTGCACAAGAAGGCTCGCCATGGCTTGCAAAGCCTTGCGTAAGTATCACGGCTTGCAGATTCTTATGCTCAGAGTATAGCTGTGTCGCGGACGCAACAGCATTCACTTATATCCTAGAGGTAGAAGCCATGAGGAGCAGAAGCGACAGAAGTGGTCTCTGTTGCTTAAGAAGTTCACTGCATTTTTAGCCTCACCGCAGACGTTGAAAGCATCGAAATGTGGAAGCCCTTCATGACCAGGCCAACAGAAGTGGAGATTGTGGCGGAACCAGACCCCTCTCCGACACCAAAGCGGCCGATTTGAATGTGTGAAGCCGACCACAAACATCTGAAGCACGACTTGACTGACAGTAGACCCAGAAAGAGAACCGAGGACAACTCAAAACACATCACGAGCGGTGTCGATCGAAGGCGCAGAAGGAAGAACGACCGACAGCAGACGAATTGGCAGCGGCAGCAGCGGAGGTAATGGTGGCAGAGCTATGCTCCAGAAGGCTTTGAGAAGCTGGATGAGTCCCACGGAGAGTCCCCATAGATCAACACGGCGCTTAACAAGGTAAACAAAAGTTCGTGGGCAGCATAAGGATCGACACAAATATTTCAACGTTAGGCCGTCTCAACAGAAAGTTGCCAACGACGGATTTAGAGAATCCCTTGTCATCAACATATTAAACTCAACATTACCCTAACTATTCAACAACTCGTACCATAGGCACGAAACACTACTTCAGACATTGCAAATAGGACATTATGCACTTGATAAAACAATAAAAGTGAAAATAAAAACTCCCCAAGTCGTGACATGTGAACAATGCAACTAAACCATCGGAACCCCAGGCAAGACAGCAGACGACGCGGCATAAACAGGAAGCACAGACTGTTTGCAATTCACGGATAAAAGTACACAATCTCAAGATTGCCTATGAAAGCAGTTATACTTACTCTCTTGATCATGTCGCCGAGATTAGTAAAACCAAGTGAGTATTGACTCAACCATGTGTACGTCTTTCCGAAATTGCGCCATGTTGTATGAATGATACCACTTATACTCGATTACGACGTTGACTAAGATCCTGCCGAAATTTAGTTGTGAGCTGCCTCCTTGCTACAACCTCAAGGAACCTTCTGCACGCCCAGCCTCGGCACCATCTCTAAATTCTCTTGGCCATCCCGCCCCCCTCACATTCAGCCCAAGCCTAAACCCCCTTCCAAGCCTGGCCGGCATGTCAATCCGTCTAACCCAAATCCAAGTCGTCAGGATCGTTGGGGCTTGGTCCAAAACATTCTGGAAATGTTCCTCAGGTTTGCGATCCAACCCAAGACAAATGACATGTAGGTACAAGGCATGAAAAGTCGACACCCTTCGCCCCTTGCCTCCCTATACCAGTCCATCAGCACATCCCATGCGTTGCCGGACAGTCCCTGTGGCCGAGCCTGCTTTTTATTGTCGACGGCCGCGCTGGGGGCTTCAGATAAAGCATTTCGAATCCTCCGCAATGGTGTAGATGTAGAACCTTTGCTGTGGATACCCGACCAGTAGGAGATGACCTTCAGATACGTCTTCACGCGAAGAGGGCGTGTGGGAGTACAAGCTCGAGTGAAGTAAACAGGTAGCTCGAACTGGCGAATCCATAAGACACATGGTATGTATTTTGTCTGCAATGCATATGGTACTGGTATTACAAGACTCGACACGCGAAAGCCTGCAAGCAGATCTTAAACGAGCGATAACAATAGAATGTGGTATCTAAAATCAATGTGAAAACAAGGAAATCCGACAATAGCTTTCCTTGAACCGGATGGCCTAGAAAGACTGCGAAGGCTCGACGTCTTCCCGATCCACCCTTCTACATGAGGTAAGGATAGTACCAACGAGAAGCAACGATGACCGCATCTAGAAGAAACGGTTGTACCAGCGCTTCCAAGTGGGCCAGGTGGCAATCTCGGCCTTGTAGCGGTTGATCTCGTCCCAGTCAAGCTCACGACGGCCAGTATCAACATCCATCTGGTGGGTGCGAAGCCAGCCCTCGCGCTTCCAGAAGTAGCCAATGATCCAGAAGACTAGAATGACTGGTACGGTAAGGAAAGCCTCGAAGAAACCAGCGGCATCGTTTAGCTCGTCTCCTTGTCCGGCAGGAGCAATGGCTACAAACAACTATAACGTTTGTTAGACTGTACACACCTTTCTCGGTGGGTCTTTACTAAGGAAACTTACCTGAGCAATCAGCACTACGATGCAAAGAGCCAAGCCAACCCAAGATCCAGCCACACCAAAAGCAGCCTTGAATGGGATCTCGTCGACAGTGTGACCGTGATAGGCCCAGGCCTTGCGGAATCGAATGTGTGCTAAGCAGATAGATCCCCACGTAAACAGAGCAGCCAGCGCGGACATGGCAAGTAGCCAGTCAAAGACGGTCTCGCCGTCCGCGTTCAAGTTGATGTAGGCAATGGCACCGCAGACGAGGTGAACCACAACGGAGGGAAGTGGGCGACCGGACTTGTCGACATAGGTAAAGATCTTGGGAGCATAACCCTGCTGCGCAAGCGCAGTCAGAGTACGGGAGCCGCCGTAAACGCAGGACACGCCGAGGGACAGGACGGAGACCAGAATGATGCAGTTCATGAAGTGGTCGTAACCGTACAGGCCAGCATACCGAGCAGCCAAGACGAAAGGCGACGTACCGTCAGCGTACGGGTTGTCGGAACCAATAATGTTCTCGTCGTTGGAACTGACGAGGAGACCAACAAAAAAGAGACCCAGGATGTAGAACAAGGTAATACGCCAGAAGACCTGCTTAATGGCACCCGGCAGAGACTTGAGAGGGTTTCTGGACTCGGCAGCAGCCAAACCGACGAGCTCGGTACCAGCAAAGGAGAAAGCAGCAGTGACGAAGACTGCGCAGAAACCCTTGAAGCCGTTCTTGAACGCGCCAGGGTCGTGCCAGTATCGGGCTCCCCAGTATTGATCGTAGCGACCGCCGGCGGGGCCACCACCGCAAACGAGAATCAGGGCAACAATCATGAAAATGACTGTGAAATTGGTTGGTCAGTACGCTAAAGCCAACAGCGATGACAATGTGGGCTTACCGATGGCCGAGAGCTTCAGTAGCGAGGACCAGAACTCTTCCTCGGCATAACCCAAGGTTCCGAAGATGTTGATGAAAATGATGGCAATCCAGAAGACCGAGATCCAGACAGCAAGACTGACACTTTTGGCACCATCCCAGTAATTTATTGTAAGACCACAGACCGTTAGCTCGAGCGGTAGAACAATGGCCCACTATGGGTTGTTAGTATTGTTGGTTTCAAGTGGCGTTGCTCGTCTAGGATTGGGGCTGCGGATACGAACCTGGAAAACGTAGTTCCAGCCCATGGCAAAGCCCCAAGAAGGATCGATAAAGCGGGTTGAGTAGACGTAGAAGCCACCAGAGACAGGGTACATGACAGCAAGTTCACCAAGAGCGTATACGACATTGAACATCATAACACCAATGATGGAGAAATCGAGAAGAAGGGAGCCGGGACCCTGAGATAAGTTAGCCAGAACAAAGCCTATGCGCAACCACGAGGGCTACTAACACCAGTAGCGAGGGCACCTCCAGAACCGACGAAGAACCCGGCACCGATGGAGCCACCTGGAGACCATCATGTTAATAGAGGCCCTTGAACTTGCGAGAAGGATGTGTGCATACCGATAGCAATCATATGCAAGTGACGGGTCTTCATGGTACGGTCAAGCTCAACGATGCCAGTGCCATAGTCACGGCGCTTGAAGGACTCGAGGTTGAGACCATTGCGAGTGTAGAAGTTGTCATCACGGGCAGCTGCGCCGTGGCTGAGGGTACCATCGCCAATGGCACTTTCGGCCCTGCCATTGACGGGAGTAACACCTCCAGCGCGGGGATCGGTGTTGATCTGGGTCGTCTCGGGCGTCGAAGCACCGTCGTGGATATCTTTCTCGGTACCCATCTTGTACCTGTGTTGGTGCGAGGCGCGTGCTACTTTGCTCTGGCACGTTTCAGAGTCCACGTGTTTGTTGGTCACGGTATGTCAAACCCGGTCAAATGCGACGAGCTGTGAGTCGGGGGTGTAAAGCCCAGGGGCACGAAGTACAAGGAAGGGGAGCAGGCGGGCCCGTAAAGGTTGACAGATGAGGTACAAGAAAGAAGAGCGTCGATCGGAGTCGAGGGGGGGACGCGATGGGATTAAAAGGACGAGACGGGCGGTCGCTGAGAGACGCGAAAGGCAGCTTGCCTTCGCGGTTCACCCAGTCTTGGACATGGTAGACCTTGCCTTCGCACCCCATTCGGTATCTTCCTGTCGCGCCGAGCAACTCCTTGCGGGCATGACTATCAGCGGCGAAGGCATGCGGGCGACGCGGACGCAAGTCGACGGCGGTAACGGACGAGTGAGAGGCCTCGAAAGTTTGATGGGCAACGCCCAAGCGAGTAAGATTGGTGTCCGCCAAGCGGCAGAGGAAGGCCAAGTCTTGGGGAAGTGGAGTGAAGCAGACGGGACGCTGGACGAGAACAGAAGGTGCATTTGGAAGTTCCAGAGAAGCTCAGGGTCGAGAGTGTACCGGTCCATCGATTCGAGTCTTGGGGCCGTGGGAGGCGAAGAGGCAGCTTGCATGAGGCCCGGGGAAGACGAGACAGTTGATGGACATGGGGTGGTGGCCGTGATGGGCGTGAGAAGTGGATGGAGGTGGGCGTGGACAAGAAACGCGGACGCCGAGATGCTGGGAGGAGAGACGAGGCACGGGACAACGCTGGAAAGTATCGCAGTGTACCGCTCCGGTAACTTCAAACTGCCATTATCAGCGGAGCCCGCCCGGGCTGATGCATGGAAGCTCGTTCCGCGCCTTCTAGGGGCGGCGGGGGCAGAGGTGCACCATCGTATGTCGATCTTGGCGGGAGAAAGTGGGACCGGGAGGAGCAAGAGGAAAGGGCGGCGGCAGTAGCAGTTGCACTTGCAGTTGCAGTTGCAGTCGCGTTGCAGCTGCAGGTGCAGGTGCAAGTGCAGGTGCATCTTGCGAGAGGGAAGGAAGGGGGAGCGACGATGACGACGACGACGACGACGAAGACGAGAGGCGGACGCACCACCTGTCGCCAGATGCTACCAAGTGTCAGGTGCCCTCCTCCCTCGTGAATGGTACAACCCATCATCCTACAACACCTCAGCCAACGAAAGAGACATCTATCCACCGACGTGACACAATTGCATTGCTCGCCTCTGTGGCATTGTCTCCCTCCCTCCCCAATCCCCTTCTTCCCCCTTATCATCCAGCACCTGCGCCTCTCACATACGTCCATCGCTCTAACACGATCCCTGGAAGGACTGAGCGATTCTCCCGCGAACTCCCGTCTGACAACTGCGTCGCCCGCCAAGCAACTGCCGGGCCAACTCAACAAACCCCTTGGCACCGCCCATTGTCGGCATTTTCTATTGACCTGACGCGCCCGAGTGTAGTAACACGCGCGAAACGTCAACAATCAGACCGCCAAAACGACAACTCAACCGTCTTCCCACCTTCGATTAATACACTCTCGAGCACCTCCCTCCTCTGCTGCTCCCACCACCTTACATTCACTCGTCCTCTCCATGAATGGGTGCAATCTGCGCCTGCAGACTTGTCGCGCCTGCCGAGCCCTTGGCCTTACCAAAAAGACCTTTGCCAGCCAGTGAGCGTCCAAGATGCTGCGAGGGAGTCGCTCACGCGATTACGTATCCGCAAATTGAGAATGAACAGACGAACCCCCCGGCGGGGTACATGACAGTTACCTCGCTGAGACTCCAACGACATTCCCTCCCAAACCACACTACAAGCACGTCCTTTTTTATTTTCTTTACTTTACTTGGCCATCCCCCCCCAAACCCAGTTCAGTCCACAAATGCGCAACCTCTCACTCGCCGGCCGAGAAATGCCAACCACTGCCAACCCGTTGGCGAATTTTGGCTTCTTATATCAATGCCTCCTCACTGGTACCAAGCGCCCGCCAAGTTGCTCTATCGGTGTTGGCATGCTTGCCACGCTCAGATAAGCCCCCCGTGCAATCCCATCCAGCGCCATCCATCCGTCTCTTCACCTGCCAAAGAAACGCTTCCAAGACTGTTTCCAAGACACACCAAGAAACCAGACAGCAGCACCAACACGATGGAATCGCGGTACACGAACCCTCCTTCGTCCCCTCGGCCGATGGCTTATTTGCCTCGTTTTGCGTGCTGTGGGCCCCGACGCCTGTCGATATCACTGCACCAGTCCTCGCCTATCTCTTAGCTTCAATTTTATGGGTTCCATCGCCCTTCTGGGCCCCTCCGACCTTCTTTAACTGAAAGGCTGCGCCGCCCGTTCGTCTTGGGATGCCCGCGAGTGAGCCTTCTCTGGGAGGTGTCGTCGTCTCGGCACGCCAGCCACGTCGTCAGGGTGCGAGAGAGGCTGATTTCCCCCGCACCGGGATCACCGCCTACCACACCCGTGCGGTTGCCCCAGGTCGCCAGTCGACCTGCTGACTGCCGCCCAACAAACACGCCATATCACACCGGTGATACCACCTTTTTCGCATCCCCTATTGGTAACGCATTATCAAGCCTCAATTTCTGTCCGGAACGGGAACGCCACGCATCTCCTTGTTGCTCCCCTTCCCGTTAAGGATGAAGCCACAACCGATGCTTGCCGAAGCCACGGCGCGATTCAAGCGAGTCGCTTGTCTTATGTCACATGCCTTGGGTGATCGAGCCTGGTTTTCATTGCTAACGATTACATCTGCGCTTGCAAGTGACAGGCTCGAAGAAGGAATTCGCCCATCAGCATCATGTCGCACATCGAAGTTCCGGCTCAGGAAGATGACAACGCCCCGAATCATCCCTATGAAAACGGCAGACGGGCCCTACAGTAGGCAACTGAGACGCTTGCATCTTGTCCAGTCAAACCGGGCGTTTTCCACCAAACTAGCCTGCGGCCCAAACTTCGATTTCGAGAAGTATTCCCGAGGGAAGGGAGAGATTACACTGGCTTTGCCGAGCACCACTGGCGGGCGGATGCAGGCCACCTTGCATCCTTCGGGATTGGCCTGGTCTGAGTCCTACCTAGTTTATGGGCACCCGCAATTGGTCGCCTATTGGTGGTTTCACCCTGTTTTCACCACACCTTGTTCAGCGGGGCCTGAAGCATCTTCCACTCCAGCCAGTGAGCTTCGCACGATACGGAAAGACAAACAAACATGACTTGACAGCTGAGAGTTGTTTGACCGGGTGCTCTCCGCTTACCATCCACCTGGTTGATAAGGCGAGGCAACAGCTGAGACTGGAATGAGCCAAGATGGCTAAGATGGGGCGTAGGTCGTCGACCAGGGGAACCTCTTTGGTTGGCTAACCGTGAGGCCAATAGCAGTTCGTGCAGCCATCTTCCACTCGACATGGCAAGTCATTGTCGTGACACTCGGCAATAGACAGAACATACCACCATGCACACGCTTCTTTCATGCTTGCTGCTGCACCAAGAAGCTTTCTAAGAATGGAGAAAGCCCAAGGTCCTCTATTGCGTGTGTACTGCTTCCAGCATATGAGCTTCCTTGGCATTTCCATACCGATGGGTCCTGCTGCTCCAATCTACTGAGCGGAAAGCAGTGAAACACTTAGGCCGCAGAAGGGATTATCTTTTAATGGATGAGTGATGCTGCATACAGTAATCCTTCATTCCCTCATTTTCGATTTTGCCAAGCACAAACCAGGGGCTCATGAGAAAGGCAACGCTATGTATCCAGTGAGCCTAACCAGGACCGTCTTGAGCACTCAGGGATCTTGCAACGACGGCAACGCTTCAGCCACACTACATGGCTTGGGGACCACCAAAAGCATGGCTACTGTCCAAGGACCTCGGAAGTCTGAGTCTGACGCGACACACCTGCAACATGAGATCGCCAGCTTTCGGAGGTATCTTTTCGATGTGACGTTTCTGCCCACTCCAGTTATATGACTTGGAGTTGTGACGGGCAATAGTTACCGTAGTTTGAGTATTTGTCTGGCTGGTGAGAAATACCGACCTTCATCTCGTGGTGTTCGTTCAGTGACACGGTATTCAATCATAGTGACACGCCAGAGCAAGCCAACGAAGCTGGATTTCCAATTGCTTTCCCACCCATAGTGTCTGACGTGCATGGACCTGATTAATTACACCATCGGCCAGGATCTGAGTTTCGCTGCCGTGAGGCTCTGGGTGGGTCTCCGGACGACCGCTTCCTTGCGTGACGGCTCCGTTGTTTGCTCTGTCGATGTGGTGCCTAAAGTCAAATGGCAGAATCCCTGTCTATAGAGAGCCCCCATATCAAGTGTTGGCCATGCCAAATTCGAACCGATCTCAAGGTCTGTTGGCGTTGTATTGAGGTCCCAATAAAGTTGAGGACAGGGCTGGGAAATGGGGCTTAGCAGCTACATGTAGTCTCAGAGTTCTGCCTCCTACTTGAACCTGGGGTGGCTGGATGAAGAGTTTTTTGGGAGCTGTTAGAAAAAGCTCGACGAGGATCAAGCGGATTCTTGAACTTTTCCGTCTTCTTTTCTGCCGCTCATCGTTCCCTTACTGTTCTTACTGTCAGATGGACCTGAGCCCAAAAGATCCTCTCGCAGGCCCTTCAACATCGTCCTGCAGGAACGGCAACTGGTCCCTTGAAGCTTTGATATTGGGTTATCTTTTATGAGTACCTCTGGTTTTTAGAACGTAGTGGAGATATCTCTGACTTCGTGCCATTGCTCTCGCAAGCATTTACACGAGCAAGCACAAAAGGTTTCGGAGATGGCTTCCGATCAAGAGCCAAATGGTGCAAAGCACCCCTTGGAGCGCCCAATTGACGAATTCGACGTGCACACCGACTCGACTCCTTCTTCACAGTCATCACATCCTTCTTGTCAGTTGTCCTCACCTTCCACCTCTGTCCATCATGCTGATCATCGTCAAGGTATTCACGATAACACTGACACGAATACGCCACCAGAGAAATCTGTATCGCCAGAATCTGCAAAAATGGCCAACCTCTCCTCCTCCTCTAACCAGGCGGGTTCTAGCCCAGAAGCGCCCGCCCAATGTAGGTACGCCGTCAACGGCCATTGCCGCGTGTGGGGGCTTGCCAGCTGCCTCCAAATCATGAGCAGTGAGGGTGTTCACCCGGAGCAGCGGTTCAGACACGCAGAGTTGCTTCGCGAAGCATTGACCGTGGGCCCTCGCTTCGTCAGCCTCAGCCACGTCTGTTGCGGCAACAACACGCTGCTGTCGCTTGCCGTGGGCCTGTGGTGTCCCGTAGAGACGCTGGAGTTTCTCTTATCCCATGCGCGTTTCCGGCAGGAGGACGGGTGCAGAATCACCGACTTTGTTGAGCACCTCGGTAGTGTCATGATCAGCTTGATGGCGAACTCCCGCACTTATTGTTTTAAGAACAGGCTGCCTGGGGACGGCAAGAAGTGCCTTCGCCTGCTCCTCCGCGTCGGTAGCCAGAACTCGTTCGTAAAGGAATGCTGGTACGATAACTGCCTGATTCGTACTTGGCTGCTGAGCATTTTCGACGCGGCCTCCACCAAGAGATTCGCGTACTTCATGAGCGAGGCACAGGAGCACCCGCAGAAGAAGTACCTCATTCCCATTCCCGCTCTCCTCGATTTCGCGGAATGTATCATCGAGATTTTCTACGACAAAGATAGTCCCCACAGTATTCTGGACAGTTCGTTCTGGACTGCCATCCTCAAGAGCCTGTGGACCCACGCGCACATCACGAGAGGCACATTGACCCGGGTTGCTGATGTTACGCTCCGTCTCCTGGAGCTCGGGGCGTCCAAGCAAATCGAACTCACTGGAGCAGCCAAGGGTGGCAGCTTCCTCGCCTGTGTCGAAAGCGGCCTCTACCCCGACGATGTCATGGACCCCGACCTCGACGACGTCGATGCCATGATTGGGGGTCAGATGATCAGAGGCACGAATGAAAGCGGACAAAACTTTGTTTTTAACACAGACATGTTGTGGGCGACACGGAGGGCCAATATTGAGCGTCTCAAAACGCACGTCCTTGGCGATGGCGATTCCTCAATCGCGGGCCTGGAGGCAGCCATCGACGCAGATCTGGAAGACATTCAGGCCGAGAACACCGCCTCGGCGGGGCATAACGGCACCTCTGCGGCCAGTTCCAATGATCCTAAGGCAGCTGGGCAGGGTTCAGCCGACACGTCTGCTTACACCCAGCATGATTGGGATTTTTTGGACGATATCGAACCACGCTAGAAGAGACTTAATGGCGAGAAGTTGACCTCAGGAATAGCTCTTTCATGGTTGGAGCGAGATTGGGCATTTTCAAATGTTTTCAGGAGGTCAAGTGCATAAACTCACTCTGTTTTTACGGCGTGTTGGAAGCAATAGGAACATGCCGCCCTACGGTCCGTGAGTCGTGTTCAAAGGGCGGTAACACTGATTTTGTATCATAGTCTATAGTTGCAATACCTTCTCTCATTTCAAATCTAAATATTCCCGTGACATTTGAACCTAGTGGTGACTTTGGTGACGACGAGCTCATCCACAGCTTCCTTGTTCGTCTAATATGGAGGTCCCTCATTTGGTGAACCATTGGAGCACGTATAGACACAAGTCCAGGAGGGCAACTTGTCTGAAGTACATTTTCGTTTGCGTGAAAGATGTGTGCAATGCAGCTGGGTTTATATAAATTGTAAGAGTGGCCGACGGTGGCTCCAGACAGTGGCAGAGACGGGTTAAGATTGACCAAAAGGAACTTTGGGTGTAGGGATAGATAATCGGAACTATCAATCAATTACATGATGAGATCGGCCTTTGGGGCAGGTGAAAAAATAAGGAATTGGAGGTACTTCTGGCTTAAGCCCAAGAAACTAGTAGAGAGATCTATAGAACGGAAGGTTTCGTGCATTGGCCAGGCTGGTTAGACCCGATATATTACGACCAGGTCAGGACAACAAACTGCGCTAAAGCAAAAGCTTCGGTAATGAGAACCCTGTCACGTTGTTCCCTGTTCTGCAATATAGGTACATTGCACAGTGGCCAATTGAACCGGTTGTAACACATAAGTAAGCTCTTCAATTATCTGCAAGTTGTTGCCAACAGGCCCGCTGATCTCGCCATTGCTATAATTCTACCCATTGTCCTCAAATTCCCTTTATTTCGGGCAACCGATACCCCAACCGGTAGTAGTAGAGCAACAGTCGGCATCCTAAGTTAAGCGTCAGTTGACTACTGGCAGGGCCTCAAGGCTTGAGGAGTCTATGACTTACACAAGTTGCAGAGACCGGCTGGCCATTGCGCATAACGTTCTCGCAGAAACTCGGGCTTTGCTCGGCGCAGTAGGCTGCGCTGGTTCCACGATGGGTACCGCCCTTGTTCTGGTTGGTGCAAGCCTTCTGGCCCTTTCCCCAACAGCAGTTATCAAGGACAGCCTCGCCGTTGAACCATGAGTAGATACGGCACTGTAGAGATTAGACACTTATCAAATATATATATTTATTGATGGCGTGCGACGTACTGAAGAGGCAAGAGTGCCGGTGGTGTAAGCAAGGCCAAGGAGAGCGATCTTAGAGAAGTGCATCTTGAAAGAATGAAGTATTGAAGTTGATAGTAGCAAATGAAGAAAAAAAGAAAGTTGAGAAGATGTCTTTGGGGGTGTGCTGTGTGTATGCGATTGTGGTGATCAGGATATTCTGGTTGGTAGTGGTTGTTCTCTTACTCTTTATACAAAGCGGATTGTTGAGGACGGAGTTGACGGACTTTCTAGTATTCGCATTCGGATTCGACTTGCCCATAAACCCCCTTCATTGAGTACGGAGGTGTTCAGCCCGCTTGGAGCACAATAAAAGAAACGCAGCATGTAATCAATTTCACGCGTCTCAAAGTCACTACGGAAACTCAATATCGCAAGAGCGTCGAGAGGTGGGCTTTCTTGACATAGAGATCTATTCGACGTGGCCAAACCGACCTCAACCCTTGCAAACCTGCCTAGGGTGGTTACGAAAACACTCAGTATCGTGGGAACGAATGGAAATTCGATAGAAACCTTGTTCGGATTTTTAAATAAACCTGGTTGCCGATCGTGGCGATCGTACCTGTCTTGGGTTGATGAACAGCCCAGACCACGGCGGTTTCTTCCCGAAGGGGTGTGCTGGTCGGATGACGGGCTGAAGAGACGAACTAGATCTTCGAAAAAGAGTTTGTCCCAAATGGGGCAATATCAATAAAACCATCTACGTGCTAATTATTCTGGAAATTCGGCCAAGCCCTACAACTGACTCGCCAGCAAAGCTCGCATTTGCTACTTGGATCATAACTCGGTATGTGCATCCACGCGAAACCTGGCGCAGGGCTGCGCTTGGCCCACTCTAATAACATGAAACGGACATTCCGGTTGACCTTACCGAATGGTCCGAACTCCAGACGAAAAGCATATTAATCTTCGTCTCAGTAATGGTGCTACCCAAGGTCCAGCAGGGATTGATCTCTATAAAAAAAAGTTGGGGGTACCTGCTTCCGGCCAAAGTTTATGTGCGAGACTGGCCATTGGCCGAGTATCCTCTCCATTCGATGTCGTTCTAGCACCTTACTCCATACTCACATAGGCAAGGCAGACTGTTAATTAATCAATCAGACTTTCTTTTCGAGTAGGAATATACAGTGATTTCGATACCGTGGAGCCCGATGTCAACTTTCTCCTTTACGGAAGTCTGTCCATCACTTTATGGCCCATGAATCTTCCGATGTTTAACAGGTTTTATGCCGAGATACTTGCCCGCGGAGTAGTGGAATGACTCCTCCTTGGAGCTATGTGCAAACGTGTATATAAGTCATTAGCCAGGCCGCCCCCCAAGCACAAGTCTTTCCTATATTATCATTTCGCGAAGCATCCCAAACCAGCCTCCACAACTACTACTCACAATCTTTCTTTACTTTGGAACTTCATCTTTCAACAAAATCATCCAAAATGCAATTCTCTCACATTCTCATCGCTGGACTCGCTACTACTGTCTCCACCGTCTTTGCTGCTCATGTTAGTATTGCCGCAGACAGAGAGCTACGCGGCACTATAAACTTGCTAACGAATAACAGTGTCGGATCGGAAGTAGCACCCGCACAGATTGCTGCTGGGGAGGCAACGATGGATATGCGTCTTGCCATCGCCAAGTGAAGAACAAGTATTTCTGTGAAGACGATTCCGCAAACTACTGCACCAACGTCAAAGGGCCCAGTGGAGCTATGGTTTCTACCACCTGCGTAAGTCAATCAAACAAAAACCAACAAATCGTCTTGCTGATCACCATAGGATGCTGATTGCTGCAACACACTGAATGGATGGGGAACTGGCTGCCCGAAATAGAAGTACATTTGGAAAACAGAAGAGAGGTTGGCATAGTAATTTTGAGCACATCGTTAGTTAGCATGTAGATACGAAACTTGACAATAGAGTCAGAATTGATTCTTCTCAGGCTTACCAAGTTCCTAAGTTAAAGATAATAAGCATTCAAGTACTAGCATATAATGTGTACAGTAAAGTTACCATCTCAAGGCTTAATACGACCCCTAATAAGCTATATCTCGTGACCTATTAAGTACCCCTGTCAACACCTAATTGCACAACGAGTTTCTTGTGTCATGTTTCTGAGTTTCTATGACTCTCTCCATCTTTTCGAGGATGCCAAGACATTTGTATGTGCAAGACTTAGGTTCGTGTTCAATTTAAAAGTATTGCCTTGACAACTCCATTAATTTTTAAGTTCGGAATATCCTGTTAGTCGTCGGCGATCTAGTCCAAGAGTTGAGTTGCCACTAATCTTCCATGTTCAGGATTGGTAGCAACTTAAATTTTTGAGTTTACGGGCCAAAAGAAAATTGGGGCACCGGCTCAAAGTTGATGAGCAGACAAAACAGGGCTGTCCCTGTTATGCAGACAGTCTTCGTCTCAAGTACGGAAAAGTCGCCTCCGAACATCCATGCTGACCTATTCCGCAGTCTCAGATTACGCGGCGTCCCCTGCAAAGCTTATTTATTCCCGAGTTGCACAATGATGGGCATTCTATATCCTACTATGCACGTACTTGTCTAGACTGTTGGATGGTCCGAGACGGAGATGACATAGCGGAGAATGGGTGTCATGATTTGAATAAAAACTCTATATCAGTACTCGACTCATGATGCCTGCTCAGAAGTCTTGTAGCGGAAACAGCTGACTCTGTGCACATTGTAGGCTAACTTGCCATTCTCGGCATACAGTTTTACGACTGCATTTCTTAATTCATTACGTAGTAACATGGTATTGTAGGTCGCTTTGAAATGTACCGTCTTCCGGTGAATAAAGTTTAGCTTATTCGTATTACTTTTAGCTACTTTTGATTATCTTGTCATGAGTTTAGTGATGTTTCAAGGCTCCAGTTGAAGACGGAGGAGCGTTGGGGTTTTTCGGCGGTAGGCGCATGTATATAAGCTAGGCAGAAGTAGTGAAATAATTCACTGTTATAAGTCGATTCTAAGTTGCATCACTCTCATTCTTCCTTAAGTCGAAGTACACGGTCTTTCCTCAACACATCCACTCACTGGTTCCATTATATCATCAAAGATTATCCTTTTTACTATCAGCTGCCATTACAAGATGAAGTATTCAATTGCTGTCACCGCTGTTCTCTCAGCTATTGCGACTCCTGTCGTGCTCGCCTCCGAGGTGCGTGTCTTTTGGTTTCTTCCTCGTGCTTCAGGAGCTCATACAATAGTAGTGTAAAATCGGTTACAACAACCCCCAGACCAATTGCTGCTGGGGTAAGGGCCAGAAGTCCTGCATGGCTCAAAACCATGACTCTGTTTGGTGCGCCAGCAACTCAGCCAACTTCTGCTATAATGTTATGAAGGAGGGTACTAATACTCCTGTCTCTGACACATGTGTAAGTACATGTTCATGGTATAGAGAATTATTTCGTGCTGATCTTTTTAGGATGCCGACTGCTGCGATACTGTTACTGGTTGGGGTATCGGTTGTCCTAAGTGAGCTAAGGCTGTTGTTATGTTTAGCGGACGCATGATTTTATCTCACCGATTGCAAATCGTTATAAGTAGATTTGAACACAAAGTTGAAAGTTTGTGCTAGGCGAATTTATAACCAGTTAAATACATTTGTTGATACTCCATTCGTTGTATTTCGGCTGTATTCGTTCACCAGTAGGCGTTATAGTGGCAGGAAAACAAACTCCTCCTGTGCAAAGCTCCTGTGGTTGAGATGGGAGCGCTCTCGCTAAGCCTTAGTAAGCGCCTTCGGCCAGCTTGCCTATTCCTATTTAGCCAGCCGGCCAGCCACGGCAGCCTTTCCTCACCGTTTATCACATCTTAATTCCAGGCATACAGATTACGGGGTGATACAGACGGTGATCGTTCATATCACGAGTCATGAGTGCTGAAGATCTTCGCGCAGATGTTGACCGCGGGGAGGTGCCGGCCGACCGCCATGATCGGATGTTGCGAATAGCCTTTGTCTACTTGGACAAAGGGTTGTGAGATGGCAACGGTGTATTCGACGTTGTTGATCAACTCCACAGGCGCGGGTGGTTATTCGACAAGGAAGATTTGGAATTCAACCGGCGCGACATCCGGAGCAGAAGCTAATGTTGAAGAAAAATGACAGGAAAAAGAACATAAAAACAAAAGCACTCTGGACACATTCTACCTTGCCCAGATAGCATCCAGCATCTACCGATCTTCCAATCAGCTCGACAGCGACTTCCCCTCGACATACGAATTTGACACATTCCACGCCGAGTACCGGCAGCTGCTTAGTCTGGATGCATGGAGAGAGTGCTGCTTGCCGGCTTGCCTGGCGCAGCCGACCTCGGCTCGCTTCTATCGCCTCCCCGACGTGCAAGACCTGCCAGACTCAAGCGACCCGCTCGGGCAACCACGACGACAAAAGGGTACCGGCCACTTCACCAAGCTTACCCGATGGACACACAACGTCGTGCGGACGGGCCGGAGACAGTCACCCGGGCGTCCTCTGCCCTTACTCGGAGACGCAAGCCCGGTTCTGGCTCAGGTACATGAAGATGGACCTTCCCGGCCCTTTGTCCAGCAAGGCGTGGGACCCCAATGTGTTCGGCATTCACGTCGCGTAGTGGGCCTTCGACATGTGGGCGTGGGAGGCGCACTACTCGCGGGAACGATGTGACTCGACAGACGACGCGCCATCTCTCAAGCCGGACCTGGATGGCACGCGCAAGAGTGAGGTGGACTGGTGCGGGTTGCCGGACGGCCTGGTGGGCTTGCAGGCGTGGCGCCGGGGATGAAAGCCTCAGTTCGGGAGCGAGAAGGAGGTTGCCTTCCTTGCGGCCGTTGCGGCGAGCAAAACAGAGGGCATCGACGCAAGCAGCACCAATAACAACCTGGACTATGTCATGCGGTCGCATATGCTTCTGGGGTTGCTGCTTGCGGTCTTTGAGACGATGGAGAGGGGACGACATGTAGAGGATCTGAAGCAGCGAGTGGTGAGGCGAGAAGGCTTGATGAGGGCAAGGCCGCGCAGTGGATTCGACACGCTTTGATGATCATAGAGCCGTATGTGTACGAGAGGCAGCAGCATGGACGGCCGGTTGCCGCAGAGGATTGGAGTGGGTTGTTACGGCGTGTCTTGATGGAAAATGGGCAGCTTTTCGCAAGATGGAAGCTTTCACCCAATTCTAAGGAATATAACAGTGAGCTAAAACCGAGGAAAGGAGCAAATAACAAACCAATGGCAAGGGCAATGGTGTAACTTGTGCTGAATTACACCCTAGTATGATACAAACACACACACAGACACACACACAGACACGCACACACACGCAGACAGAGAGAGAGAGAGAGAGAGAGAGAGAGAGATTTATATCTATATTGTCAATTCATCAACGTAACTACTCTCAACTCACAACTATGAAAATCTGAACCCTCAACCCTCAACTGCACTATGTTTCCGGCTAAGTGCCAAAGGCAGGCTGGCATCCTGTCCAGCAATAGGCATTCGTGTTTCCAAAAAAAAAAAACTCAATTCAGAGCAATAATCGCCGAACCCGGATCCGGCACAGTTCGCGCCGGCTGGGTCGCTGTGGGAGTTGCAAGTCCAATCTGTCGAGACCGTGATCCCGCGAGTACCGAAGCCTATCTGGCAGCCCATGCCGCAGTGGCCACCCGTCTTGCCGCACTAGCCATAATCGAAGCAGCAGCCGCGAAAGGCAGAGCCGGCGGTGCATTCATCACTGTATATCGAGGGCCTTGAGCTGTTCCTCTGTCCAGTCCCATAGTCTCTTGGCCAAGTTTACATCTCTGGCGGTAGACCCGAGTTTAGCTTCCTTCCCAACCGGCTCGTAATAGGCCCCGGATCTGAGGTTTTTCAGTGCTGTCGTAGCCGCCCAAAGCTGATTCCTAGCTCCCTCTTCTGGACTTTTTGGTCTGAACCCAGCGCCTGCATATACCACAGCCTTCGAGAAGAAGCCAAGGCCATCAACCATGCCTGTTCCCACAATCCCGGGGTGGAGTGACACAGTTGTGATTTTAGTGTACCGTCTCGCCATCTCGGCCGCGTACAATACATTCGCCAACTTGCTCTGTCCGTAGCGTGTCCATGTGTTCAAGTTACCCTGAGTCGTGTGGAGGTCTTCGAACAATATTCCTCTGTTGGGGGCCTGGGAATAGAGGGAGCTGGCGACGATGACGAGCCGAACATCAGCACCCGGAAGCTCTGTGCTCCTCAACAATGTCGGTAAAAGGAGTTTAAACAGAACAGAGTGTCCAAAATGGTTGGTACCGAACTGCACCTCGTGTCCGTCTTTGGTCCTAGCTGGAGGAACAGCACACACTCCTGCGTTGGCGATGAGGACGTCGAGACGGTCGGACGTAAAGTTTGATCTGACGGCATTCACCACGGATTTGTGGTCGGCAAGATCACATTGAAGAAACTCAACCTTAACCAATGGTGATATCCGGTTGATTTCCGTGACGAGGCTTGCGGCTGCTTGAGCGTTACGACCGGTGAAGTATAGCTGTGACGGGTTGTGTCTGGCGAGTGCGAGCATTGTTTCTTTCCCAATACCCGCCGTTCCTGCAGAAAACCGATGTTAGCTTTGGAACATGAGGTAGCAGGGCTCATATCTGGCGACGACGACTGTTATGCCCCTGGTAGGCATGATTACTGATCACGGCGACGACAGACCTCCGGTGACCAAGATGACCTTTCCGGTCAGATCTGGGATACTGAACTTCATGGTGTTCGACAGTATTGAATTGATGAAATCAGAAGGTGAAGGTCTCGTGTACAGCACGTAATGAGACAGATGCTTTAATTCTGACGGCGACCTTGTGAACTTATAAGTCTTGAACAAAGCATGACCTGTGTAACATTGGACTGGTATTACGAGATGAAACTCTCACAATTGAAACGGACCCCTATTGCTCCGTCGGCGTAATTCCCCTCCGCAGTTTAATTTGTAGCAACGACTCGGGGGGCAATCATGAGAGGCAGCACACTGCGATGACGCTCAAGCTTGCGGCCACGTACCGTTTACGCCACCACCCAAGGCGCGTGAATCGGCTCCTAGCTACAAATTCAGAACAAACCTATGCCCTCCTTGCGACGAGCCTGTAAGATGTGGTCGAGAATTTGAACGCTTCAGTTAACCTGTCTGGTATCAAGCTTATATCGGACATTTGAAAAGTCGTACACATCAAGGCTTCCCTTATACTATTTCCGGCACTTCCCATCAACATCGGCTTCTGGAGGTTGAAACAGCCACGGGTCTGGTTCTGCATAGCAAAGGAACATACAGACATAAGAAAACTTTGTATCCCAAAGCAGCACCGCTCCATGGATGCAGAGAGCAGACCAACAAGCAAGACTAAGTAATCATTAAATAGTATATATTAATAATCGTAAATACAGTGTGTCGCGCAGAAACTTTGTCCTCTTGTCTGTGAGATTAGTTTGCCTATGTTCACCCCCTACCTAAGATCTCTAGTTAATTAATCTTGTGTATCATACTTAATCAGCACTTTTATACTCTAGATATGAATAGATCACTAAGCTACCTTTCTTATTAATTTATTTGAAAATAGTGGATTACTAAGGAACGGTCTTTATTACATAAATTCTTATTGCTGCTTGTTTTAGAGGTATAAGTACCTGCTATTTTTACGTACATAACTTTTTGTAACTTTCTTATTTCATATTTTAACTATCACAGCATGTAATATACGCCATCTTTATTATATACATACTAATTTTCTTAATAAAATAATAAATAAATCAAACAAAGTAGAATTCTTAGAATACTGTGCGCTGTGTCTGTAACGTATAAACAGTTAACTATAACCATTTAAAGCCAGATTACTTTATATGCTTCAGCATAGCCCTACTTTAAAAGTAGAGGTTAGGGTGAATTAACCATGTATTAAAAGGCTCTCCTCTCCGTCTATCTGTTGGCCTTAGGAATGGCTTATATGTAAGCCATTTAAATGGCCATTAATATGGTCTAGGGATAAGCCACATTGAGACCATTCCTCTACCTGATTGACGGCCAAGTGCCTGGCCAATGACCCGACGTGTGCCGGGCCAACCATTGACCCGGCAATGGTCATCTGTCTGGCTTCCGGGAAAGTCCAGCATATGATCCATTTCGTACACCAGAAGAGAAGCATATCATTACTACTGCTGCCTCATTAGACTTAGATACAATACTAACGCTAAAACCATCTCAGATGCAACAATCTGCTTTTATTTCTCTAAAGTGTCCCCATCCCATTCGCTCGCACCTATTGCAGCTCATTACCAGTGTATTACCTTCATTAAACTTACTGCCTATCGCGCAGGCCTCAGGCGCGTAGGAGCAGGCGTCTGTAAAATTGTCCGGTTAGAAAATCGAGCCCTTAGGACCTGCGTCTAGAAAGGTGACTTCCAGGCATACACCAAAAATAGTCCTACAACAGTAGGTCGTACGTGCTAGTTACATGTGACGTCTAGGAACGACTTTCTATCAGCCACCCATCAATTACGATAATGCTACCAATATCTTACAGCTATAATCAACTGTGCATTCAACCGGATGTCCAAGAGTGGACAACGACCTGTTGCCGAATCTCCTATGCTGCAATTGCGATGCACCAATGGATAGCCTGAATAATAGAACTTCAGGCTTCGTTAGGAAGCTAGCTTGTTATTCCGGAGAAACGCCTTTATTTCACTTGGCATGGCAGACGCTGGGGGCCTTGTACCCTAGGAAAACGACTCAGTATGTGAGCTAAGCGGAGATATTGCAGCTCGAAAACGGGCATGAGTGTAGACTGAAGTTATCCGGCACCCTGAAATAACCACATTCACATCAATCAAAATAACGGCCTAGTATAGTACAATTCCGGATCAGAGTTATGTTCACGTCGAGAGGTTATACTGCGCTAGGAACAGCAAAGCCTAGCCATACTGTACAGAGGTGTAAACGACGATTTAAGCTGGTATTGCAGCTGAACTTGTGCCAATTTCATTTGCAATGAACTATCTGACGGTGTGTCATTGCTCACTGGGAATTGCTTTGATTACTTAAACGCACTGCGAGTACCTGCTCTACGTTAGTCTGTGTATCGAATTATGAAATGAGGGTTTGGGTGTCTCCTCACCATTGGTTCTGAGCGTTGCATGTGCTTCCAGACTGGCAGCAAGTTGCACCAGTCCATCCTTGCCCACCACACTGCCCGAACTTTGCCGCACATTGTCCTGAGGGAGGTCCAGTAGTCGGAGGAGGAGCACCGCCACCACCACCTCCTTCACTACCACCATAGATAGCCCGAGTAAAGAAATCCCAAGTTTCACGGGCCATCCAATTACCCTGGCTATCATTTGCATCACCAACATGACCACCGCCGTGACCAATCCACCAGACGGGATATCCATCGCGGCAGCTATACTCAGTCTTGATGCGCTGCGAGGCTCCCGGGCTTGGGTCCGGGGCATTCTTGGACTGACAGCCATTGACGCGGAGGAAGCGGTCACGTAACGCTCTACCTTGGGAGATTGAGAGGACGTTGTCTGCAGCCCCATGGATGCCAAGGTAGGCAACCGGGGTTGTGCCACCAGCACAGCCGCTCAGCTCGGCACCCGCAATGACGGAAACAGCCCGGAAAATGCCTGGTTCATCAGCTGATGTTCTCAAAGATACCAGGTCATGGATATTTCGGATATGTGGCACAAGGTACATACTGGGTCTAGCACAAGCAACCGCATTGGACATGGCCCCGCCGTAGCTGAAGCCTGTTGCGAATCGCTTGGTGGTGTTGACACACAGGCTATTCTGAACTTCTGTGAGGATCTGATCGACAAAGGTGACATCGGAGCCTCCTCCGTTGGCCCAGCCGGCGTTGATGCCATCGGGAGCGACAAAGATGGCCGATTCACCAGCCAGTGCTCGAAGTCCATAATATCCGGGGGCAACGGTGTTCATATTCCCGTTGAGCCAGTGAAAACCAAAGATCAACGTATATTCCTTTTCGGAGTCGTAGTTCGCGGGCACCTGCAGGATATACCGTCTGTTACCGATGCTCTTGGTGCCACTAGATGGTGGAGTTTTGCCACAACCAGCCGTGCGAGCTATAACGCTCTGCAGGGAGGCTGACAGCAAGAGGATGATGATTGCAAAAAAAGAGGCCATCACGACAGAGTTGTGTGCGTAACTCCCGCAACTAAGATCCCATAATCAGTGAAGGGGACGCTGATGGGCTCCGCATCGACTTATACCTATCGATGCTGGTGATCGCCGTGATGATTGACAATTGCTGAACAAGTGCCGCCTACCTCGTATAACAAGATATTTGAGTTGGCTTTGGTACTTGCGCGCCAATCAAGTACAACACTGTTATGCAATCCGCGCTGGTTTTGAGACCGGAGCTTGGTGTAAATCCTGTTTTAGTATTCGGGACAGGCTCTCCGAGGATATGGAGCCTTAAGCAAGCTTGTTTTAGGGTCTATTATTGCACAAGGATCGCACCTCAGAACTGCCGTAGGAACAAAGGTCTTTTCAACGTGGAGTCTTGCATATAACCGGCTAGTATCCTACTTTTCTAACCAACCAGATAACCTACCCTGTGTATCACAGCCACGCAGTCAGCTTTACTTTGACTTTCAATAAAGACCTTTCCATTATCGCATCAGTACGCCAACTGCGACTTTGAGCTGTTTAACGTGGATCTTAACACCAGCGAAGGCTAATTGCGTCAAAGGACAACCACAGTTTCGGCCGAGCGTGAGTTGGCTAAATTGCTGTTGAGCGGGGCCGGTATGGGTTCGTTGCGAGCCAATTATACCTATCTCTGTCGGTAGGAAGAGAAAGTAGGACTATGCCCAGCCGGCTAAGTAACAGTGCCCGGCTAGCAAACTCCTAACATGAACCAGCATTCACCAAAGAGAATTGGCTCACCCCGCTTACCCCTGCTCATCCTTGCCCCCAGACTGCATGACATCAAGGCGGCGAGTGATCTGGTGGCACCTAGACAAAAAAAAGTCCGAGGTCTTCGGATAATGCGACCTCTTCGTGAGCGTAGAGGTGTCAGAATTGCCAGGTTACATTACAAAACAGCCAAGAATGATAGTCGCAGTGGTAAGAATAGGGATATCATCATAGAGCTTAATCGTGTTCTTCGTATTCGTTCATAGCGTATTTAGTAAATTTCTCAAGGCAAATAGTCGGTTACCTGTGGTTGGGTGGACGGCTCACTTATCACGCACGTGGAATCATGGGACGCAAATACTCATGTCTATTTTAAAAGACTTGAGCATATCAGAACCTGGATAGCAGATCCCTCACAGGTCATAGCATCAAGATCTTAGTCATAGTAGTACGGAATCGCCCACATGTTCACGCTCCCCTTCTAAGAATGTCAGGGTGATGTAAGCTCATATCTTCCACTCAACTGGTTATGTTCCACTCTGACGCGTTGCTATTGATTCTGGCTGTTTCTAGGAGCTGTTTTGCTTATCGAGTGACTACTTCTCAGTCCTCCAGGCTAATTCTGTTCTTAACAAGCTTTCCAGTCCTATCTGGCTTTCCCAACCCAATTTCCTTCTGATCGGTGGGTAATACCAAGCCATGGGGTTGTCGATCATACACATGATCAAAGATCGACTCATAGTTGAGAGTCGACAGATTAATACCTCTTTTGTACATTACTAGTGCTTGTATCTCACATCGACCCCTTATCTTCGTATGCCACTGACGGGGTGATCCCCCAAAGCCGTCTTCTTCCTTTTCAAAAAGCCAAGAATGCAGCTCAGCGTTTAGCTTTCATGTCGAAGCCTCTACAGGATGGGTTCCGCCCCTCGACGCCCTAGCCAAAGCAAGACTGCTGCAGCCCACCCGCCGAGACAATAGCTCACTCCACGCTGTCTTCCTTCAGAAAGATGAAGCTGGTTGAACCACCCAAGCTTGAACGTTGTGCCCCTCTTCTCGTGGCATTCCCAATAGGTTATGCTGCCACAGCCGCCTAACTCTTCCTTGATCTTGTCGCAGCAGTGTTCCGCCCACTTAGCCGTGTTTTGAATCTCAAAGGTGTAGAAGAGGATGCTGTCCCCAACAAGATGACCCGGGCGATAGGCCTTCGTATCAGCCAGTTTCTCGATCGCGTGGGTACGCTGAAAGAAACAGAAACAAAATAGACAATTACGTGGGATAAAACACCAAATCTATTAACTTGCCGACGGCGGGCTGGAGGCTAGATGACACGGCTTGTTCAATATGGTTGGCATGCTCGGAGTAGACCGCGCCGTCGAGACGGGGCGGAAAGTGGTCGACGCCGTTTCTAGCACGCTTGCCAGATCGAAACGTCCGGGCGATTACCTGTCAACTTCGGGACGCAGTATACATCAGTACACAGCATTTTTTAATCGGTTGCGCACGCTGGGGACGTGATATCTCGCTCCGCTGGCGATGAAGTGCTCATGACCAGCTCGAATCCACCACGACGGACCTGAATGACGGAAAGAAACATGTTGTGAGAACTACGAACCAGGTGATACCACCGCGCGTGCCGCCCGCCCGAGCCGCTGCCGCCCCAGAGGCAGTTGCTCACAATCAGGTCGGGGATCCATGCTACCAGGCTTACCGGCAGAGGGAGCTTCGCTATGTACTGATCGCAGACCTCTTTGGGTTTGAGAATTTTCTAGGCCGTCAGTCTATCCTCTTCCATCTTGAAGGGTACTTCCGCGATTGCCGCGGGAAGTTTTATTCTGTCGATCGTGGGAGACGCCGCGTCGCCTAGCTGCATTCCGTATGCCATGTCCGCCGGCGTCCAAAAGACATTCGACGTGGCCGCACTCTGCCGCTTCCCTTCCTGCCGAAGAACCTCGGGAGAGGGCTTCAAGTACGGCACGGCGAGTGACTCATTTGTGTTGCTATGATCCTCGTCGCATCCTCGGTGGCATCTCCAGTTCACCGCACTCAACTAGACCCACCCGTGACCAAGTCTGCCGCCGTCCATAGTCCACCAGCAAAAAGGCTGTCAGCTAGCCTGTAGCATCAGCAAGGAAACGTCACAAGGGCTTGAATGGACATGAGAAACTGTTCACACGGCCGTACCGTCGAACGCATAGAAGTTATACGAAGACTCATGGCGATTGAATTGACTGTGAAGGGTAATAATTCTCAACCTAAGTCGCCTCACACATTTAACAAAGAGGTACGATCTTTGTCTCCATTTCTCTTTTTGTCCCTCAAACATGGCATGAGAAATACAATGTCCTTCTTTCTTTCGAACTATTTCATCAAACGTCGCGCAGAAGTGAGAGACGTACCTGGTACATGGGTCGTGATTGTTCCCTGTCCTAACTGGAGATTTTGCCTAACGTAACTAGCTGAGACTAAATTATTCTAGCGAAAGTAGGAGCCTATCTTGGCTAATTACCTGAGAAACATAAGCCGACGCCGAATCACGGAGGCAAAGTGGGTCTATCGGCTGGCAATCCGGAGCTCACACTCAGAGTATCCGTGCTCATTCGCTCTTAAGCCCGCACTTTGCAAACAAAATCAAGTGTTTTCTCATTTTCTCTAGAACAATCGATAAACAAAGTCAAACGGATCGCATCCCAGATTAGCCGAACTGAAGGTTGTTTTTCAATGTGGAGCTGCTTAAACCCTTGTCCATTGTCCCGGCATTAGCTCCACACACACTCAGGGTCCAGAACCCTCTTCATTCCACCCACAACCCATTCAACCCTAACGCAACCAAACATTAGCATGCACAACGGAAGAAAGCACCATCGCAGCTTATCAGCAACCGTCAAGCGCCGATGGTTTAGTGGTAAAATTCTCCGTTGCCATCAAGCAGCGTCGGGGAGCCGGGGGTTCGATTCCCCCTCGGCGCATTTTTTTATAATTTTTACTATGGTTTTGATGAGCGTGATTATCGCCGTCATGAACCTACTCTACTACTGCTTACTTGTTGTTTATGAGCACCTGTGCTAGTTGTAGCTGAGTCGAAAAATCATCGATGGGTGGTAGGCCATGTTATGGGGCCCACGGTTTGACTGCGCTTCGTTCAGTCCAAGTGACGACGGTTTTTTAAGGTGTCTCGACTGTTCCTCATCGTAGTGCGATATGCTCCTAGTTTAATGGCATGTGGTACGTGAGTGGTACAGCCGTGTTAACTTCGGCGTGTCCTTGTTCGCCTTTCCGCTCTGCTCTTCCAACTTCATTTATCATAACTTATCTAATGAGACATAGCCTTCAACTGATTGCGAACAGAGGTGCTACGTAGTCGATCAAGGGGTTAATCGTCTCAATAAGTACGAATAATGCCGAGCCTGCCTTAATGTTTGCAACTTGTCGGACAGGATGCTCCGATACGAAACAAGTCGATGATCAACCTATCTTATACGTACCACAGCCATGGGCCACAAAACACCAGCTTTTCGATGAGTGGACTGCGCAGACGCCGAACAGACATAAACTCCGTCGAAACGTCTGGTAAGCAGCAGCCCATTCGGTGACTGTTGGCCCCGTAGCTCACAGCGCTTGCCTCAACTAGTTCTTCGACAATATGACTATTTGACAACCTTGAAAGGAAAAAGATGTTTCCACGGAAGTAGAGAATGAAGAGACTGCTAAGATCTAGACGGGACTTGGCATCGCCCAACGTCGACGCACCCGTTCCTTGCCACATGCTGGATTCCACAAGGGCAGCTAGCATGTAAGTATGGACAGAAAACACTCGTTTCGAAACAAACGGTAGTAAGGATGACATGCTCGGTGTTCGATTTCTGCAGCTGGTCACCACTTCATCGGGACCACAATCACGTGTCAATCTTCCGGCTGTCTTCTTGCGAATTGGCCGAACAGACTTCGTACGAACTCGAGGACCTGATTCAACGAAAGCAGGGCGGGACTGGAAACTTGTCAGAATGGTTCACTTTGGTAAGAGGACAGCTCGATCTGATGCTTGTCCCCCAGGCCGATCGAACTCGAGAATCGAACCTCCGTGAAGTAAAGCCTCGGTGTGGCACCAAGATGTTCCTCCTAGGACGAAGACTCTAGTTCCCTCGACGTTCACAACAGAAGCCAAGACAACTTGCCATGGATTGCCACTCGAAATGAGTCAACCTAATGGCGCAAGCCGCGGCCAGAACAACTAGAGGTGAACCCCTGGGTCGCACAACGCCGAGTGTGCCTCAGTCTCAACATCACCTGAAGACAGTGTTTTCCTCGATGTTAGGAGGCCTCACTTGTAGCTTGTCACGTCGTCTCGTGACTTACAAGCAACAGCTATTGGGACGAGGAGCCATATGCCTTAGGCTCGCGTTGGGACCTCGTGATAACAGCTCTCGTCGAGCCTCAAATCGCCAAATACCCGTCTCGGTGCCGTTCGACTGCGCACTGGACTTCATACTCATCCTGGACTTGACCTATCAGCCACTTGCACAGAGATTCACGGCGACCCAGTGCGCAGACACTGTCCTCGCCATGACCGACCATCCTTCCAGGATCCTGTCATGGTACATTACCTGTCCGTCGCGATGTATCACCAAACCGCCAGCATCGAGGGTGTGTGCATAACAGTTGATAGCTATCCTCACGCTCCTGACGACGCTCCAGGTTCACCATCAACGGCCAATCATCACGGGTGGTTTACGTTACGGAGGCAGCCTACGCGCAACGGGGCGGCTGCGGTCGTTTCCACGCAATGTGTCCATATGGGGAGCCCGGATAGCTTGACGTTGGGGATATCCAGCATTTGAAGAGGGAAATCATTACGACTCATCAGGACTCATTACGTGTACACAACCTCAACCTCTCACATGCCTTCCTCAGGCGCGGCATAGTAACTCCGAGAACCAAGACACCGTAACCCCTATCACAAGCCACTATCCAGAATCACAAGCGTCAAGGTATAGGTCTCATTCGGCGATACTCACAACTGCTGCCTATGACCCATCACGAAGCCCCTCTCCCAAAAGTAAAGCGGGCGTCGAATCGATTCGCTCCCATCGGCTCTTCAAGCCGCACTCGGTCCCAATGCAACAGGAATCATCGTCGTCATCGAGCCCCGTGCCTGGCCCCCAACGCAAACACCACGAATCACTTACATGCATCCCCAGAAGTGGCGATATCTCACCGGACTCCCCAACCACCCGCGAACCCGGAACGTTGTACCCAATCACAAGCCGCCTGCGTCCGTGGTCGCACAGCCTCGTCTCCGAAAAAGCACAGGTCCAGACCTCCGGAATCCCATCGCGCTCGCCCCATACGCCGTCGAGGAGCGCCGGGTCGCGCGGTAGTCTAAGGTGTGTGAGTCACAGGTGGGCGAAGCGCTGGCAAATCACGAGCGATGACTCCTTTTGGTGGTGGTGGTGGTGGTGTTCTTCCCGCGACTAGTATCACACACACACACATACACACACGCAAACAAAATCACCGAAGAACATCTCGGACTTTGGACGTCGGGCGCAGACAAGAGTTGTCTAATGCGTGCGTGTGTGCGTTGATGGGCGTGTGGCGTGTGGGCGTCGACCCGATCGATGGTCGATGCCACCCGGCGAAGAGGAAACAGGAAAACACAACACCGGGCGGGGGGGCGGAGCGCGAAAAGAAAACGCAAGGAATGATGCGCAATCTCACG
>LFIW01000303.1:0-17473 GCA_001625285.1 Colletotrichum incanum
AATCTAGAGTTCCTTTTGGCGCAGCCAGTTGTGGCTGCATTTTCTGACATCGTACATGAAGGTCAGTATGCAGTACAGTACAGTACCATGCGTCTTACAAGGCATCGTACAAGGCTAACCATAGTCCGGCTCAGCCCCTGCAGGAACCTTTGGGCTATCCAAGATTGCCCTAGATGGTTATTCGTCGTTGGCAAGGGTCTTTCACATACCATATTAGTCCACTACCCTAGCATGTGATAAGAATAGCTACGGAGAGTTGGGTGACACGCTCAGTTTAAGGCAGGGTTTGAGTTCCATTGAATACCCTGCACCACGTACCTCGTACTCTACGTATAAAAACCTGGTAAAAGACCTGCATCTCCCTTTCTGCAAAGTGATTTCGTTCTCCTTGAATAAGAGCCACTAGAAACTCCCGTTTCAACTGTTTTGTCTTTGAATCACCTTTCTGAAGGTCCCCTACGATATTCCTCAAGTTTGTACAATTATATCTGGTTCGACACCATATCCACCCTGTCAGTGTACATTTTGGATAAATCGATTAATCTCTGTTACAGAAAAAAAAGCTTACGAACCTCGAGGCGACATCGAATCATCTGGACGTACATCCGCGAATCTCCATGGCGGACGCACAATACCATGTTGCGACACCACGGCAGAAGTGCCAGAGAATCTGTCGAGGTTCTTTCACTCTTGGGGTCATTTTGAGGGGGTTCGAGGCAGAGAGCAAGAGACTTTGGGACGACTTGGACCGGAACAAAAAGTCGGCGCGCTCTGATTATGACGCCAAAATTCAGTCAGCCACCACATCGGCCAATTTTCAGCATCA
Organism: Colletotrichum incanum; assembly: GCA_001625285.1. Taxonomy (NCBI): domain Eukaryota; kingdom Fungi; phylum Ascomycota; class Sordariomycetes; order Glomerellales; family Glomerellaceae; genus Colletotrichum; species Colletotrichum incanum. Next base: position 827 of record LFIW01000303.1, read on the forward strand.
TGAAATATACTGTCGGCGTCTTGCTCAAAGTGAGCAAGAGTACAACGCAGAAATGCAAAAGTTGAGGTCCCAGTATCATAAAAGGCTTCTGGATCACAGTAATGCGTTTCCCACACTCGCTAATCGTGTCGCGACATCAGACGATACTGCTGTTACGTTGGTGACACAATCACCGGCAGGGGAGCTTCCGACACGAGCTGCAACTGTGTCAATACAACAAAGTCAGTATACGCCACTACCTTCTAGAGATGCCTTTGGTGGCAACAAAACATCTGCGTACACGTCCGGGCCGAGTCTCCGCGCATTGCCAGTCAGCCAAGAGGCATTTTTTCAGCAGAAACAGACTACCAAAAGAACAGCAAAGTCTCTCAATGCCGGCTTTTACAATCCGCCATCGAAAAGAAGGAAAAATGACTCACCTTTTTTGATACGGCCCACAACGCCTGCAATTTCTAACGAGGTTCATACTCAACAAACAATCATTTGGAAGCCGATTCAGACTCCCGCCAGCCCAACAGCCATGAACACGCATCAAGAACACGCACGTTATCATCCCCTCTTCTGCAAACGGCTGAAGCTCGGGAAAGAACGGGCAAAACACAACCTGGCGGAGAAGTATACTCAGAAGTCAAATACGATATAATGTTGGGGCAAGGTCGCCCAGATGTCCCTTGGGAATTTACATACGACTTTTGGCAAACTGATTTAGTCAGTTTCAATAATGAACTTCAGCGTTTTGGGAGAAAGATCTGGGCGTTCGGCTTCCGTTTGCGGGACTCAAAACTCGGCAACTACCACATGGTCGATGACATGGAATGTGAGGACGACTTCGCAGCCGTCAAACAATGTCTCAAGGAAGAGTGCATGAAACACGAGAAAAGAAGTCCAAAGATTACCTGTATGGCTATCGAAATTGATGTACATGCGGATCATGGAGGAACAAAACTCTGATTTAGAATACAGTCCATCTCTCATCATACAGCACCATGAAGAGCTCAATCGAGCTGCCTTGCCACTACAGTCGTGCTACGTCATCACAAAACTATTCGTGATTAATCTCCTCTCTTCCAGTTTGTAGATAGTTGGTATTCTCTGATCCAAAACTGCGATTGCCATAAGATCCATTATAAGACCATCTTAAACATAGTAGGCAGATGTCGCTTTTGGCCGCAGCATGTCCGACTGACCAACCCCACCTCAGCATTCTCTCGCCTGCCACTTCCTTGACATTTTCCCACCTTTTTCTACCTTTGTGCCTAACCCCACCTCAGCACCTTCTCACGTGTCACCTCCCTCAATCTGTCGTCAATTTGTCGTCACCTTCCCGATTTCGTATTTCGTCAACTTACCCATCTTTATCGGCTTATCGTGGTTATCTCGGTTATCATTCTTCTACCACGATGTGCAACTGTTGGAATCACAGGGGATTCGATATACCGTATACGGTAACGTGGGTGACGAAGGGGATAATACTGTTGTTGTTATTATCCTTATTCTGCGTGAAGAGGGGAGGAAGCTATCTAGGGGTTGGCAGCTGAGGTGAGGTTGATGGGTTGAGGTCCTCCCTTTCGGCCGTAGCTATCCCGGGCCCGAGTCGGCCCGACCGGCCGAACCGCACTGGATAACTGACATCTAGCGATATCCTATTCCGACAGCAACACTTCTAACCTTGCTGCCTTCTTTTCTGAGGTCAGATACATGTCCTCTCATGTGCTCTCATGTCGGATATTCCTTCATCTGTTTGTACTCGGTGCCACCGACCCTGGAGTTCCGGTTTCTCGGGGTCTTACCGGACTTGCGTCGATTGCAGAGCAAAGGATGCAGCTCGCAAGATTCGGAAAAATGCACTTTCGCCCGTCTATTTCGCAAAGTGAACCTTCTCCTGGCCGTAAATCTCGATCCATCCCTCGCCGCCGCAATCGTACCACTGCCTCATCGACCAATAAAACCCCATCAACCTGCTCGACCTGCAGAAGACCATGGATTTCAGCGCTATTTCGGACGTGTGATGAATGTCGAATTCGCCTCGCCACGCGTCGTAGCCAGCCTTCAGTAATTCCTGCCAACACAGAGTCACGAACCAGTTTCTGCATTCGGTGTTTTCGACCTTGGTCCTCAACCGCTTATCGAATGTGTGACGATTGCCGGTTGCGTACTGCAACCCAGCGCCTACAGAACAACCGCCTCATCCTTAGCGTTGCCTTGACAACTGAAAACTCACCCGTCGAGGTAACATTTTTTTCTTATCTCCTTATTTCCTTATCTCCCTTTTCCTTTTTTTCTTTCTCTCTTTCTCTCTTTCTCTCTTTCGTCGAGCCCTCTATAAGAACACACTGTACAGCATGCTTAGTTTTCCTTAGACTCGTCCCCGAAGATCCAGGTCAACAAGTCCCCGAATTCGTCATGGTCCAGCTTCAGATACTTTGGCTTTGACGTTACCTCCTCCTGCAAACGAAGAGACGATGCTCTCCAATATTCCAGATTCTGTGCCGCATACCTCTGATCATAGTTATTGGTGGCTTCATCTGAGACGGCTTCGTGTACGACCATTTCGCCAAGCCTGGACCGGCTGCTGCACCTTCTGCTCAGCTGTCCTTTTGTCAACTGAGAAATCAGGCTGGTGTTGTGTAAACGGCAGTCGAATGGCCTCCAAGCTCCCACCGTACCCACCGCACTTTCAGAATTGGATTGACACCACGTCCCTGCCACTATCAGGTATCAGCCGCCGTCTGAATTACCTATTTGCTTTCTCTGCGATTGGAGCTTCCGAAGGGTTTATCCATTCTGGCATGCCTGCTGACGTCGTTGTCTCGGGTCGGATATATCATCGACTGCTTGACTTATCCAGCGGCGATCACAGTATGCGTTGGTTTCTGTATGATGAGGACGCCCGGTCCCAAAAGGCCGCAAATACGAATGTGCCGTATGCTGCCGTTCAGCAAGCAAAGTTGTTGCTCCAGACTGTCAATCCATACCTTTCTACAATCTGTCACGGTTTACAACAGGTTCCTAGTGACGCAATACCGTTGGCTGTCGAGCTTAAGGATTTGTCGCCAACTGGTGAAGTCGCTGCTGTTATCAACACCCAGAATCTCAGCACCATCGACTGTCGCGAAGTCATATTCTACCGCCATGGCGGTCGAGCCCATTTCGTCTATATCCTGTCGCGACACTACGAGCCTCTTCAATATCCGTTGTTGTTTCCCCACGGAACACTGGGCTGGGGCATCCCTGGGCTCGATGAAAACTCTCTCAGGCGTCCAGCCACTGCTGGGCGGGATCTGACAGCTCACGAAACCAATGGGCTTACACAGCTACAATGGTATCGGGCAGTGCTTCTCGCAGAACCTCGATTCCTTACCTTCGGTCGTCTTGCTTGCGAATATCTGGTCGACATGTATTCAAGAATCGAGGAAACAAATCTTGATTACTTGCGACGGGCAAGGTTGATGCAATCCTCAGGATTGGACCAGACAACCGACAGTATCTCGCCGGACCTTCTGCGCAATAGGTTGCCAGCGACATTCATTGGCTCCCGGGCATGGGCTTCCGATCAAGTCGCTGATGGTCTAGCTCTGGCACGGCATTTTGGAAAGCCAACATTCTTTATCACCATGACGACGAATCCGGGATGACCCGAGATAGCCACTGCGCTGAAAGCTGGACAACATTTTACTGACATCCCTACAGCTGTTTGTCGTGCTTTCCACATCCGGCTCCAACATCTCAAGTCCTTTATAAAGACTCACTTTGGTCGCTTACTATACATTATGACTGTGGTTGAGTTTCAAAAACGCGGGCTTCCACACGCACACATGCTCGTCAAAGTTGGTTTCCTCTTAAGTTTACTTCAAGCAACCAATCATTGACCTTAAACCCCTCCGCCATAGGTCACTCCAGAACCCTCCATCGACGCTCTCGATAACATCATTTCCGCTGAGCTCCCTCGATCTCCAGCGGATGCTGCCCTTCGTGCTTCCATTCTTTGCACTAATATGCACAGCCGCACTCACTTATCAGGGCCCTCTTATTGTAACCGTGATGGTAGGTGCCTATTTGGATTCCCTTATCAGCTTCGTCGAGACACATCGATCGACTCCCAAGGGCGCGCTCACTTTCGCCGCAGATTAGAGGAAGATGCGTGGGTTGTCCCTTATATTCCCGCACTCATTCTGTACATGGATTCCCACATTCATGTTGACGTCTGTCTTTCTGTCAACGTCTTTATGTACCTTTTCAAGTACCTATCCAAAGGGCCTGACTAGACTAGGTTTCGTATGAATGACAGCTCACTTTCAGACATGTCCAACGAATACAAGGATTACGTCTCCGCCAGGTACCTTTCTTCGTCAGAGGCAGCCTACCGTGTCTTTTCTTTCAGTATAGTATCTAAAGAACCCTCTGTACGTTGTCTGAGTATTCACTTGGAGAACCAGCAGTGGGGCCAGATGTGGCGCAGTTCCCAGGACCAGTCTTTTATGAGTGACCTCCTATGGTACTTTCAGCGTCCCCATGAGCCACCGTACGACAGTCTCACCTATTCTCAATCTTACGAACGCTTTTACTTTCATACTTGGCCAGTGGGCAGGACGCTGAGGGATAGTCACAGGTTGATTGGGCTCATTCGATCCAATTGAGGACCACGTCAGAGAGTGCTGGTCGAGCGACGTCTCGGCTCAATCATAACCCGCATCCATGCCGTTCCGCCTCGAATTGGAGAGCTTTTCTATCTTCGAGTTCTTCTACAGAATTGATCGGCTTACAATTTTCTCGATCTACGGACCGTGGATGGCATCGTTCGCTCTTCCTTTCAAGAAGCGGCCATCGCTCTTGGTCTGTTCCGCAACGTACACGAGGCGACGTACGCTATGGAAGAGGCCATTTCGTTCTTCAGTCGACCTGCTCAACTGCGTTTTCTTTTTGCTCACTTGCTTTTGGATTTTCCGTCTCCCGCGGTTACTCTTTGGGGCCGGTTTGGCCTGGCTCTGTCTGCCGACTGTGTTTGATGTAATTCGCTCTTCCCTCAGCACTGGGGGCTGTTTTTTTATCGATGGGAAAGCAGGCCGGGGCAAGACCTTCCTGATGAAGACACTTTGCGACCATGTCCGTGCCGAAGGACATATTGTTTGTATCGCTGGTTCGACTGCCCTAAGTGTTACGCTCTACGAACGTGGCCGAACAGCTCACTCGACCTTCGGCATTCCTGTCCACGATACCGGTTCTGAAGTGGTTTCTCACCTTGCTCCCACTTCAGGTCGTGCTGAGCTACTGAAGCATGCTGTTCTGGTTTTATGGGAAGAGCTGCCGATGGCGAATAAAACCGCCATTGAGTGTGCAGATCAGCTTCTCCGATCGGTCATGGCACGAGACTTGCCGTTCGGAGGTAAGTCGTTCATCGGTATAGGCGATTTTCGTCAAGTCGCCCCAGTCACTCCTGCCACCACAGCTCCGGCCTCGGTATTTGATGCGTCTATCCGATCCTCTTTTCTTTGGCAATGTTTTCAAATCCTGCGCCTTTCCACTCCTCTAAGAAATTCCATAGATACGACGTTTTCCGAATGGCTAGACAAAGTCGGTGATGGAGTTCCCCCTTATAATACGACAGTAGATCTGAGTCATCTTGGCCGGGTGGGTACCGTTGATGAAGCCATCGATTTCCTCTTTCCGCGCACAACCCTCGACGAACCGGCTTAATCTGTTCTCCGGTCTTTCTTGAGCCCTTTCAACTTTCGTGTCGACGAGTTCAACGGGATTGTAATTCTTAGACTCCGTGGAGACGAAAGTACAAATCATGTTTCAAGCCCTTCACCTTTCAACATCACTGATAGTGGGCTGACGTTCATCTTTCAGTTTCATTACTTAGCAACAATCGAATCAAGGAAATGGAAGACTCCACCCAAACACTACCACCGGCAGTAGAAGCAGAGTATCTAGCCCTGCTCGAGGAGCCGGGTGTGCCTCCACACCGACTTTCTCTTAAAGTCGGCGCTATTTGTAGCATAATGCGAAATCTCGATATTGACAAAGGTCTGGTAAAAAACGCTAGAGTTGGAATTCAAATGATAGGCCTCATACTGTCCAGGTTCAACTCCTGCGACCCGGTTTGCAGATTACTGAGGACAACGTTTACTACCTCCCGCGGATCACTTTCGACTTTCAGCCTCAGAGAACGGATTGGACTGTTCAAAGGCGCCAGTTCCCGCTTAGGTTAGCATATGCCACCACCTTCAACAGCTGCCAGGGTCTTACCCTTGATCGCGTCGTCCTTGATCTAAGAGACTCGGTTTTCGCCCATGGACAGTTGTACACGAGCATTTCCCGCGTCCGTCAACAATCCGACCTCCGTATACTTCTTCGCGAAGACAACCAAGCTGCACAGACAGCAAATGTTATGCATCACGAGCTCCTCCTTTCAGAAACTGTATAATACGCCACAAGCCCCCCACGTGATCCCCCCTCCCACTGCCTAATGCTTCCTGCATAGGATCACATCTTCATGATGTCACCCAAGCTCAACCCCGCTATTCACAAGAGCATTCTATTCCTCTCAGTTGCACTGAATATATTGGAGATCGTCTCTCAGACCACATTCATCCCCCTCTTGTGTTCGCGGCCTACTCCCAACATAATGGCGTCCCAACTACCAAAACTGGCCAATATCATTCACATTCGGGATTTCATCGATGACGTCCTTCCTGACAGCACACGCCCGGAAACCCCAAACTACGCGGAAATCCATGCAACCTTGAACGTCTTCCAAGAAGACGACTTTTACGACCCACCATTAGCTCCGATCCGATCCAAACCTGAGTTCGGGTTTACCTTAAGCAAAATGAACGACACTTATACGTTCCAAATGCGTTCTTCTACACCGATGGTCGATTCACAGTTGAAATGGTTTCTGAGGGACGGCCTAGACTTATGGTTCAGTCTCTTAGCCTACAACGGTACGCATGAACCCGTCTCAAGATCATATGAATAACTTTGAAAGCCATCCGGGAGACGTTTCGAGTTTCCATGAGTACCGTAGACATCTTTCTGAGCAATGGTGCCCAATGATTACCGCCCTGGGCATCGTCGGCGAGCGCAAGCCAATATCAGACCAACCGCTTTGTCTCCGGAACTTCGAACTACGCACTTCTGTGTACGACGCCTCTAAAGGGGAGCCAGTCAATTTCTCTATAGTCTGCTATTTCGCAAATACCAAACGATGGGAACATGTGGTGGTTCCTAACACCGCTTCTTTCGTTTGCGTTACTGCTAAACTAGTCGGCTGTAGTCCTTCAAATGAACTTGCCGTTAGGATCTTGGATTTGACCTACCTCCCTAAAACAACACCGTCCTCCCAATCGCCTACCGCTTCTTCTGAGTCACCTTCTGTCAAGAGGCAAAGTCGCTGGTGCGGCCGAGCAGAGTCAGCCCCATCCAAAAAATTCCGTACCCAGCCCACACTGGATTCTATAGAAGACGTGACCGAAGTGATCGACCTTGATAATACTGAGACAATGACACCGACTCCGACTACCCAAGATGGCCCAAATCGGCAATCAACTCAACCCGATTCGTCCATACCCGATAGCCAACCAGAAGAAAGCACGTCCACCACCTCATCACCCCCCACCACTCGATCCCAACGACACCGGCAGCCACCGAAGCACCTATAAGCCAAAACGCCATTACGAACCTCACATATTGAAGGAATAGGATAGAGATGTTGCTACATAATTTGATAATTTTCTTAAGAATATACTCCATTTACTAATGTCCTCGCTGTGGTACAACTTTACGGAGCGCGAAGCGCGACGCCCGGCTCTCGTTGATTGATTTGTTCCTACACGGTTTCAGCCGCTCTCATATCAGCAGCTATGTCCGGAAAGCGGGGTTTGGCAGACAGCCGAAGCGTCGGCGATGAACCGCGACGCCCCACTTCGCCCTGTTGTTGGAGCAGGGCCAGGTGTCCCCAAGCTCCCCACTGTGCTCTCTAATCTGTGTGTTTATGCCCTCTGTTGAAGAGTGTTGTCCTCCTGCCTGCTTTCTCGCTGTTGTGTTGTCTTCTAGAATCCTTCTTTCGCGTCCTCCTGCTTCGGCTCTGTCGGTGCTAGACACCGTGTCTGGTTCTGCATACCTACAGTCTCTCCCCAGCGCTCAGCGTCGTCTGTTTCTCTTGTCCGCATCCTCTCGGACTCATATGTAGCGTTTCTCAGTTATACCTGGAAGTGTTTTGTTGTCTCCTGCCGGGTTCCTATGTGGCCTCGTGTTTCTTGTCTGTTGGCCACTATCGCCATCCACCACATCGACCCAAGCTATTCTACAGAGCACAATGCTCCACTAACTCCGCCGTGTTCAATTACTGAGTATAAGAGCTCTCGCAGAGATTCCGCAGACATTGTCGCGCGTTGAAGGGACACCAATTCTTTCTCGCAGAAGGGGGCGACAGAGGGCCAATCTGTCTGTGGTCTGTAGTATTGTGTGGCACCGATCGTAGCATGCCTGATGTCTGGTGCTTTCTCTGTGCAAAAGGTGATACCGTTTTATCGGATCCGTCTTCGTTGTTGTGGGACGTTGCAAACTTTGTCGGGGCGACAGGGAACCCAAAACCTGTCGGTGGCAGTTGTGTTAGTTGTTTGGGCGCAGTCGTTGTGCTCCGTGGAGCGGCTCGTGGCTCGCCCGCGGTGCGGTGGTGGTGATAGTCTTATCTATTGACACGTCGTTTTTGGTGGCTTGCTCTCGAAAATTTTGTGGTCAGGGCCTGCTCTGCCACACGTGGGCCCCTTTGGAAACAGAATCAATGCCGAACATAGCATTGTGCCCAAAAAACCTCTGTGGCAGGCGTATTTCGCTCGATTTGATGTTGTTTTTCAAACATTTCGTTCTCGCTGTTGTTGATTTTTTTTTGATTTTTTTCATTATCCCATCGAGTGCCACTTCACGTCAAAAACGCCAAGGGCGGGGTAAAGCCAATAAGGGCCTATGAAGCCGTTGGAGTCAGCCAATAAATAGCTAGGATTTCAAGTACCTCTATTCCCTATTGATTTTGGGTATGCCAGAGGTACCAGCAATCTCCCTTGGTACATAGAGCTACGTCACAATCTAAGCAGCCCTTACGAGTAAACCTACGTTGCCGCTTGAGGCTATTCCCAGGTATATCACTAAGGGCCTTGCGAGTTCTTAGTGCTGCCGTATTGCTGCAATAGGAACACGGCGAACAAGCCTTCCTAGACCCCTGACGATGCTGCTGCCAAGGAACAGACGTTTTCTTCTTATCTGAAGCCCGCTGAGGTCGTGAACGTCTTCGACTACCTGCCAATGGTCCAAACTGTTGAATAAGCTGGGATGCAAGTAGTGGCCGCCATTGATACTGGGTCTTAACCTTCTGCCACTTAGGCTTGCCCCAGGACTGTAGGAAGAAGCTATTCACAACGATCACTTCCAACAAGAAGTTCCAAGCAGGTGCCCGCCAGCCTCCTCGACGAATAGGGCGGCTATATTGATTATAGGACCTCATCTGGTCACTAATATCTACCCCATTCATCTTATGGTTATACTCGTCAATTGCTTTAGGCACTGGGAGGTTCTTCCGGACGTCTGGCCTGAAGGCTTCTTTCCGGGCAGCCCGCTTCCCCGCAGAGCTACCGGCTGGCCGGCGCTGGAGACGGGTAACCTCCCGGCCGTCCCGGACGACGGTTGTCATAAAGAGGACAAGGGCGTTATCCTTCCAGGTGAATTGGTTGACCTATGAAGAGATAAACTAATCAGTACGAAGATATCTATAGAGAGCAGTTTGTAACGCCATACCTCCCCTCTAAGGTAGGGATACAATGGGTCTGACCCCAAGGAATACCCCAGCGTTCTACTTCCTTCTCAGCAACGAGGGACTTATCTATCCCGCTGTCTTTCCGGCAGGTTCCGGAAGCCCCAACCTGCTGCTTCCGGAGGGCCCGAAGAAGCCGTACGGAAGCAAAGAGATTGTCTAGGAAGACGTGGTAGATTGCAACCGGAAGTAGGGTTATTAGTGTAGTTACAACCCGCTGCGTCGGTATTGTTGTCGTCTCTAGGGACCGGCCGGTAACCGGACCATAGCCTCATCAACGGTAAGGTCAGAGCCGGCTATATAGAAGGAATCTCCGGTCTCTTGGATATGGGCTGACCACTCGTTAACCTTCTGGTATGTGTCTGGCATCCCGGCTTGGGCTACCCCGGCTTGAGCCTGGTGTTGACCTCCTGATTGGTTAGGTTGGAACTTAGACGTGTCAAAAACCCGGAGCTGTCGGAGTAATTGCTGAAATCGGTTCCGGGATATAAACCGGGTAAAAAGATGGATAGGATCCTCCTTTTGCTGTTGAGTTGATCAATATCCTGATAATTGAGGTTCGCTATGTATCCCTATAATTCGGCAGAAGGCCCGGTATCGTCCTAGCTAAAGCAATGCACTTCGACAACGTATGCCGGAGCACTGGAGATATGGTCGGGTTTGTGTACGCTCATTGACATAGTTTCTGAGGGCCACTTCAATGTACGTAACTTATCGATTCCATGCCATGTTCAATCTGAATCGCACAGTTGATTACCGAAATACTTTTCCATGGTTTAACAAGATAAAAAGCAGTGATAGGCGCGACCTTCGAGAAAGAGATTCCAAAAGTCAGAGAGGGAATCAAACGAAAGCTTGTTGCGGTCGAAGGAAGTTTGTAGAGGCTGGGACTCGAGAGACCCAAATTGCATCACATTGGATCTTTCTTGGCCGAGATTAGCACGCGGTTTATCTAATAGCCCAGGATGTTCTCAACGGACACTACCTAGGTATCGACGTTGCCTTCTTCGGAAATAATACTAGGCTGCGTGCGCTGGTGCACCAAGCGAGCGGAGGGTTTTCAGACCACATGCGAGTAGGAGCATCGAAGAGAAGAATATTGGATAGAAGTGCCAATGGTGATCCCAACGATCAGTCGACTAAGTTGATGCAACGCAACTCTTCGTAATTCAACAGAAAATGATGAAATGGTGGAGCAGGAAGGGTATTGCCAAAACCTAAGATCGCCTCCGAACGCTTGTATGGATACGTGATAGAAGGCAGGGACTCGAGTTGCCAGGAAATTATAACCAGAGCCTCCTCAGCGAGATTTTCCAGGAACAGTAAGCCCTTGGTTGGCCATAATCATGCGACATTATGATAACATCGTGTCAATTGTGAGGAAATGGCTCCAGCAAGCTTTGGTGTCGACAATACATGAAGAGAGACTCCAGCATGAAGTTCTCTACATGCGCACATCAGCAACTCTGCCGGCGTGAATGGCGTGAGCTACTATGACGATACCAGTAACCCCACGATACACCAAGCCCGTAAAAGAGGGTCGAGATGCTGGAGAATCAGGATAGAAACTTGTCGCGCTCCAAGATTGCTCTCAGTGATGATCTTCGACAAGGCGATGTTGACATCCTACTCCATTGCTACAGTCGTCATGGGCTGGGGCTCACAAGGGCCGCGGGGTCCTCATTGCCTTTGACGTCGGGTAGAGACGGATGGGGAGCTGGGGACGGTGTGCTGTGGGTCGGGGTTGCAGGCGAAATCGACGTGTCTGAGAGCGGGGGGGTATCAAGTGTGTTGTCTCCGCGATCATCATACACATGATGATGAACTGGTAGTGAGTCGTGGCGGACACGTTTCCGTCCCCTGCCTGCTTCCAAGACCTCCTCGTACCACTCGTCTGAATCAGCGAGGCTGCCACGATCCTCCTCACGCGGCCGACTTCGCTTTTTGGGACTTGCACTTCGCGATCCTCCACCCCCGTAATAGTTCGACAGATCGGAGCCTGACAACTCTTCGGCTTTCCACTCAAAGCCAACTCCCTTGTTGCTCCGACACCGAACAACACATCGGTGCATGCCCGCCAGCACGAAAGGCTTGACGAGTATCGAGATAGTCCAGGCGAGGCGGGCAAACAAGAATTCACGGCTGGTGTTGTCGAGGTATTGGAAACGTATGTTGTGATACAAGCCGGAGAACTCTCCGACATTGGTTCCGAAGACGTGCAGGACATACGCCGGGGCTGTAGTAGTGGACCAGGTGTCTGATGAGATGGCAGAAGCGAACTCAGGCTTCGGGACTATAGAGAAAAGACGGGTGTCAAAGCAACGATGTATGTCAGTCCTTAGGCGGATGAGGTTCCGAGAATCGTTGACGTCGCGCATATCTACGCCGTACCGCGACATACCATTCTGCATGAACCACTCGCCTTCTTCCTTTGGTATTATATGGGCACTGGTCAGGCCGAAGCCGTGATTCGTCAGTGCGCAGCGTCGACCGGTATCGGTTGCGGCAGCTGGCATTGGGGAGGGCCAGATGTCAGGGATACAGCCGTGTGGGAATCGCCAGTCGCGGAAGCTCGGGGCGACGGGATACCGGTACGAAGCTAGCAGTTGGCAGAAATGTCAGCACGTGCATTGGGTTGGTGTGTCGAAGCATCAGGTGATTATGGGTAAAGAGAGAGGGGAAGGAAGGAGGGGGCAGACTTACGATCGGAGTTTACAACGAAGAAATATTCCCCAGGCGGCAGGAGCCCATGCGTCGGGATTTGGTCCGACACGACCTGCGTACCTTGGCGGTCGAAGTAGAGCCGCCCTGTGTCAAAGGCATTGTTGGCGATTATCTGGCAAGCGAGGAGGGCGGTGTGGTGGTGCAAGCCCTTGGGTTGCCCTGTTGCGCTCGCGCCACGTTCGTCGGCGGGATCAACACATGGTAGGGCGAATAGGAGGTCGTGTGGCACTGGGTAGGCTGGGTGGAAAAAGTAGGCAGTTTGTTCGTTGTTGTGCGTTTGAGGAATCGCAAGGGGAGAGCGATGAAGGCAGACGGGCACGGAATTCATATCATGCTACTTCCGATGGCGTAGTGAGGTGTTGAATGTGAAGTGAGTGACGATGTTGGTAGTACTCTCGAGCGAGTGCGCGCATGGAATGTTTTGACCTGTTGGAAAAGGTGCGGCTAAACCACGGGTGGCGGCGTACGTAGTGAGGGACGTGCTGTCGCACCGCAACCCGGAAAACCATTGGCTGTGCCCGTTGATGAGGTTGATTGAGCTTGCCCGCGCTACGCCCAGAGCGCAACTGGTGACCAAGAAGCCTTCGGTAAGAGCCATGATTGCCGATCGTGGCGGTCGGTCGGCTCAATTACTAGGGAAAACCAGAGGGACTAATTGTTGGCAGTGACTAGTTGTGACAGCTCGCCTTATCCCAGACGTTGCTGACGAATGATTTTCCGAAACGGAACCGGCTTTCATCGAGTATTTCCAGTTCATGTCGCGCACGATTTTCTATGCTGTGGAGCCTGGGACCGGAGTGGAGGATGTGCACCCAGGTACTTCATTGTACACCTTGGGCGTGACGCGAGCGCGTAAGCCTTGTTCAGATTAAGCCTTCGCGACCCCCCGATACCACTGACCAACGCTCAGCGTATCGCTGAGCTGAACTTCAGTGCACGGCTCCTGGCTCCGATAGGGCGGCCCTGCCACCGACATCGGCCCAGTGCTTCACCGGAGGGAGCAACAATAGCGGGAATCGGCACCGAAGACACCTGTTGGGCCATGCGCTTGCCGACGGGGACGCCGGAAGGACAGCCGGACAGGCAGTCCTCGCGTCACCCTTGTTTATTGGTGCGACCAAGCGTTGCTGATCCTTCCACACACATACTATTGCATGGCTGCCAACCTTGCCTACAGAAGCACAGCCTCGGTCCCGTGGAAGGTAAGCCGCTGCCCGTCCGCCACTCAACTGCGGTCACTGGTAAATTGACGGCCCTGTTTTGGTCGACTGACGGCCCTCTAGCCACCACCACCACGTCACTGCCACATATGTTTATCTAACCAATGGGAGTGTAAGGATCTAACTTCATCCACAAAACTTACGCAAATAATCCAAATCGGGAAACTCATTGGGTCCGTCACGTGAGTATTCTCGGGCTGAATTAGCCCGACTCCAGCCTATATTACTCATCTTACCCAGCAAAAGCAGCAGCAACAGCAGCAGCAGTGCCGATTAGTAGCGAAGTTGTTATTGTTGCTAGATAATAATGGCTGCCTCTTGTTGCTGGCGGTGATGAAAAGAGGGCTGCCTTTTGGGCTTGTTGTTGCCGCCCGGCCTCTAGCCACTGTGCAGACATACGCGCAGCCAGCAGTCTTCGAAGGTTGAGGCTTGGATCTCGGGCATCGTGGGCGTCCGTCGGCGAGGATGGTTTTGCGGCGAAAAGCGCGGACAACTGGTATGGTGGGTGGCAGTGCATCGTGGCGGTGGTGGCTAGAGGGCTGTCAATCTACCAGCTTCGAGAGCAGTGCGTTGAGAAACACATCCAGCTGGCAGCACATGCCACCGGGCTTGTGGATACACCCAACCAGGACCCCGGGATCCAACAAGAAGGGCGATATTAGAGTTGATCACAGGAAGAAGAGCAGCAATCGCGTCTGTTTGACCTTGGCTTTGGCCAGGTTGCAACTCTGCGGTTGTAATCGATATTGGTGATGTTGCCAGTTATGGTAGTGCTGGGCTGGAAAGATAATTGACCGGACTGTGTTTCGAGAAGAGCCCGAACCTGGAAAAGCCTCATATAAAAAGACTCCGTAGGACTCTTCGAGGATTAAAGGCCCCATGAGGCGATGAGTTGTGATAATTCCATCTGATGCTGTTGAATTTTATGGTGTTGCAATCTTGACACCATTCGCGGCATCGAGTGGCGGTTCACCGGCTGTAAGACAGTTTCCGAAGGTGGCCCACTAGATGGACACATGGATTACCAGCGATCAGCGGCCAGTTCCAACTCTTGGGAATCGATGGGTACTTCGTCACTACAGATGCAATTTGCCAAGCCGTGTAAGCCACAGGCTGACCCCGCCACCACCCAAGAATTAAACTAAAATCTAAGCGGTACTGTACCCATTTCGCCTTGTATATACTGTAACTGGGCTGAAAATTCTTTCACAATACATTGATGCATATTTCTATCGAACCCTTTTGAAAGTTGTATGTGGCACAAAGCTGCATATAAGGCCAGTCGTGGCTTGCTGTGCTATCATGTGATTCCGTTGTGTCTCGTTGGCGAACTGCCGGTGGTGCAACGGTACATCCTTGATGCGGTTCAAGACTTCTTCGAAGTTTCCACAAGCGGGCTCCGCCGACTGCTTCCCTAATTTGCGGCTTTCTCTTTTCAAGTCCTTGAGACTGCTGCCTCCGAAACAGTTAAAATACGCAGGCAATAGAGGTACTCAAAACCTGGATTTTTTTTGGTAAGTTCTAACGGCTTCGTAAGCCCTTGTTAGTTCTACCCCGCCCTTGGCGTTTTGACGTGAGTTGGCATTCGATGGGATATCCTTCGTCACATGGAGATTGTTGGTATAACGGTCTCCATCTTCCGCTGCCGCGGAGGATGAGGGACGCTGCAGCGGCCGGCATCAGCCCCCAGTTTTTCAATCGGCGACCCAGGGGCTGGGGGTGGCTGTGGGCGGAGCGGACAGAGCGGCGTCATCATGGGAGGGTGTGGCCGAGATTCATTTCGAGAAGCCGAACCATGTGGGAGATGAGATTTGATGGTCAATGAAAGCGATGCGGGTGAGGAAAGACAGTGCTTCGCAGCTCTACCTGACATCACAACTCATTGACCCCTGGGTGCAGACCCGGAGTCCGCCTCCGGGCTGACTCTGTACTGTGATTGACCAGGCTTCTCCAGGGCCGGGTAAGTTCGATGGTTGCTCCCATTGGTCACAACAGAGTCCGCGCACGAAACCGAGCGGCGGCGCGCAAATGCCGACAGAAAACGGGAAAAGGCAACGAGGAACTACAAGCGCAAGAGGCCATTGTCAACAGTATTAACAGGAGTCTCAATGACAAGGCTGCCTCACTCCGATCCGAGGTTCTCCAGTTGAAGAGCACGGTTCTCCAGCACAGCGGCTGCGGATGCCCTTACATCGAAGAGTATATTTTCAGCGCAGCACAAAACCTCGTACGGTCTCGTTTGGCAACGACGACTCCATACCCCGACGGAATAGCGTAGCTTTCTTCGGCGTGTGGAGGAGACGTGCACATAAGCCGTATGCCATACTCAAACATGTTTGTGGGGAAGGTTACGTCAATTGGGAGATATTTGATGAAGATTTAAGAATATGTCTTTGTTGGACTTGGAGAGGGACTTCTTTGGTTTCGATAGCGAGCCTGCGTTGGCGGTTGTTCCAGAAGCGAATGTTGTGACCTTACCATTAACAAGGCTCCGGTCCGATTTACAGGCCAGTCACTAGAGACGACAACAATCCCGACGAAGCCGATCCTAATCGGCTTCAAGGTCTGGACCCTTGCCCAATCGGGCTACTGCCTCCGGTGGCTCTAGCAGGAGTCTGCACGTCTGCTGTACACAACGTGCTCGCAGGAGCGGGCGGCTCCTTTCCATCTTGCGCTTGCATTGCGGCCCATAACGGGGGAGCCACTATCTTCGTCTACAGGGATCAGGCGCTGCGGGGTCCAAGCATTGAATTGGCCGCTAAATATGTGGGAAAGGAGTGTAACACCTAATTACCAGTTCGTACCTGGTTCTGACACGTGCAAAATCATGTTTCTTAATGTTTATCCGACGTTTTCACCTTTTTGACGACGCAGGGGGAATAAAAGATCGGA
>LFIW01000315.1:0-24683 GCA_001625285.1 Colletotrichum incanum
CCCCTCCGCAGCTACCACCGCCCAGTCCCGGCGTCATCTTTCACCACCAACGCGCTCCACTCCCGCGACCTTTGGCACCTGTGGGCGTTGTAACGGTCGCCGTGATACCCAAAGATTACAGTCTAGTCAGCCTGCAGTGCTACAGTCCTAGGCCCGCCCGCCCGTCCGCCCTGGATTTGCCTGCCTTGCAACCTGACGTCCCACCCAGACTGGCCTCTCTGCCTCCGGCGATCCGCTCCCGCCCCCGGCCTGTTGCTGGTCGCACTTGAGCTTCCTGACCGGGTTGTGTCTAGTGTCGTGGAGCATTAGTGAAGAGGGCCCCCCCCCCCCATTAATAGAAAGCCCATTTAGGTAGCAGCCATGCCACCCCCGTCAGCCGCTTCGCCGCCCCCAATCCTAGCCATCACGGCTACTTATCTCCAGCTGCTGGCCCAACATTTACCCCGACCCGTCTACCAAGTCCTCCACAAGACTCATCATCACGTAGCACACTTCTCTACCGCTGTCCTCTCCTCCGCCATCGTCGTCCGCATACACTCGCTCATCCCCCCCAAGATGCGACGCCCTCTGGGATTTTCCGCGCTTCTAGTCGCGCTGTTCCTCATCATCGGCCTGCCCGTCATCCTCGCGCAGAGCGAGCCGTTCCATTGCTACCCGTACCCGGCCGCCGACAAGCTCGCCAGTCCTTTCATCACGCTGCAGCCACATTGCTGCAAGGGCCCCATCGACAACAAGCTGCGAGTTGGGTCCCAATGCGAGCCGGCGAACGGAGGAAAATACAAGACCAAGTTCGGCCAGGACCTGGGGACATGTGCGACGGGCTGGGCCGACGCCTGCTGTATGCGATTGGTAGGTCGACGTCCCATGCAGCTACGGGTGGCGAGTTACTGACCATGCGTTTAGCATTACCCGCCTGAGATCGAGCGACCGGACATGTCATACTGCGATGCCGGCTTCCTCGTCAAGGCCGAGCCGAAAAACATTATCGATGCTCGAAGCTGGACCCCCGAGAAGTACGGCATATGATGGCAAATGACGCAGAACAGAGGCACTGGGGGGAAAAACAGCACGGATGGAACAGTTTTGAGCTTCCAGCTTGATGATAGCCGACAGTGGCAGGGCTAGGCGCGGCGCGCACGACAAATGATGCCCGCCGCTACCCACGAAGAACCCATTCATGATCTACGCCATGAGCCGAAAGTCCCGAGTGTTCCAGCGACTCCAGCGAGTCAGGGAATCTCCACCAGAGCTACGGCCGAGGAAAGGGACAAGTCTCAACCACGAGACCCGAGAGGCCGCCCTGCGCTGTTTGGAAATCGGAACGATACCACCTTGCACGACCGGCGAAACAAAGGCATTTGGGCGTTTTGCGCGCAACGAGCACGTTATGATGGTACGACTGCTACGGTTCGCCCTTGTTCGAAACAAACCAGGGGCTTTTGCATTATATACCCAGGGCGACTGCTTTTCTTCTTGTTTTCTTTCAAAAATTTTATTTGCATCTTATCTTGTACAACAACAAAACAAGCAAGATTTATTTTTTAGACGAGTCGACGGATGAGAAGAAGAGGAACAAGAGGGAACAAAAACAGACGACGCATTGGCAGTGGCCGTGGGTTCACGAGGCATGGACGAGGAGGGGGTTCACTTCACATGTGTCTGTATAATTAGGAGCGTCGCAAGGCTGTGTGTCAATCCGATCTCGGTACTTCAAGGAGGGCACAGTACTTATCGGCTCTCATCGGACATGACCGCCACTTTCCTCATGATGTCGGTGTCGAGGTGCTTATTGGTTCTTCGATATTGGTGGCCGCGGCAGCGCACTGAGCACTGAGCATTGAGGGGATGAGTGTATGAAGACGAGTCATCGCGGCGTCCCCTCCCGCCTCTCCAGTGGGCAGCCAACGAGGTCAAAGCCGTCGAAAGTGGCCTGACCATGATGAATCTCCACGCCCGACTGAACTCTCAGGGACCGGTTCTCCTCACGTTCGGGATGCACGTGTCCTTCCGCGGGGTAGGAGATCGGAGGGTGGCGACTGGATCATCCGGCCGGCCAGTCAGCCTTGTAGATACGGGACCAATGCAGCGGGGGAGACCAAAATTCGATTTTTATTCTTATTTTTATTTATTATTTATTGCGCTATGCTATCGATGTTGGGGTCGGAGAAGAAGGAGGGGAAACGCGCGCAAGCTGCGGTCTGTCAGCCAAGGCAAGGCAAGACAAGATATGACGGCGAGGAACCCAATCAGATCGCATCAAGCGGATCAATGGGGAGAGCTGGACACAGGACCCAAGGAGTTTAGGTTCCGCTCGGCTCAGCCGTTCTCTTGAGAGTGGCCGACGGACGTGAGCGTTTGGCTCTGGCGTGCTTTTTGTTCTGAACTGTCTATTGTTTGTCAGGGAGGTCGCGATGCCGAGATCAATGTGTGTTGCGGCCGTCTGGAGACGAAGATGGTGATGATCTGGGTACTTACAGTATGATGTTAAAATAAAAGAATTTCATCTTTATTGAACGAATGTACCTTGTGATCTGAAAATCAAGCCATCATGCCATACCCTATAATTAGTATTAGCCATACAAAGTATTCTTCGCCATCCTGGCATCGTCTCCTTTTCATCCAAACCGTGCGGCGCGTATTTCCTATCGTGCTATCTGCTGCGGACCTTGCTAACCTGGATACACATTGATGAAACAGGAGTCCCGTGATGCCATGCGGCTCCTGCAATCTGTCTTTCTATTCTTCCAGGTTGTACGGCTCCTGATCCCACGGCGCAAACTGATGTAAGCTTTCCAAAGCTCCCATCGCACAGACCGACATGTCCCGTAGTGGGGCTCGGATTAACTGGGTACGTAGTCGCCGACCCGATCCGACGTTGGAGCTCATCTCCCGGAGGAGGTTTCTCTCGTTTCATCTCGTCTTTCCGGGACATCTTACGCGGAGCGAAACCGAACCTCGACTTCTTTCAGTCCAAACTCCCGGATCCTCTCCGACCCCAAAGAGCCCCCCCTTTCGTGATTCAGGCATTCGTCCACCTTGCGACCCTTACTGGACAGCCACCCAGGAAGAAGTCCTGCGAATCCCCAAGGCCAAGCGGTCTCTTTACACTCGTCTGCATCTCCCTGCTAGCTGCAGATCTCTCTCCACGTTTCTCCTTCTTCAGAGTTCGCAGAAAGCCCCGCAAGGCCGGGTCTGTTCCCCAACTGCAGTGCAACGCAGCGGAGGAGAATCCAGGCAGGAGGGACACCGGCAACGTAAAAGATCAGACAAGAACTCCTCGAAACCGGGGTCTGTGACACTCTGTCACACAGCCGCCACACGCGGCAGGTTTCACCCAGCCCAATCAGGGCCGCTGGATCAACCTCACGCTCAACCTCCCCGTCGTCTTGGTCAGTAGCAAACGTCCAGTCAAATCTCCACGTCTAGCCCGTCGCCAGCCTCATCCACGAGGGGCTTGACCAACCTGTTTCTGAAACTGGCCCGCTGCTTCTGCACGTCTTTCGACCTTGGCCGTGCCCAAAGTTTCTTTTTTCCGTTCGTTGCCTTCCCAGCTTGTCTGCCTGTGCCTAGTGGCCAACTCCTGTATTGGGACGAAGATGCCACTCCAGGAACGCCGAGGTGACAGAAGACAACCGACACACAAGACAGCTCTCGGCTGGATCTTTTTCGGCAGGACGGCGTGGCATTCGAGGCACAAGTCAGCCACGCCCGGCGGCGTCCTCCCCACTTGCCTTCCCGAGGGTTCCTGAATCCTCCTCCTATATTATATGTCAACCTAGGATCGTCCGCGGGGTTGGAGCAAGGCCCTTCCTTTCTCTGCCCTTTTGAGCTCCGGGATCGGGTTTTCTTCTCCCTTGTTCTTATCATCATTCCTGTCTGGACTGTGTATCGCACTGCTTCACCCTGGGCTGGTTCCAGTCAATGGCCGACTGAGAAGAGGAAATCCCATCCTTCCATCCAGATCCCTCAAACATCAATCGTTCATGCGAATTGCGCGTCTGTAAAGTGACAAGCACAGGCGGCCTGTCCCCCACCGCCGACTTGTCCAAGGTCTTGCAACGGCCAGCCAAACTTGTCGCCACCCTCGCCCATCTGGCTCCCACCACCTTCCTACCGGTTTCTCCGCTCTTTTGGTCCTTTTGGTTTAATCTACTCGCCACAAGCGCGCTCTTGTTCCCAAGTCTAATCTAAAGGATCGACGAACACCCCCGACCTTGATCTTCGTTTCCTCCCGCTCGCAGGGTCCAAAAGAAACAAAACACCAGGTCGTAACCCAAACGCACGCAAACACTACAGGCCTGGTACGACGATGAACATTAGTTGACGGCAGACCTTCTCCCCCCCCCCCCCCCCCCCCCCTCCTCTCTCTTCCGACCGGACTTGTCCGTCGCTCGAGACGACGATTCCTCCCGCTCGCCCACACGCCTCTGATCAATGGCATCTGAGGCGAGGGCCAGGGCAAACGTGCCCCGTCGAGTAGTGAAGCAGACCACGAATGGCATGGACTCCTACCACCGATACGTTGCCGAATCGACCACGCCGCCGCCGCCGCCGCCGCCGACACAACGCGATGTGATTGCGCGGCCGTATACCAGCCACTCCCGTTCCTTTAGTACACCTCGTCCTTCGATCTTAGACCAGTCTTCTACAACTAGTAATAGCGATGCCGAATCACCAGGCCAGCCGAAGGTGCCCGAGATCACAGTGACCAGTCCTGGAAAGCCGCAGACTGCCGGTCCGCGATATTCTCTAACACCCAAACAAGCGACTTTTCCTCCGTTAGTAGCACAGAGGTTAGCCGTGCCGGCGGTGAGGCCGCCTCCGCCGGTGCAACAGATACCATCTGTACAAAGAGTCCAGCGAGTTCAGCCACCACTGGCGTCAATACCGCCGACCACAGCCTCCTCCGACGCCTCTCGAAAACGAGATGGCCTGATCGACGTTGCGCTGCCGTATCGGCCGTTCTACCTGCAAAGAAGGGTTCTCAGTTCATTTGCGGTCCTCTTTGCCGGACTCCTAATCACCGTGGAGGCCGTGTTGGACTTGTCGAACAAAAGAGGTGGGCTCGGTTCGCCAGACCATGGGTTCAGATATTTGTGGCAGTATGGCTCGGCCTTCATCTTCACCTGCATCGCCGCCCTCTGGGCGAGACCCGAACACCAAGCAAAGTCAAGCGCGCCGTGGCTTCGGATGGCCAAGGGACCCGCCAGCGTGGACCGCACTCTGATGCTCGACTACGTCTTCATGTTCGAACCCTGGACGATCGTGAAGGCGGCGAAGAACCGAGATTGGCTCGTTGCCGCGACAGCCACCGTTGGCTTGACCCTGAAGCTTATCATCGTCATTGCCGTGGCGCTCGTCAGCCCGACCTTTCAGATTATAACGGCCCGAGGGGCGGGTTTGAACCTGCACAACAAGTTTGTGAACGACCCTACCGGTTTACAGAACGCCGGGGCGCTCCCCTTCTTCACGATGGCTGCGTTGCAGACGAGGGGCCTGAACTTTCCGGATGGCACCTCGAAGCAGTTCGCCTTCCAGTCTTTCTCGGCGGATTTGCCTGCCACTGCCGAGCTGCGGACCAACGTGGACGGCTTCGAATCCGACATCGAATGCGAGCCTGCCCAGTTCAGCCTGACGGGGGTCCAGTTTATCCAGGCGTCAGACGTCCAGATCAATGCTACCGTGTCGACTCCGACCTGTCTCATGACCCAGACAATACCAGATTTGGCCCTTCTTGACTTCACGCTGCCCACCTTCTTCATGGCCTTCCAAGCCGGCACCTGTGGAAACTCGCCCTTCCCCGACGACGGACGGGTCGTTGTCATGACCGGGGCAATCGCCATCAACGAGTCCTCTGTGCCCACCCAGAGCGATGTCTTCAACGTTCCTATTGCCGGCACTGTCACGAAGTCTGCGGCTCTCATCTGTCGCCCGACGTACTTTCTGACCAGAGTTCACGTCACCAAGAACAACACCCAGCTTATCAAGATCGAACGAAGTCGCTCGGCCGGTAACAGGACGCTTGATAAGGTCCACCCGTGGGACATTGTCCAGGGGCACTTCAATTCCTACCCGACCGATTCGCAGATCCTAGCCGCAATGCCCAACGTCAACAGTCGGTACCCCGGTATCGCGGTCGTCGCGTCCGACGCCGTCATGAACTCGGCAGTGGCGATGGAGGTCAAGGATCACGGCGTGCCTCCGATCGAAACGTTCTTGAACACAGACAACCTGACGCAAATATCGACGGCGTACTGGAGGCAGTACACCGCGCTTGTTGGGCGTAACTCGTTGATGGCGGAGACGCAGGAGAAGTCTACCGGCACGGCCGTCATCATCGGCGAACGCCTCAACGTCCGCCCGATTCCTGCTCACCTTTTGTCTGGGCTTCTCGGTTTCGTTCTTGTTCTTGTGCTAGCCGCAGTTGCCTTTGCGCCGGCAAAGGGCTTTCTCCCCCGCGACCCGAATACGATCATCAACATGGCCACTCTGCTGGCCCATAGCCGGCAGCTGCTTCAGTGTCTGCGCGGCACGGGTGCCGCCGACATATCGACTATTCGGGAGAAGCTTTTGGGAACAAATTACTACACGGGAGTAGAACCATACGAGAAGGCTGAAAAGGCGGCGCGTGGGTACTTCAAGATCTTTGGGGGAGCACCTCCGCCGCAGAATACGCCGCCCGAATTTGTGCATAACGCTGACTGGAGGCATCCGCTACCGCTGCATCCCTGGGCACGACTGGCCGCGGTTATCACCATGCTCTGCATGATCATCTCTCTCGAAGTGGTTCTCCGCGTATCCAACGCCAACAGCGGCATCGCGACAATCAAGGCCAATACCGACAGGCATTTTCTATGGACTACGGGCACCGGGGTCATCTTTGGTCTTGTGGTACTGTACCTCGCCGCAACAGACTGCGCGACACGCTGCCTCGCTCCCTACGCCAAGCTCAAAGAAGGCGGCTCCTTCGAGACGACGGTCGACCTCGATTTCATGGACAAGTCCAAGTTCAGAATCCTCTACGACGCTGTCAAAACACAAAACATTGCTGTCGTCTTCACCACGATGGCCTTACTTGTAGCATCATTTCTCGCGACCTTTTCAGGCGCATTGTACAGTACGACACCGATCCCCTCCACGCGCCCAGTCTCCCTACAGACCCTTGATAGCTTCATCAACGCCTCTTCGCCGTGTCCGACGTGCACCACCGACACGCTCTTGGCATCTCTGATCCTTGACGCCAACTTGACGTTCCCGTCCTTCACTTTCGAGGACCTGAACTTCAACAGCCTGCAGCTCACGGAGCAGCTCGACATGCAGGACGGCGCCGGGACGATCCTCGTTACGCTGCCCGCTCTCCGCTCGCGGCTTGACTGCAGACTCTACCCGCAGTCCGAGATCAACACCAACTTCACTCTCCCGGACTTGCCGAACCAGTTTTCGCAGGAGATGAAGGTCAGAATCGCTGGCGAGCCATGCTTGGATCCGTCAATCAGATCCAACGCGGTCTTGCCGGCCGGCGCGTCGTCTTCCTCCGTCTTTGGCGTCGCTACCCCACGGTCCGCCGCATCAACTCAGTGTTCTGACTTCACCTACGTCTGGGGCCAGCTAACCGACAGCGCTCCGTCGCAAGTCGGCTACATATCGGCGATGGGTTGCAACGAGACGCTCGAAAGCGTTATGGCCAAGGTCCGGCTCACGGGCGCATCGTTGCACGTCGACCCGACGTATCCGCCAGTAGTGCAAGAGAACACGGCCAGACCAGTGACCTTGAACCTCCTACCACTCCAGTACGGCCTGCTTGCCAACCTCACCACGGGCAACCAACTGGACCCGTTCTTCAGTTCCCTCGTCACGTCCCGCTTCGCAGTCCCCGCAGGCAACCTGGGCGACCCGGGTCTCGGCAAGAGCGGCCTCGTAGCCGACGCCATCGTCCGGCAGCACGGCATCCTCCGCGCGCAGAACCTCAACGTCAACTCCCGCCGTCGCGTCCCGGACGTCACCGCGCAGGATACTATCCCCGCCATGCTCGAGTCCACCTCGGTTACTTCTCTACGGAGACTCGTCCAGGACAATGCCTCGACACGCATCATCCAATCTGTGCTGGCGCTGCTGGTCGCCCTGACGCTGGTGGCCTGGCTCCTCACGCCCGGTACCGACACGATCCTGCCGCGGAACCCGTGCAGTATTGCCTCCGTGGCGGCGCTGCTCGCCGACGGCAACGTCTTTGGGTTCCTCGGGCGGGGCGCGGAGTGGCAGGCGACGGAGGAGATGAAGAGGAGTTTCCTGGACGGGAGCCATTCCATGGGGTTCAAGATTGGGTACGAGCGGGTGAGGAAGCGGAGGGGAGTCGAGGACCTGAACGGGGTGCAGGGCGATGGGGACATGGCCTACGGGATTAATGTCAAGCGTGGCGGCGGCTGGGGAGGGGGTGAGGATGTTGGCCTTGGGATCTTGGCGCGGGTGAACCGGGCACAGAGAGGGTTTGTCAGGGGATGGGGTAAGATGTGAGGGGGTTTGCCACGTCTTGATGGAGCTTGTGCCGCCTCAATTTGGGAGTTTAGCGATCAGCGAAAAGAGTTTGGGAGGTCCTTGAGGGTTTTTTTTTTCTTTCTCTTTTCACTCCTTCTCTTTCTCTTGTCTTACGACCCTTATGTCTGTATAGTATAGCCTGGAGTTTTCTGTGACGGGTCTGGGACGGGATGATACCACACGAGCTTTTATGGGAGAAGACAGCACCAGGAGTCTCGAGCTGACGGAGTTTATCTTACCTTTTTGAGTTGTATACTACATAGTCTGTTCAATATCTAACTAATTGGATGGGATCATGGGTGAGGTATTCCCAAGGTGAAAAGCGATGTAGAAACCGATCGAGAAGGCGGCAGAGAGTTGCAAGTGACACTACTTCCCGAAAGCGAAGTACCCGCGGAGTCCATGGAGGTTAGTACCGTACCGACACCTTTAGCTTGGCCGATGGCAATCGTACCACGCTTCACAAGTTCCATGGATTGGAACATTGCAATCACGACCCGAGAGCCCGAGTCTAGAAAGCAATTTGCGAAGCAAGCCACGCCAGTCAATGGGCTAAGCCGTTCCGGGTGCCCGTGGCTGATGTCATTCTGTACGCTTTCCTAAGGGTCCCCTACAGTCATGCAAGAAACCGACGAGAGATGGAGAGCGACAAGAAGCGCGGGACGAGACCCTTGAATTGCGGAGAATTTCCGCCAACACCACCCACTCTCCCGTGGGCGGAGTTCATGACAATCATCGGCTCTACAGTGCGACCTCGTCGAAACGCCTAGGCTGGGTATCCCGGTGATGGATCTACGTCACCCGCGCAGAAGGGCGGGCTGGCTGCGGGCACAAACGGGACGCGCGCACCGGCCCCCCGCAGGATATCTATCGCAAACGCGAGATACGGTTGCGGGTCTCGCGGCCTTGGTGGCCTTGGTGGTCTTGGTAATGTCGACGATTAGGAGGAAGAGGCAGCAGAAGGGGGGAGGGGACCAGAAGCCTTGGCTGCGGGAGCGACCCGAATGCGCTCGAGTCGTGTCTGATGGGTGTATCCGGTTGGCGGGTGTTTGTGGGCGGTGCAGGAGTCGTGTGCTTGGCATGTCATGCACGGTAGGGTGCGTCTGGATTCCGCGGAGGGGGGATGTGAGCAATCAGAGAGTAAAGTGGTTACGTCAAAACATAAGAATTTTGTATGTACTTTGTATTCCTTTTGTTCAGGTATGGGCTGTCATCTTGAGTAGGTAGACGAGAGGACTTCATCCTGGAAACGAATCTCCTCTTGTCCCGTTTCATCTTATTCATGATCATGACCCCATGTTTTTTGTCCCTCTTAATGTTGTGTCTTTTTTTCCCCCCCGCATGCCCAATACGCCCGCCCCAACATAAAACGTCTCAAGTGGACTTTGTGTGAACCAGAAGAAAACGCCGCGTCTTAAGATAGAAACAGATGTTGATCTGTGATGTATCGAGTCAGCCACGCCCTGTCCTTTTTTGCACTGACCAGTTCGCGGCTGAGCGAGAGAACAGGGGGGAGTAGTCCACACCTACCGAGAGTGCGATTACGATCACTGTTGCCAGGTCGGTAGACGAGAATATGTCTATGCAACGCTGCAGGCGCATCCCTTGCGTCCCTCGACGGAGACGACGGGGAAGGGCACGCAGACCATGCCGTTCTCCTCGCAGTTGAGGGTGGGCTGGTTGGGCGAGGCGCACTCGGTGTCGGTGCAGGGGCCGTCGAAGAAGGCCGAGACGCTGGCGGCGAGGAGGGTGACGATGGCGAAGGTGGCACGCATTTTGGCGGTTAGGGTTTTTGGGTTGTAGCAGTTGGATGTAGCAAGAAGATTGTTGATGGGCGTGAGAGATTGGAGATTGGACGATGGAAGCGGATGCCGATGTGGATGTGCGGGATGAGTTTGGTGATGGGATGACAGTAGAAGTCAATGAAAAGGCGGGATGATCACCTCCTTCTTATACACGGCGTCTCTAGATATCGACCGACAACCGTAGCAAGATATAATAAACTTTGGAAACATAGGCCAAGCATGAAATGGGGGATACACAGCGGTAGATTGGTTGACACCGCCTCTCCTCATACATTCCTCTCAAGTCGTGGGACTGCTCGAGATGGTTACAAGGAGGATGCTATTTCCGGTGTGTCTGCGGAGCTCTCCTTACCTTGGGTTCATGTGGGAATATGCCTCGCGAGCAGCGGCATACTATGGACGAGCGGCCTCGGTGTGCGCCTGGAGACCTGTTCTTGCTGCCTTGTGTACGGCTTATCCCGGTGGAAGAGCGACTGATTGGGCGAGTTGGGCTGGTGAGCGATTTGGCAGCGGCATCTTGTGCGCAGTTGAAATCACCGATGGGGTCTTGGCGTGTACGCAGGTTAGGTTTTGGGCTATTAAAAGCCATCGAGTATATGAGCTTGATCAGTGCTCTTGGCGATGAGGTGTTTCAACCCACTCTTGGCGGCTGATGGCCGTTTAATAGGAGTACCACCGTACTGATAAGTGCAGAGGTGGGCTAGCCCGGCAGGGTCGACTCTGTCGTCGTTGGAAACCCCATTTCGACGGGGGTCCCATTGCTGCTGAGTTGTTAGGTGTCGCGTGAGTCTTTGCTTCTTCTAGACTTCCGGCAGAAAACTATAATGTTGAACACTTCTCTAAGGAGGTCGAGTACCCGCGCAAGGGACTCGTCTAATTGGCCACAGGATGACTAAATATGGATGCTAGGGGGCTTCAGAGGCTTAGCGTTGTCCTCCCCGGGCCTTGATTATGGGCGCGACTCATGTAATTGCTAGGGGTTAAGGACTCGCGAGAGTGCAACGAGCCTCGACAAGCCTCAGTCGAAGCTGGGAAGTGGCATGATTTTTACGGCTGTAAAGCGGAGAAGCGAGCCACGTTCATATTGACCTCAATAACATTTTCGCAGATTGCAGGTCCTACGTGGGGGAGCCTTGTGGCGTGAGGCTTCATCCGGGCCGTCGGGTTGACGGACAATACGTAGTAGACGGAAACGAGAGCGAAAAGCAGCTAAGGCGGAGACAACATAAGCTTAATGGGAGATGACGATGCCTCTTGTCAGCTGGACGTCTGAAGGTTGTTGAGGCTTTTGGACCAGATGGGATTGTCTGTGGAGAGGCGTTCACTTGATGCTAAGTTGACAGCTGCCCAAGCACAAAAGTGAAACCGGAGACATCCAGCATCAGGCTGGCCACATGGTTACTTCTCTCCACCGACTCTTTGGTGGAGAACCCTCATCTGAGTCGGTTAACTACTGTCCAGATCACCTGTTCGATTATGTACTTACATCACCTCACTTCAAAACAAGCTTCACCCGATCGCTGTTCGGCCCAGTTCCAAGAGATTTCTGCAGAGCAGTATCCTGCACGCCCGCAGCTCGGTTCAAGCCCTCCGACCCCATCGTCTCACGCATATTACCCGTCTTTGCCTGCGATTCTCACTATCCATTGGACAGGGGGCTTCTCTACTCATGGTTGTTCCTAGTACCTTATTCTCATTAGATCTGCCTCTAGTCTTGGTGAAATCCACCCGTCCATGAAAGTAGCTATACCCAAAGTGGCAAAAGTACCCCTCGATGACTTTAATCCATTACGAGTGCTTGGCTGTGACGCGTAGCCCAAGAGGTTTAAGAAACACCACTCGTTCATGAAAGCTTTTTATGACGCCTGCCACGCAACTCGATGGCGACAATGACTGAAGTGGCGAACCAGGTGAGGGCTACCAAGACATCCTCACCGTCACTAACTTACCGACGTCGCCGCTCAATGCCACGCGGGGTAAGATGGACGTCGGTCTCGAAGTCCGGCGGGCTGTACAGGTAAATCCCATCAAGCGAGAGCAACAAAACTCAAATCCCATTACTCGCCGGACGTGTTCATCTCTTTCTTCTCCATATCACCCCCGGCAACCGCACTTTCCTGTCTCATCTTTACACACCAACACATCATGCTAAGATGAATTGGTCCATACTTCGACCTAAGGGTCTGAACCACGAGCACGGTTTCGTGAAAAGGCCTCCCTCTCCTGAAGCCCAACACCTTGGAGGCACAACGCACTATGAACACGTCTTCAGCGGTGCCTCCGAAACGGATGTGCCTCGGTATTGAGGACGTAGTCGTCGAGACTGATAAGGTCAGGCGGTGAGAAGACCAAGTAGAAGTATTTCAGGGTCTCCGCCAGCCAGAAACTCTAATTGGTTGTCATGCTGCGTCAGCGATCTTTCCCAATCTCCCTTTTTAGAAACAGTCCTCCGCTCACAGAGGCTAACGCAGTCGAGATTAGTGAGAAAAGGACTCACCTCCATGTAGTCCTCCTTAGGCAGGGGATCCTGCTTCCGAGTGACGTCCAGAACAGCGGCATTCCCAAGGTCAACGAGTGTTCCGTTGCTGACGGCCTTCCACATCTCCCATGCCGCTTCCTGGAATCCTCGCTCGCCCGTAATGCGGTATAACACGAATACGCTCTCGATGGCCTCCGGACGGAGAATGTACCGCGGGTCCTTTGCCGTCGTGAAGCCCTTGGGCAGGTGCTCCTTGTATTCGGGCCGCAGCTTCTTTCCGGCATCCCACTTATCCTCGTCCCACTTGCAGTCATCCCTCCGCTCGCAGGCGATCATGTTAAAGCGCTCCGGCATCATACCCGTCGGCATGGCTTGATAGGCGTAGTAGCACCCCAGCGTCAGGCGGCCACCAACTGTCACCCACTCCTCTTTACCGAGCAGGCGGCCGGCGAGGGCGTAGATGCCGCCAATGAAGCAAGCCAAGTGTTCGCTCTCCGGGTCGAGGATCTTACCCCCGTCACTGTCGACGTTGACATTGCCAGAGATGAGTACGTTTTCCTCTCCGGGGAGCATTGGGCGGAAGAAGAGCGACTCGTTGGCTGCTTTCAGAAAGTTTTCCGTCATGGCTTGGTATTTTGGCTCACGACCGCCGAGGAGCGCGATCATCTTGGGGAGGTACTCGTATAGCGAGTCCGCGCAGCCGGCGATGGTGAAGGTCGAGCCCGAGACGACGTCGCGGTTGCTCATGGAGACGAACATGGGCCACATGCCGGGCAGCTTCGTCTTTTGCTGACCATCGTGGAAGAGGTCCATCACTTTTGCCGCGGCGTCGTAGTACTTCGGGTCGCCGGTGAGCTGGGACAAACGCGTCATCTCAAGAGACAACGTTCCAGGAGAGGCAGAGACGACGGAGCCTTCGACGATGAGGCCTTTCCCAGTCTTGGCATCGTTGAAGTTTATAAAGTCAACGGGCATGCGATGCTCAGTGTTGAAGGCGCCGTAGAGCATATTACCGAGCTCAACGGCCTTGTCCAGAAGAACGGGTCGCCTGCTGAGGTCGTACGCAGCCATGAGACCACCGAGGTAGCGAATGTTGGTCTCAAAGGTGTTGACGCGGTCCGAGGATGACGAGCTAAAGTCGATCGTCGCGACGGCCGCGACGGCTTCCTCGAATTCGGCCTTGAGGCCCATGATCCAAAGGGTGTCGAGCGAGTCAACGAGGGTGGCAGCCCATCCGGAGAATTGGTCCTTTGCCGTGGCAGAAATGGGGTTGAGCGCGTCTTTCATCCAAGCGAACTCCTTGTAGCTTGCCCAGTTCTTCAGGAACAGCTGGCGGACCTCCCGGCGACGGGCTTCCCGGACCCGGGCTGCGGAGATGGACTCGGACGGGAAGCGGTGCTGGACCCGGGGCAGGGAGGAACCCTTGCCGAGGCCGGCCGGGACGGGTGTCAGCGGCGTCTGAGGCGGGTACTTGAAGTCGACGGCCGACCAGTCAAAGCTTGATTTTGACGACACGGGTGGCGAGGCGATGTTTTCGAGGTTCATGTACCGCTCAAGCATGGCAGTTTCCGTGCGCGGATGGAGCCAGAGCGTGTCAATAATGTAGATGAGGCAGGCCATAGTGATGAGGGTGAGGACGAGGGAACGCACCCGCATCCAGCGGTATGACGTCCCCATGGCTGGTGTTGTGAGACGTGCTGCGACGAAAATGGTATTGTGGTTCAAGGCGTAGTAATGGTTCGTGACGAACGATCAAAGGAGATGCACGACTCACCCAGCATCACCTGGTGAGTTTGGTGGCTGGCAGACAAGGAAGCGACTGTTCGTCAATTGGAGAGCCAGACTGGTAAGGGCTATGAGACGGCAAGACTGCTGTGAGCTGTAAGGCTATCGTCCAATGCTCATAACCGGAGTCGTCCGCCAAATGAAGCGTGTTCTTGATGTGCGGTTCAAGGAGACAGATACGTGTGAACAATGTACGCCCCGTCTCGCTTCACTAAACGGGGCTGGTGGCGCTAGAGAGACGTTTCGGAAACAGTTGAGACATGTAGCTAAAAAGTCAAAACAGGCGTGCTCCAATCGCCGGCTTTGGCGGCGATCCGCCCGGCTGGACTTTGTCCTCTCTGCTAACCTTGCTCATCCATGTCTAAGGTTTTTAAATAGAACGTTTTGATGGGACAGTGGAGAAGTTTGACAGCGCTTGGGATCGGGAACTGTGTCAACGACAGGCTTCAGTGCCTGCAAATGTGAGCGCTCATGTTTGCTGTCGGGACACTTCAAGACCTGAGCTGGTAAACCGAGCTCCACAGATCGCTATCGTTCCGTCTGATTGGTCAGTTGAAGGCTTGCCCATTATTGACGATGCCTTCCGTTATCAAAGGTTGACTTCTCCATCAGCAAAGAGATCATGTTCTCAAGGATAAGCTAAATGCGTCTTGTTCGTTAATTACCCACATGCACGCCCACTGGCTGACATAAACCAAGATAAATCTTTAGTAGAGCTGTGGGTATTGGGGTAGGATAGTATATCAGGGAAAAGGCATTGTATTTCGGCCTGGTACCATAGGAAAAACAAGAAGAAAAAAGAATAAAGAAAACAAAAAAAGTCCTTCTGACTTGATTCCCTCTTGCCTCCAGCTCTACTCTTCTGCGACACCGCCGTGCAACTGGCCTGGCAACACCGCAGTCCACACCCTTGCCAGATCCGGAACGGTTGCCAGAAGGATTGTGTCATATGTAGTTACGTTTTAATAGTTAGGGAGCGTACTTAGTAAGTCTACTTCCTAAATAATTATGTCAAGTATTTTATGAGAGCTTTAGAAAACAATACAAATACTAATAGCATAATACCAGTAGTCTAGGATTGTAGATTTAGAAGACAGAGGGCAAGGTCTTTGTGATACGCACTAGGACGATATAGTCAGTAGTTAAGGATAGTTATGATAGTGCAGAGGGAAGAAGGACGGTAAGGTATCAGGAGCCCAGGCTTTTCTTATTATAGGAACTGCTTTCTTTACGATTAGTAATTTCACAGCGATTCCTTCAATTTACTTTCAAGCTCTTCCATCTAGACACTTTGCCTCGCTCGGTGCTTTTAAGCCCAGTAGGCCATAATAGGCCGGGGCCTCCAAGTCCAACTTGATCTCAATTGTTTATAGAATAGACTGTCCCTTGTCAGTCAAAGGCTCCTTCGGCGAAAGGGTGGTGGGTTGACCCAATTCTTCCACTTATAGTAGCTACTCTCTGGAGTGGGCGTGCTCGAGGGCGTTGAACTTGTTCCTTAAATGCTTCGGATACCTAGGTGCTGCTGGACAAAAGAGGCTTCGCGTCGTCTTTGGATGCTGCTGCTACTTTTGGATCGTACTAAGTGAAGAGCTCATGTTGCTAAAGCCACTTATCTAGAAAAGAGGTGGCACTCTATGTTCAGGTCCCAATAGCCGTTTTCTTTATCTTCGACTTTACAGGACCACAAACCGCACTCAATCACTACTTGGAAATTGAAAGGGGCCAGCAACTACTGCATTTACTGTAGTCTCTACGCATACCTGTCGTGCGCTGATAATTGCTACATAACATAACAATATACAGAGCTGATACCTAATCAGTTGATCTTAAGCCTCGTTCTACAATAGTCTTACCAACACACCATGTCAGTGAAGCCCAATCCAAGCACTGTCATCAGCTGCTGGCGTATTCTTAAGAAGGATTACCCTTGCAACCCAAATAGCACAGAGCTTGTTGAGAAATCGGATGGACTGAACAGTCGCTGGGACCAGGTTCGCAATGAACTAGAGCAAACTCCCCCTTCCCCCGAAACCGAGAACCCTTTCATCTTCTCACCGGTTCAGTAGATAAGCTCAATGGTCAAAACTTCTCCGAGGAATCATGAGAGATGGAACTGGGCCAGCACAAATATGCAATGGGAGAGGCAAACCGGGAGCTCGCCGAAGAGAACTGCGTCATCCAGGCTCAGAAATACCTCTTCTGTCGGTGAGCGAGGAAATCGAAAATTAGCTGTTGAATCAAGCTGAAAAGGTTGCGTAATTTACAGCCTGTTGAATCAATTTGAAGCAAGCCAGATTGAGGACCATTGTGAAGAAAAGTGAAATAAGAGTGTTGGAATAGGGCAAATATGAGGAGGCAACGGGAAAGAGATACCTCGGGCCAGCACCAGCCACGTTGGGCAAGGTGGGGTCACCCGCTCAGCCACACCATTCGGGGAAAATCCCACTTCACCTTGCGGCTAATTACCTAGATAGCTCTTCCATCTTCAGCTTCAATCAATAGCAATATTATCACCACTTCCGGCGTGATCGCTGGTATTACTCGTACAAGCATCCAACCGCCTGTGAAACCAACAAAGAGAAAGCTTGGCCTGTAATGTAAGATAGGCAGTAATACACCCACGGGTACCCCGAGTCTATCTACGTGAAACGCATCCGGCCGCTATGGTTCTGCGGGCTTCTTATGGTCTTCCATGGGCTGTCGGTAGATGATTTTTTTCGTATCATGGTAATATGATACGTCATCAATACAATTCCTTAAGGGAGAAACGGGCTCTGCTATAGAGAAAATGCCCTAGTGACTGTTTTGACACTCCAATGCTTCGCTCCGACTGCAAAGCTCGCTTCACTTTAGTCGCTCAAAGTTTCAAACGATAGTAAAAGATGCTTCATAGCAAGCAAGCTGTGTTTAAGAAGTATAGATATTCCACTCGGTTTGTGTTATCAAGTAACCAGGCACTCAATGTAATTCGGTGAAGAAATCAAGAGACTATCATCCCTCCATCAACAACATGAATAGCCCCAGTGGTGTAACTGGCCTGTTGACTCAGTAGGTAGCATACTAAACTAACTACTTCAGATGTCTGACCCAGCCGCTTCATGGGAATAGAGGCTGCCAGTGCGTCAATCTGTTGCGGAGGTAGTGCCCCACGTAGCATGGGAGTATCTATTGGCCCGCTGATGTGAAACAGAGTCAGCAATAGGGTTTTCGAATGCAACAACAAACACGTGTTAGGGCGTTACTCACGGACAAACCGCGTTCACGCGGATGCCATATGGTGCAGCGTCCATAGCAGCAGCACGAGTAAGACCAATAACTGCATGCTTGCTTGTGGCGTATGCAGATACATTGGGACCACTTGTGAGTGGGGAGGTACTGCCAAAAACCACAATAGAGGGTGAAGATGACCTGCTGTGCACATCGGCGTCGACAAAATATTTCAGCTGCGCCCGAACGCAGTTGAACATACCCTTGACATTCACATCTTGTGCGAATTGCCAATTCTCATCCGAAACTTCCCAGATTGGCTGGGTGCCTGATCCGATAGGATGCGCACCGGCAGCGTTCACTGCTCCGTCCAACCTTCCAAAGACATTCACTGTCTTCTCGATCCAAACATCCATTGCGGCTGCATCTCGGACATCAGCTACATGGTACAATAGCTGGTTCTTACCGACTTTTACAGCGATCGAATTGGCTGCTTCCTCCAGTGCGTTTTAGGAAGAGTCAGTCAATGATAACTTCGCACCCATTGATGCAAGGTAATTTGCCACGGCCAGCCCTATGCCAGATGCGGCACCAGTGATGGCAATGACTTGGCCTTGAAAACTGAACATGTTGAAAGCTGTAGAATGACTTGGTTCCAATCACTAGCAGAAGCTAATGCTTAGGAAACAGATATGAATATGTTTGACTCGCTAGATTTCGTGGCAGCTCCCTCTCATCCATATTTAACGCCTCTCTCTCCATGACGTAACTGTTACAATCAACAAATTCTAGTTTATAAGTACCTTCTCTCTGCTGTGTCACTACGGAAATTGGGGGTAACAACATTTAACCCCGAAGGGTTGAGATTAAATCCGTTTCTCGTACTGGAAAATCTCTCAATTTCACCTTGGCGACCGGACGCATAGTGGAAATAGTACTGTGTTATGACGATCAGAAAACTGAAGTGACTGCATGAACAGACACACGCGAATCGCATATGAGAATTATTATCTTCATGACGATTTGGTCATATGGATTCATGCGATTTTCTTTTGTTCTAGCACAAAAGTTTAGCGGGATGTCTTCCTCTACCCTGCTCACGGCTTATCCCTGTTTCAGGGTCTAGGATTCAAAGGCAGAGAGTTCGGAAGTGAAGGAGCTAGTTGCCAGAAGTATTTTGGAATTTATTGATCATTGTATGAAGCATACCAATCAATGTATCATGTATGGTAATGTCACTAACAGACATAACCTTTCCTCTATCTCTCGTGTGATCAAGGGTCTCTCATCCTTATATACCTAACTACTCACTAGCTAAAACCTCGGCCCATGGCTGTTTCGCAAAATAATCCGCAATACTTCGAAGAGAAGGGAGGGGTTTTATCTATTAAAATCAGTAAGTACATAAACAACAAAAGATAGGACAACAATGCGATTCTGCGAGAGAGAACGTTAAGAGAATGAGGGCTTACATCTTCGGGCGGGACCACAGAAGGGTCACCTCCTGTGTATCCGAATTCCTCAATGAACGCTAGGCTTTCGTGCAGTGGCACTCGCAAATTTGGCGGCACCTTAGCGAAGAAATCATCGTGAGATACCTTAACAAGCTTGGACGCAAGACCAGTAACGCGGGCAAAAATGTCAACGAGCTCCTGTTGAGATATCAACTCTCGGTAGCCGATCACATGCTTTCCAGGCTCTCCTTCAACAAGAGCCTTGACAATCGGCCCTGTATCTTCCTCAGCTGCTACAAATGGAAGTTTCTGGGTCGGTTTCATGGTGGTATTGAAATGAACAGAACCGTCGCTTTGCTGCATGCTGTAAGTGCTATGAACCCGGACGAACAAGGATCTCATTTACCTTGACAGGTCCAAAGAAAGGGTAATTAATATAATTCTGGAGGAACCATCCACCTTCGAGAATACTTGTCTTCGCCCAAAGGTCTGGGTGTTGGCGTTTCACATATTCGGCAGCTCTTGCCTTTGAATCCCAATGCCAGACATTCGTGTATTTTCGACCGGACCACTTGGCGATGTGGGGGAGAGATGAGACAATAAATCGTTCCAAAGTCGAGATCTTTGCCGCAGCTTCAATGGCATTGCACAAGTATTGAGTCTCGCACTCAGATGCCAATGCTTGGAGATCCTGTGCTGGGCCAGGCCGATTTTGGCTCGCAAGATCCATCAGTATCTGGACATAGTTGCTGACGACAAAAATCGCATGAGCTCCCTCAAATGCTGACAGAAGTGTCTCAGCGACGTTCAAATCAGCCTCAACGACTTCAACACCATGATCAGCAAGAGACTGGGATTTGGCGCTGCTGAGATTGCGAGTAATGGCGCGAACTTGCCAATCGGGCTGTTTTAGAAAGGTATCGACTACAGAGCCACCTTGATTTCCAGTCGCGCCAATAACAATGATCAGCTTGGACACTGACATGATTGCAGAGGTGAGTTCAGGAGGTACGCGAAGACGTGATGGAGTGTTTTTATTATAAAGGTTTGAATAAAACAGCAGACTCCATTGTCCGCTCGTTGTTCTTTGCAGAGCTCTTAAATATTCCAACGAAGCTTCACATGGCGCACTATCATATTATTTTTAAGCAAACTGAACTTGTTCGTCAATGAGACACGGCTCTACCAAACGTTCGCAATCCACAATCAGATGCGTTTAGCTTGGAACTGCAGTTGACCGGATCATTTGTCAGCCATAGATGCTCTAAGTCCCACACAGTATCTATCTGCTTCCTAAACGCTAGACCGAGCCTGAGTCATGGTAATGAAATTTGGTGCATTCACGCGCCTAGTAACCAATGAGTCTCGAGGGCATTAGTCACTTCTGGCCGCTCTTGTCCGCTCGTTCCCGCCAAGCCTGGCATGTCATATTACCAAAGAAAGGATAAATGTATAGACCACGTGATTTTTGGTCAACAGTAGCCCCAAGGTCCGCAAAAGGCCGCCGGCCAGGCGTTGTGTCCGCTACGGACTCAACAACATCATCCGTAATCATCTTTCGTAAGAATCCGGCGCTGTACTTTCTTCGGTCCTGCGGGCTGGGACCATGTCAACGCACAGAACAGCTTCCCAAGCTTGCCACTCGTGCCGGTTAGTCTGGGGTCCCCGCAACATACCCTTCAAACCTCGAATGCTAAACTGTTTTGATTGTAGGCGTCTCAAGCGCAAGTGTACGAGGGACTTCCCCTCATGCACATTGGTATGCACTCGAACGATGGAATCCTTCTCTCCTAATGGCATCTAGTGTGCTCGGCTCAACAGACCCTGTTCGTATCCCGAGGGGACCACTCCGATGATCGCACTTCCGAGCATATCGAGCATAGCGAACGGGAGTCCCCAAACGACAGTGAATGAATCTGCCAACTTATTCGCTATCGGCAGTCCTCGACAATCATTCCCGAGATCATTTTTCATGGATCGCACGTTTTTCTCATCCATTCAGCATGATATGCTCCGTTTGGACGTGCAATCGCCTCGTGACTTCATCACAGCATCAAACCTGTCTCTCGACCACGTCGCAATTAGTCAAGAATATTTCGCAACCATACACCAATGGCTTCCGTTTATCAGTCAAAAGCGGCTTTTAAGCAGCTTGGATGCAGCTGACTCGGATGCTTGTGACACGCTGCTTATTCTTTGCATGCAGCTTAACATGATCCAGGGCTCTCCGGCATCTGATAATTCCATCGTCTACACTGTAGCTAAATCGTTGTGTGCTGTGACAGAAGCTAACGGCGTTGTATCCTTAAGACTTCTTCAGTCTTTGGTTCTTCTATGCATCTTTGAGTTGTCGCATGCTATTTACCCTGCTGCGTACCTCACTGTTGGACGAGCGGCCAGACTTGGTCTGCTTATGGGCTTTCATAAGCCTTTGAGAGGAGTTCGGCTATTTAAACTACCAAATTCCTTCGCTGTACAGGAAGAGCAGCGAAGAACTTGGTGGACTATCTTCGTCCTTGACAGGTGTGATAGGAGCCGCAATCTATAATATGGCAAAAGGCGTAGCTGACCCGCATCTAGGCTCGTAAACATTGAGGCAATGGATATACCGCTTGCTGCTCCGGAACCCAACTCCATGGAACTACTACCAGTGAATGACCAAGACTGGGACGAAGGCAGGATCGGACTCAACGAGGCGCTTTATACACCATCCTTGAGTTCCGTCACCAATCTAGGTTCCTTTGCTAGGACATGCCAGGCTGCTCATATGCTTGGGAAAGTGATCCGCCATACCGCCGCCAGGAACGAGTCCGGACACAATGCCGATCTGACAACTGAGGCCTTCAGTCTCCACAACGCTTTGACAGCCTTGCATCAGGCCGTTGTAGAAGAAACGAGCACAGGGCAGTTGACTTCATCTCATGATTTCAAGGGCATGATTGCTCTATCAATATGCTGTTCTGCTCGTTTTATTTTATATCATCAGTACTGCTGCAACGATTTGTCTCGCAGAGCAGTTCCCGAACCCTCTGCACGGGATACGGAGTTTCAGCAGGTCGCTTTGACGTCAATTCCAGGGCTTATACTGTCTACAATGCCTTGTATATCGCGCGCTGAACCAAAAAGTCCGTTAACAGCACAAAGCTTATACTACGCGGCATCCCAATGCGCATGGTTTATCAGAGAAGATCAGGGGAATGAATATCACGAAGCCCTTGAAATTCTATTGGAAGGACTGAGGGCCATAGCGATGAAATGGGAGGTGGGAGGTATGTCGCGTCATCTACCAGTCTGATTGCTTTGTCTAATAGATTCGCAGCAAGATTTCTAAAATTCCTAGAACATGGTTGAGTAATTGGATTAACGGATTTTAATATGAGCAACACTGCCATATCAGAGTCGAGCGTGTGAGAATCCAACAGCGGATATCAAATACACTTAGAACAAAACGTGAGTGAAATAGCAACCGTGCATGAATACTTGCCCAGCTAGAGTAAATAAACTTCGTAAATAATATGATGATAAGTCTAATAACATACCCGATTTGGTGCAATACATGGGTCGTTCTCTTTGATGCGACCTTTGACAGCATCTTGATCTCAGGCACGTAAAATTAGATTAACCGGGTCCTGTTGCTCTGGGCACTATGACTATGATATCCCATCGAGTGCCAACTAACGCCATTTTTGCCAAGGGTGGGGTAGAGCCAATCAGGACTGATGGTCTCAATGAGTTATCCAATAGTTTTAAGGTACCTTTGTTATCTATATATTCTGCGTATGCCAGAGGTTCCAGCAATCTCTATCGATACATAACGCTACGTCACAATCTAAGCAGCCCTTTCTAGTGTATCTCCTTCGTTGCTGTGTGAGGTTATTCCCAGATATCTCGCCCAGCGGCTGGCGTAGTCTTAGTGCCTTCGTATTGCTGCAATAGGAGCAAGGCGAGTTAACCTTTCTCGATCCCTTCCGATGGTGTTCCCATGGAATAGATTCATTCCTTTTATCTGTAGCCTGCTGAGGTCGCGAACTAATCCGACCTCCTGCTAATGGCCCAAACTGCTGAATTAGCTAGGTTGTAAGCAGTTGCCGCCATTGGTACTGGTTTTTGACTTTTTGCCAGTTAGGCTTGCCCTAGCGCTGTAATATAAAGCTATTCATAATAACCACCTTAAGCAGGAAATTCTAGGTAATTGACTGCCAGCCTCCTTGACGAATAGGGCGGCAGTATTGATAGTATGACCTTATCTGGTCACTTATATCAACGCCACCCATCTTATGGTTATATTGGTTAATTGGTATAGGAACCGGCAGGTCCTTCCGGACTTCTGGGCCAAAGACTTGCCGGGCAGCCCGCTTTGTAGCAGTATCTCCAGCCGGCCGGCGCCGGGCCCGGATAACCTGCTCCTCTGCCGTTGCCTTAAAGACCGTAGTGAGAAAGAGCATAAGGGCATTATCCTTCCAGCTGAACTGGTTGACCTATCCAGAAAGAACTGATCAGTATAGAGATATCCTTAGAAAGGCGTTTGTAATACCATACCTCCCTATCAGAAGTAGGGATATAATGGATCTTCCCCCATAGGATCCCCTGGCCCTTGGTGTCTTTTTTAACTACTAGTTCTCTATCTATCCCGCTATCTACCCGGCAAGTCCCGGAAGCCCCGACCTGTAGCTTCCGGAGGGCCCGGAAGAGCCGGACGGAGGAAAAGAGGTTATCTAGAAAGATATAGTAGGTTGCTGCCGGAAGTAGGGTAACTAGTGTCGTCACGACCCGTTGCGTTGGCGTTAAAAGGGCCTGTTTTGCTACCTTATCGTCCGGCGCCGGCCGGGCCTGTGGGACCAGCCCGTACGGGCCCTTTCCGTGGACATGCCAGAGCCACCGGAGACAGTAGCCCGATTGGGCAAGTATCTATATCTTATAGCCGGTCGGGATCGGCTTTGTCGGGACCGTTGTTGTCTCAAAGGAACGGCCCGTGAATCGGACCATAGCCTTATCAACAGTAATATCGGTACCGGCCGTATAGAAAGAATCCCCGGTTTCCTGGATATGGGCCGACCACTCGTTGACCTTCCGATATACGTCCGGCATTAGAGCTTCAGCCTGGGCCCGGCCCAGGCCTGGCCCGTCTGACTGGCTGGATTGGAACTTGGAGGTATTAAAAATACGGAGCCGCCGGAGGAGTAGCTGGAAGCGATTCCTAGATATGAACCGGGTGAATGGATGGATAGGGTCCTTATTCTGCTGCTGAGTTGCCTAGTATCTTGATAGTTTAGTTTCTCTATGGATTCCTAGATAAATCAAAACACCTAAGAAGAGGTAAATCTCATCAGCAGAAGTCTGCCGCCAAGCGTACACTCTAGAGGTTTTACGCTGAGGCCCGTACGTTGGCGCCGTATTCGTCCACTGGGCCCACTGGTTAAC
>LFIW01000316.1:0-41496 GCA_001625285.1 Colletotrichum incanum
GGTGGTCATGCGGGCGGTGAGAGCAACGCGATGGCTAAAAACGGGACTTGGGACATTGGTTGTGGGCAGTATTCGTGGTTCATTACCCAAGCGGACCATTCCTCACCGACTATCTCGTATGAGCCAAGTCGGCCCATTCGTACCGAAGATTCGTCCTCCAGAATTGCAACGGAGACGGTAATGTGGTACAGTAGCTTGTCGCCCTGATCCTCAAGATAGCACACAGCCAAGTCGGTTGTGGCTGCCAGATTCTTTCTGACCAGGCAGGCTCGTCCAACGTTGGGAATATCGAAAACCCAGGAGGAGAATTGCAATGGTGCACACCCAGGCCGACACTGGGACGTACAGGGGCGTCCGTTCCCATCGCATAGAGATCCACATGTATATAGCCTTAGGTACTATATCACGGTCTCTGCCATACAAATCATCCATGTCGAATTAGAGGTGTCGATGTTTTGCGGCCTGCGGAAACACGTGGCTTGCTGTGTGGCCTTACCGAGAGCAAAGAGTGGCAACTATGGGTTATCAGAGATGAACGCCAACCCAACCTTCGAGATGCTAAGGGTCCAGATTTCGCAAAATCGCAAAACCAATTCATAAGACCTTCAAAGCAACGGCTAACAGGAAGGAGTCAGTTTTATGAAAGTAAACGTATGCGGCGCTCGACAAGTGACTAACGAGAATGCTGCGTTCGTGCGTCCGCAGGTCGCAGGGGCGCTGAGACGGCAAGGCAGATTTTCTCTAAGCTGTATCGTACGAGATGGGTCTCCTCTTTCGCTGAGCGAACCTGCGTCGTCTACATACTGTAGAGTCAGGGGGTGGGGTAGATCATGTTCACGAGACTCACCGGCATATGCATTAACTATTGCCTGTAGGCAGCATCTCATCGTTGGCCATCATTGGCCGTCATCGGGTTTCAACGAGCTTGGCTGTGCATAAGCCGGCAAAGCTGGACATCTTGCATTAGGCCAGCTTGCACGATGATGACTGGCTTCTGTGTGGAGTGACCTACTAGCTGACAGCATCACAGGCGACCTGTCGTTAGAGCCAAGCTGCACAGAAGGTGACGACGTTGGACCGCGCGACAAGCAGGGCTCTCTCCACACAGAAGACAGACAAGCCTAGTGAGCCTACTACTGTTTGCCGGTCTTCCCAGTATCTTGGCTAGGGAGCAGCAGTAAGAAGACAGCTTGTTAATGAAAAGTTGCGGTGATTTCAGCAGCTTACTCACTTAGATGACAGTATCCTGTCACTGCAGAGCCTTTATGACATCAGCCAATGATCGGTCGTCGATATGGGTGGCGTAGCCTGTGCAACCACTGACAACGCTCAGCGGTGCTCTACGATGGATAACAAGTGAGAGTGTTCTGGAGACAGGCGAGTTGGCAGTCAGGCTGTGTTGGGGCGCGCGAGAAATCTACGCAGTCGCGATCAGGCTAGGCCTAATGGGAGCCATACACAATCAACGGGCCTTTGCTATTTTTGCCAATTACCAGCCACTAAGATAGCTCAATTCGCATCGGCTATGCCGCCAGCTGTTAGCGGTTAGAACCTTCCAAAAGCCATACTTCTCCGAAATCAAATAGCGCCGTGCTCAATAGTTTGCTGACCCGCTCTTCAAACCTCTTCCATCACTAGCGTTACCAGTCAACAAGCCTTCCACCACCCCAGGTTTTCTTTCATTCTCTACGACAGCGCTATGGAAGCCTTAAAGCGACTTCCAAACCCTCAGCTGTACACCGTCGGGTGGATCACCGCTCTTGACAAGGAGCTCACCGCAGCACAGGCTATGCTCGACGAAGAGCACCAGAGGCCCGAAAACTTCCGAAAGCACCCAAAAGACACTAACAACTATGTCTGGGGTCGGGTTGGAGACCACAATATTGTCATCGCCTCGCTACCCGCTGGGAAATACGGCACTGTGTCCGCAGCGACGACCGCGTGGAGCATGATCGGCTCTCTTCCGCATCTTCGTTTCGGCCTCATGGTCGGCATTGGCGCCGGCATCCCCAGGCTGGCAGACAACATCGACATCCGCCTCGGCGACGTTGTCGTCAGCCAGCCGACTGGTACAAGTCCGGGAGTCGTACAGTACGATCTAGGGAAGCTAGAAAACGACGGCCAGTTCAAACGTGTCGGTTCTCTCGCGTCTCCGCCCGAGGTCCTTCTCAAAGGTTTAGGAGCACTAAAGGCCAAACGAAGGCTCAAAGGACCTCAAGTACGCAGCATCCTAGACGACATACTCCAGCGTCATCCCCTATTAGCAGAAGCAGAACCAGGTGACGCTGCGTTCGTCCATCAAGGGGCGCACAACGACCGGCTATTCGAAGCATCCTCTATACATATTCAACGCCCGGGCCGACAAAGCGCAGTGTCTTCGGCAGGCGCTGTTCCACATAATGTCAGTACGCACTATTTTCAGTTAGCAATGGCTTGGATTTGGTCCTTCTTTTGGCTTGTTTATGCCTCTGTGAGAACGCCTGCCAGTACGAACGATGCCAGAAGGAGCCTCCCATCTGAAGATGCAAGCTGTCAAGAGGCCAGCCAGACGAAAGCTTGCGAGCATTGCGACACAGGGACAGAAATTGGACGACGACAACGACGATCCACCGATCCCGTAGTTCACTATGGCGTCATTGCTTCCGGCAACTCCGTCGTAAAGGACGGGATTTCTCGGGACGACATTGTACAGCGACTTGGGGACAAGTGCATCTGCTTCGAGATGGAGGCGGCTGATCTGATGGATAACTTTCCCTGTCTCGTGATCAGAGGGATCTGCGACTATGCAGACACCCATAAGAATGATCGGTGGCAGAACTATGCCGCAGCAACAGCCGCCGCATTTGCAAAGGAGCTACTGGAAGTTATCGATGGCGAGGATGTGGAGGGCGCGTCAAGAATCGATAAAATTATGGAAGAGTGTTAGTATTCAAAGATTGTAATTCACATTATATTGCTTACCTTTCTCTGTAGTATGTGAAGG
This sequence comes from Colletotrichum incanum, assembly GCA_001625285.1. NCBI lineage: Eukaryota > Fungi > Ascomycota > Sordariomycetes > Glomerellales > Glomerellaceae > Colletotrichum > Colletotrichum incanum. The sequence continues at coordinate 2,984 of LFIW01000316.1, forward strand.
TGTTTCTCAAATCGCATCAACCACAAAAAGCATGCAACGAAGCCTGCATTTCCAGGACGTCATGAAGTGGCTCTCTCCTCCAGATCCATCAGCAAATTACAACAAGGCCTTCCAGCAACGTCACGAGGGTACAGGCCAGTGGTTCCTCGAAAGCGAAGAATACTCTGAGTGGAAAAAAACGCCAAAGTCCTCTTTATGGCTTCACGGCATTCCGGGCTGTGGAAAGACCATCCTGAGTTCGACGGTTATTAGGGATCTCAGCAATACCGAATCTTACGCTAAAAGTCTTCTTTACTTTTACTTCGACTTTACCGACACTAGCAAGCAATCGCTCGAGAAAGCGATTCGGTCGCTTATCGCTCAGCTGTACTCCAAAAGCCTGGACGTCCAGACGCATCTGGATTCACTTTACTTCTCTTGCAAAAATGCTTCCAGACAGCCGAGTATTGACTCGCTAATTTCGACATTCGAGGCCATGGCTCAGCAGATCGGCGAAGTTTGGATCGTCCTGGATGCACTAGACGAATGCCAGACAAGAGCGAACCCAAGGTACGAAGGGTTGCTGCACTGGATTGTTAGCGTTCTTAACTCACCGCAAGCAAACATCCACCTTCTCGTCACGAGTCGCCCTGAACATGATATCGAATCAGAATTGAAAATGTTTATCGACAATCGAGTCTTTCTCCAGAGCACCCTTGTTACAGAAGACATACGTGCGTATGTACATGGAACAGTGAGGCAATACAAAGGGTTTGAAAGGTGGCAAAGAAAGGAAACAATTCTAGATGAGATCGAAAGTCACCTGATGGAGAAAGCAAATGAAATGTGAGACAAAATCAACCTGCTTTGTTTCTGCTGCTGAATTAGAAAATAGGTTTCGTTGGGTTTCCTGCCAACTTGATGCTCTTGAAAAATGTCCTGATCCCAATAGCCTTCGCCAAACGCTACGATCGCTGCCAAGGACATTAGACGAGACGTACGCACGTCTCATAAGCAAAATCCCGCCCGAATTCGAGCAGACTGCTAGAAGACTTTTACAATTTCTTGTCTTTTCTGAGCGACCACTACGAATCGAAGAAGCTGTTGACATGATTGCCGTAGTCACAGAAGACAAGCCTAGATTTGATGCTAAGAACAGAATGCCACAACCATACGAGATATCCATCTACTGTTCAAGTTTAGTAGCTGTTATCACTCGGGACGATAACGACGGAGAGAGCGAAGTGAAAGAGCTACAGCTCGCGCATTTCTCAGTGAAGAAATATCTGCTATCTGACCGAGTAGAACAAGCCATCTCTGGTACCTTCAGAGAGACATTGGCTAGAGCCTCTATCACAGAAATCTGTCTTGCGTACCTGTTGGAGCTGGAATACAGCCTCTCGCCAGCAAGACTAAGGCAGTCGTACCCACTGGCGCAATATGCTGCACAGTACTGGATGAGTCATGCTGTCGAAGCTGATACCAGTCGAGTCGATACGCTTATTCGAGAGTTTTGCCAACGTAAACACTCTTCCAAAACGTTCTACCAACTTCATGATCCAGATCAGCCATGGATAAAAGAACTTGGAGAGTTTGAGACCAGCGACGCTCCTATGCTGTACTATATAGCACTTCGAGGAATCACATGCGCAATAGAAGAAATGTTGAAGAACGGGGCAGACGTCAACGCCGAGGGTGGCGAATATGGTAACGCTCTTCAAGCTGCTTCATACAACGGCCACAAGGAGATCGTTCAGACGCTTCTCGACAAGGGAGCAGACGTTAACGCCCAGGGCGGCCACTTTGGCAACGCTCTTCAAGCGGCTTCATTCGAAGGCCATCAAGCAGTTGTCGAGACAATCATCAGCACAGGCAAGGTCGACGTCGATTCGCGAGACGGGCGTGGTCGATCACCACTGTCGTAGGCAGCTAAGTATGGTCAAAATTCCGTCCTTAGAACTTTTCCTGACTTGCGAACGGATGTTGTAGCAACACGTAACGACATATGGACACCGCCAACCTGAACCTCTGACAACGAGCAGTCCGGGGTTATTTACCAACAGACAACAGATCCACTTACTGTACCAATTGATAAAGACTTTGCAGCAAATGAGATCCATGAGTATGGCGTCAACGCAAATTCGAAGGATGTTGAGGGTGCCACGCCAATTATATGGGCCGCGAGAGGGGGCCACGAGGATGCGGTTCGTCTGCTTTTGTCCCAAGCGAAGTTGGATCCAGATTCTTGCGATAAGAACGACCGTACAACGCTCTCGTGGGCGAACAATATGGTGGACATCAATTCACAAGACTGGGATGGCTATACGCCACTGATGTGGGCTATGCGGAAATCTCACCTTCGAGTGGTGAAGTTGCTACTTCAGGGTGGAAGTCGTATGTCAGGCACGTTGAAAGCCAGCCTGGTTTCTCAGGCGTTCTGATTGACTCCAGCAGACGATTTGGACCAATTCGTGACCGACATTGGTTATGTCAAAGATCACGACTTGCTAGGGCTTCAAGCATTGTTTTGTACCTCCTTTGACATGATCTTACACGGCTCTTGCAAGCGAAAAAATAGGATAAAGTAATCATAGCCTTACACTTATTATTTAGAGATCGTCTTGCTGGGGAAACTGCGATAATGCGGCTGCGGCATCTTGTGACCACGAAGAGCGCGCTTTGGGCGGGCTACCAATGGGATACGTGAACGACTTTACAAGCATCACCGTGTCTTTAAGCCCGGCTAGAAGGATTTACCACTAAAGACCATGACCATATCGATCAAAACCCTAAGTCTACTGGTGCAAGTGTTTAACAGAATTACCATATAGCATTGGAGATCTGGTACATTGGGTTCGACCAGACATCATCCATCACTGCCTTTAGCATCGATGAATGGCTCTCCAGCAGACGTGATTGCAACTGCTTCATCATAAACAGGACCTCTCTCTCGTTTAAGCTGGCCTTGTTGGTATTCGTGACCTCTGCTTTCCACCAACACCCGAAGATCTTGCGAGAATTTATTGATTTGGTTGCAAATCTCTCTGTCATGGCGTCAGAAAAGGCAACATAGAGAAGTTGTCTTCTTACCTCAAAAGCGCCTGATCTTGTGTAAGGCAAACCAGGTCAGAAACATCAGAGAGGTTGTTCTTTTCCCAGAGTCGCTTTACATCCTCCCTCCCTGCGGCTTCTCTGACATCGTCTGTCATGCACCATTCTGCTACAGTGACGACCACGTCTAATAAAAAGAGGATCACAGTGATCGCATTCATCGCGAATCCACGGTCCTGGTCTGACGGGAGACTACTCTTAGCTTCAGCGAGGCGTTTGTGGACAAAATTATGGAGGTCGATTCCCGCGGCGTCTGAGTCCATGATATGGTCTGTGTTGTTGAATACAGTCAGCCGCTTGAAAAGTTTTGGTGTTGTGGGACGAAAAGGCGGAGAGTGGACGGACCGATGACGAGAGACCACCACATTTATAACGGTACCAGTGATTGCACTCGTCGCTGCTTGCACCAAGAATCAGCGATGCGACTCTCAGGCGATGCGGCCGAGAGCAAGCGCCCAGACCGAGCAAACATTGTCCATTTGCGGCAAAGCGGGAAGCTCTCTTGGAGGTGGAACTGTCCTCTATTGGCCAACGAACGAGTCTTCCCAGTCGCACGACATGCACCGGCGGGGGTTGATCATGGGCTGAGCATGATTGGCATAACCGTGTCTGGCCGGTACAAAAGCACTTTTCTCAGTTGTGAAGGTGGTACGCAGCCTACTCAGTGGGGTGAATGGATCCGCCTGCCTTTCTAGCGCCTTGGCTGCACGAGTGGTCACTGAGGCCACTCAGTCAAGGAAGTTGCGACGATCTCTCGCAACTTCAAGGGTTTTCGACAATACATTGCTCCCTGTCTCGATCGATTTAGCGTGCAAACCCAACACGATGCAACAGCAAACAACTATTTTGTCTCTCAACACTGCCTCACAAGCCCTGTCTAGCCCCGGCTCGCAAGTGATCACTGTTAGCATGCATATGCAAAAGTGCAATAATGACATTCATAGCAGTTGTGGCTGCAAATCCCGACCATCTCGCACCGCCTTGCGAGGCGCCCCGTCCGATGGGTCACAGCCACTATGAATACCTCGGCTAGAACGCCACATTAGCTCGTTTGTCGACCACAAGTCTGGCAACATGCAAGCTAATGTTAGTAATGCAACAGCTGATATCACCACCATAGACGACAGAGTGAGGATAGTTTTGAAAACTTGAACGGAACCTGACCTCAAGAACACCTCTGTATCACATACTAAGCATACTGGGAAAAGGGGTCCAGCGCGCAAGCCGCGTGGCGATCTCTTTGACGTGAACGTTGATGACCACACTTCGAGGAAGCCATACGCACCATGCCGCAGGACCAAGATTGGAGCTTCGGTACGCATGCTGTCGACTTGGCTCTCCATATACTGGCCATGAATGCCAAGATTCTGAATGACCTCGCGACAAGCTCAATCGACAATATGGCTGTTTCGATGAGGTCGATGCAAATCAGATAGTCCAGAACCACGTGCTTTTGAGGTACGGCCCGGAAGCCCAATATTGGTCACTGTTTCTTATTTACAGACAGAGAACTTCACCAATGAATTGCTAGGCTCCTGGCCATGTTGAAGAACGAGTCACGCATTTGAATCAACGAGGGCCGATAACTGAAATATTTCCAGTCAGGAAGGCGGGGACAGGCCAGACAAGGTGATGAGATGTATCCGTAGCGAAGAAACATAGGTCGCTCTTGTCAATGAAGCACATTTGAATGACGATTGTGATTTAGAGGAAAGTTTTTCTAGGTTAAAACACGTAATGCCTATGAAACAGCGCCTGAAGTCCTAAGAAATCGTCCACAACAACATAACCAATACCAACTAAGAACTGCTCTAACTCGGCGGCCGGCAATAAGTTGAACGCCTGAAAAGCCAACTCTTCTTTACACGATTCTTCAATTGCACATCCATCTTGACTGAGAACCTTCACCACCATGTGATGGGATCGTTTGAGTGCCCAAATGAGTGGCGTATAGTCTTTGTTGTCTCGAAAATTGAGGGTTTTCCTGCTGTTTTTGACTAGCAATGATACTGTCTGTTCTTGGCCTTTCATAGCAGCCCAGGAAAGTGCTGTGCGGCCCTCTGTGTCTATCAAGTCAACATTAGCTTTACCTGTGTCGAGAAGCAGTTTGACTATCTCGAGATGGCCGTTACTTGAGGCTGCGCTAAGTGGCGTCCATCCGTCCTTGTCGGCGACTGTGATGTCTGCTCCCTTGTCGAGAAGCAGCTTGACAACCTCGAGATGGCCGCTGTCTGATGCTGAGTTGAGCGGCGTCCATCCGTCCTCGTTGGCGACTGTGATGTCTGCTCCCTTGTCGAGAAGCAGCTTGACAACCTCGAGATGGCCGCTGTCTGATGCTGAGTTGAGCGGCGTCCATCCGTCCTCGTTGGCGACTGTGATGTCTGCTCCCTTGTCGAGAAGCAGCTTGACCAAGTCGATATGGCCGTTCATCGATGCAGCATAGACCGGCGTTCGTCCTCTATGGCCGGTAACATCAATGTCTGCCCCCCCTCCAAGCAGCATTTGCGCTATTTCCTGGTATCCCTTTTCGCATGCGATTTCGAGGGCTGCTCTTCCCGACTTTGCCTTTTCATTCGGATCCTGCTTGCAATGATGAATGAGATACCTTACCACTCCTGTCAACCCCAGATAGGAAGCATAGTACAAGCGGCTTGCCGGCAAAATTGTTTCTGTCGCCTGTGGTTTCAAATCCTCTCCATTAGCATCAAACCACTGTCTCCAGGAGTCCCAAGTTTGAACACGACCGTCAAAGAGGGCGTTCATTGCCTCCACCAACGCCTCGTCCTTTGCCTTGCTCACGTCAGTGTGTTGATACCAATACTTTGCAGCGTAGTTCTGGAACGACATCCCGATTCGATCTTTTCCCTCTGGAAGGGAACCGTCCCAGACTCGTTGGAACCCGATGTAGCGGAGACATAGCTTGGCAAGGGAGACACCCTCGATAACTTCATTGGAGGCGCGCAAGCTCTCGTTCGCGAATAAGGCCGCCCCGCGAGACGGGATCTTGCACAGCAAGTATTGCTTAACCGAGAAATGGGCTAGGTGTATCTTCCTCGATCCAGCAGATGATTCCAATGGAGCGCCACGTACTTCTATCAAGGATCCACAGAGACCTAGGATCTCACTTTCAATGTTGCGAACTGTTCGTAATGGCAGCAAGTCATCTGTGACGACAACGTCTTCATGACGCATGACTCATGCCGCCGGGCTTGGCGAAGACTTGCTGCGATCGCACCGGTCGCGGGCCCGGGACGGCCCGTTGTCCGAACAGAGAGAGTATCGCAGTCTGCTGATACGGTTGGCCAATGCGTATGCTGATGCACTTGTTGGCCGAGCTCGGTGGCCTGATTTGCTGTTCTGATCCGTTGGTCATATCTGTCGGCCTCGTTTGTTGGTCTAACACATGGACTGACCTTGTAGACTGTGGAGTTAACTTGTTGGCTTGGGTGGAGCCCTAACTCCGGAATACCAAGGTCGCTGGCTTGTTGGTCAACAGAACTGGCCAATGCGTCCCGATGGTACTGGCCAACAACAAGAACCGCATGAAGGGCATGATGTCTGGCATTAATACGGATTAGTCTTTGTTACTATTAAGTTCTGATCTTTATGTCATCAATATCGATTGCCATGCCATGAGACGCTTCCGGGCGAAGCACTTGACAACTGTGACGGCCCTGGAGCGTACTTTGGTGTAAGTAAAGGGATTTCGGGACTGGCGATATATAAAAATTTTGGATAGGCTAAGAATCGGTACTTTTGCTGGCCATGATAACTTTCAACTTTCCTATTGCCTCTGTCCAATCACTGGATGGTATCGATAATTACTGCTCTTTATTCCCAGAAGACTGTTCTATAAGAGTCTTTAATCGTTGATCACTCTCATACCGTAGCGTCTATTATATTAGCAGACCTTAAAGCTTTATTATAGCAAACGCTACCCCTAATTAGCGGTGTAATATTAATCTAATAGCTAGAGGGCTTCTAACCTATCTAAAAGGCCTTAACCGCCTTAAGAATAGCATCTAAGTAGTAACTAAAGATTAAAGTTATTAGTACAGGGGTATAGTGTTACGTATCTATAGTTAACTGCGCTGTTAAGAGTGTTACGACCCTGAAAGCGTTGGTTAACGTAACCACCTGGAACGAACCCACGGAGGGACCAGGGGGACAATCAGGCTCATGTATGCATGATCACGGCGCTTACGGGAAGGGTCGGAACGGAAGAACTATGGATAGGTCACGTGATGATAAGGAAAGTGATCAAAAGATGAGGTGATCACTTCGGGCGATCACCAAGTGAGCAGCTCACCTCGGGCCCACTTTAGTTGATCACCTTTACCAACATCACGATGGAAGGAGACAGTATATAGACGAGACCTGAGCCTGGGGCTCAAGGACTCTCCATAGCTCTTCAGCAATCAACTTCGTGATTCACTCTACCATAAGTGACTCTTAGATTATCCTTCTGTTGTGAAGCTATACGAGCTACCCACGCCTACCGAGTATACGACTGATCACCGTGTGCCCAACAGACCAGCAAGATTACCAACAAGCCAACAAGACCCAGTTACTGTTATTTGAGTATCGACCTCAGCTACCTGTTAGCAGAAAACACCACTGTCGGATATCTGACCGTAACAAAGAGCCAGTTATATTTAGGAATATATTTCTAATGTGGCGAACGCATAAGTACGTGTTAATTATCTTTCTGTGTTCCCCGCTAAACAAGTTATCACCTCTTAAAACTTATAAAGACATTAATGAAACTAAGAATGGGTAAAGACAGAATGTTTTGATCCTTACGCTCTGATTTCGTCGGTAGTATCTCTGCCAACCATGTGTAACACAGCCGTTTGACCGCCTGGATGTTTCAGAAGCCAATTATTAAGGCGAAGAACATGTTGGTCATAAATGATAACGGCGTGTCCCTCGGCAACCATGCTCTTAACCTCCGAGCGTGAGATGATGCGGCTTATACTTAATGTGGCCACAACTTAACAGTTATTAAACTTGTTTTGCAGACCAGGTTGTAATTTAAAGATGAAGAGTATAATAAAAGAGACGGGCGTAAGAATTAAGATATTAATAAGTTTCTGTCGAGTTCAGCTGTTTTAGGCCTGTAGATAATATAGCGGGAGGAGGCATTGTACTTTTTAAGTAAACATACTGTTATCTTAACGTCGGTAACATATCCCTATTATTTTTATAGAGTTATAACACTTATAATCAAACAGCGCTGCTTATGTTACTAGCTGATTATGAAACGTCCGGGGAGACGACTCGCGTGGGTATGATTGCAGGACAGAGGATAGCGATGGATCGTAGTGGTCTTAGTACATGTGATTGGTCGTTAACACCCTGTCTAATCTAGATAGTCTCTGGATCCATAAGTTGCTACACGTTGCGCTTATACCTTAATGAAGTTACGCGTTAGTTCTCTAGGGTCTTTTTTTTTAGATTCCACGGTGGTGTGGGAACCACCTTCGGCAGAGAGTGGAAGAAAAAGCTCGTATTAGTGGAAAACGACACCACTAAACCCCAGACTTATAACGGCAGACAGCATAATGTACGGAGAGCCGTAGGTCTCGCAAGTCTAGTAGTGGGGAAAACCCTTCACAAGTACTGTAATGCAGGTAGTGTGAGAACGATGTGGGTTTACCCACCAAGCTCACCCAAAAGTAGCCAGTCAATTTCAAAGCTCTAGCAGCCTCCATCCTAGTTCATCCAAGTCGTGAATTATTGAGTCTCCTTAATTCCTATCTTGTGTTCTGCCTCTCAGACGGTCAATCTTAGAGCAATTTCGGTAATCCGAGCAGTCCGGGAGGACTTCTGCACGCGTTGTGGACCCGAGAAAGGGACCCCGAATGCGTACCGGCTCAACATACCTGGACCACATAAAAATGTACAGTCTCGTCCGATTCTGGCTACGAGCTAGTTTCCCCCACTCTTTTGCACTGCATCTCTTTGCTGCAACCCTGAAGCAATGCAACATGATTGAATGGAAGAACATCGAGCCTACAATTTCAAGCTGTTTGGAGGGCACACCGCTGAATGGTTGCAGCAGAGGACAAGTGAGAGAGCATACAGTGTGACCAAACAAAAGATTGACTACAATTTAAAACGATCAGGAAGCTCACAATGCAAATACGCCAAAGATCAGTGCTTCTTAGCCACTTCGAAAGTGTTTTGCATTTCTCTTTCCCAGTACCTGTCACACAAACCACAGGCTGAGTTCCCAGCTGACAAATTCAATGTTTCATGGTAAATTAAGTTTGGGTTGCTAGCAACCAGCTCAACAAAAACATGCATGTATATTTTTCGAGCTTGGATGTCGGGCCGTGTTAGAGCTTGTATATGTGTCTAGAAAAGTCTCCATAGACAACAAGATGGTATTGAACAGTGCAATATTACCTATAGCAACTCTGCAGGTAGGTACTGTATTCTATTGCATTTGCAGAGATTCAGTTGCAAGACGAATCTGTACTCTTCTACATGGTGGTTATGACTAGCTAATCACTGATCATATTCCGTAGCGGCGACTAGGCTCGGTTATCTGGCAGAGGGAGAGTAGCTTCCTGATCTGACCGATACATGCATTTCAGGAAAAACGTTGAGATTGACGTTCTCAGTAGCTGTGTATCAAGGTCCAGCCGAAAATGCAACCGCTACAATTCTTGCCACTATCCAAATCGCGTTCCCATGTTGCCTGCGAAGGATAGGCGCATAGCGAACACGGCTTTGGCGGCACGGTTTCAAACATTTACAACATCACCTGCAATTGATCTTTCACGGCAGAATAATGCCAGAAGTCAGGATGCCAACAAGTGGATGCCAACAAGTGGATGCCAACAGGGATGTTACAATCAATTGAACAACAGCGTAGAATGGAGTGACCCGGTATTTGGACAAGGTTTCTCTTTGGGGCATAGTTAGCGACGCTAGCGTAGCGCCACCTAGTGTGACCCCGGTAGCTTCGATCAAGACACAGTTGGAACTACTATGTGAAGCTTTGTGCCGCCTTTGATATCGGATCTACTTGGTCAAGTTACCTTCAACTTTTTCTTGTAGTGATTACGCTAAATGACAGGTGAACGTGAGACATCTGAATCAAGTAGTGCTGCATAATTACGATCAGTCTAACATTATTAAGCCTCCGTAATGCTCTACATTGCGACTCCATTCCCAACAATTTCTCAGTAGTTTGATCTCCTACGATCAGCACGCTCTCGGAATTGAGACTGATGGCTGCCGGGTGGGTCCTGATAATTTAGATTATGACCAGTTATGTGTACTTTGAAAATCGTAGTTCACCTAGTGGGTCTAGGGGTTTAAATGATTTAGTGAGGTGTCCTTGTTAGAACAAAGTTCCTGAAGGAGCTAGCAGCGAGGAACGATTAACGAGCTGGCAACGAGGAACGAGTAACGAGCTAGCAACAGGGACCGAGTAGCGAGCTAGCACGAAACAAACTACTAACGAAGAACACATTGAGGGGCATGGGCGGGGCACGAGCCTCTCCGGTAAGGATCAAGCCCACTTCAAGACCCTTTTTGGGATTCGATCACCAGCAGAGTTCATCGTTCATCGAGCGGTCTGTGATATCTTGAAGTAGGTCAGGGGGCCTGCATCGAGTTTGTGGGGCCTTGGGATCGGACTAACTCCCCCAAGCTGCCCGTGCAGCTGATCAACAATGCGGCAAAATTGAAGCAATCAAGGGTAATGCAGACTTTAATGCAGTGATCCAACAAACCGATAGAAAATGTCACTATCCACTAAAACGTAACAGGGCCACTAAGCGCGCCACAACATTTGGCGACTAAGGAATATCCTAGGTCACCCCCATTTCGAACACCCGATGATCTCGAACAGGACTGAAGCTTATACAATAGTATGGAATTTTGGCCGCTTAAGACAGAGTATAAAAGCGCCAAGTGTCTGGTAAACTCACTTTCTTAAACTATAGCTATCTTATCTATTTCGCTGTGTTCGTTGAGTCTTGCACAATCTAGCTGCTTGATGTCTAGTTACAAACTTTTCCAAGAAAATCGAGTTGCGCTGAAATATTATCCTCAAACTCGTTGCCGAAGTACAGATCAAAATGTTCAGAGTTCTTGATCACAGCCAAAGTTTTCGGCTCGCGAGCAGAAGCGAAAGCTTCAAGTTGCGAAGAAGTGCTCACAGTAGCGTCTCTTTCCGCAACAACCATCAGAAGCGGCGTAGGGGAGATACGATGGATGAAGGCGCGTGGCTCAAATACAGAGATGTTGAAAACGGACTGCAGTGTGACGTCCTTCTCCCAAGATTGCCCACGCCGAGTCAGTTCTTCCAAGTATGGAGCCACATCAGGCTTACCCATAAGGGCTCCCGAATCGCCTCTTTTAGCCGACTCAGGTGACTCTGCAATCACCTTGGTCATTTCTGGAGGGTGACCAGACTTAATCCTCAATCGATCAGCATAAATAGCTGGAAGATAAGCCTGTATCACTGGACCGACAGATTCGCCAGATACAAAGGGAACTTGTACTATAACGGCTGCAATACGTTTCTCAAACGCTGCAGCAAGGATGACGATACCGCCGCCCATGCTGCTGCCCCAGAATACAATTTTGGTTGGATCGACCTCAGGGAGTGAAGTCACAAAATCGAAGGCGTCAGAATAGTCTAGCGCTTGCCTTGTTGGGTCGGTTTCATTGCGTGGAAAGCCGCCGCTTGAACCCCAGGAACGGTGGTCGTATATAAGGACTGCGTAACCAGCGGTACAGAAGCGTTCGGCAAAGTCAGGAAGAAATTGCTCCTTAAGTCCAGAAAACTAAAGGTCAAAGAAAACTCAGTCTTAGCTCTATGCAGTCGGGGAAGCATAAATGTTGAATGTTGAGAATACTTACTCCATGGGTCATAACAATACACGGCATCGTGCCGTCTCTGACAGGAGAGAAAAACAACCCTCTAAGAGTGGTCCCGTCAACGGTAGGAAACTCAACATTCCTTTGGGTATGGACCATCTTGAAGAACAGCCGAATGCTAAAGTGAGTGAGAAGTAGCCAAAAAGGAAGCAGAGGTTTAAGGAGGTGATTGAAGACGGTTGTATGGATCCAGGGCTTTGACACGTCGTATATATAAAGAACCAAGATGATGACAACCATTTTCTGGGTTTCTATGTCACCAACCCACTCCGACAAAGCCCGGCCTAGCCTTCTAAGACGGCTAATTCTGGGTCATAGTACACTGCCCCTTACCGGCTGTCTCGGATACTAGCGGCTTCCCGATGCCACGAGAGCAGAAACTGTAAGGCCGCGGAAGCCGACTAGCACCAGAGCTAAACAAAGTTTGGAGATGATACAGAAGAGCGGGAGTAACAGGTGATAGTAAAGTGGAGCGTAGACTTTAAAGCTGTTGTGCAAAGCAATGAGGGCCCTGATCTTAGTCATATCAAGTGGTCTGGAGGACTTGTTCCTGCACTCACTCGGACAATCTGGATCTGAGTCCATGTAGGCCGATCTAAGCGTCTTACGTGGCGCAGGCTGGCTTGTTTGCCAAGAGGTGGGGCCCTGGAGATTAACCAAGCTTTCTTGTTACGGACTAAGCTGCGCTATCAGTCCAAAGGCTCCGCCCATACGAAGTGTCAAGGCATTCTTAGGGAAAGGAGTGAACACATGACCCTACTGCAGCCCTAATGCCGATATGAAACAGAGGCCCATGTTCAATTAGAAGCTTCGCTGGGCGAGAATGTGTTATAATTGCACCGTTTGGTGGTCGGTTAGCAGTGTAGGTAACAACAAGGTCTTGCAGAAAAGTCTTTGATGATACAGCTTCTTGAACCAGTGATGGAGGCACTGGAGACACTGGAAGTATTAGAATCCTTTAAGGCTCGGGCTACCTAGATCCTTCGTTCGCGTTCAACCGCTCTCTAAAAGGCCGAGGCATGAAAGACACTGGCGTAACTCTGCCCAATGCAAGTTGCGTTCTGCATATACTATTCCATACTGTCTTCTTCATTAAATTGTCAAACTTGCCACTGTTTCGTAAATCAAATAACTGATATTCATGCTTGGTTAGCGCTGGCTTCAAACACCTTCAAGATACTTTTCACTGTCCGATATTTAGGGTTACTTGGGCCTGTAAGGAATTAGAACGGGGGTGGGGGTTGTGCTTGTTTTGAGACTACCTAAATTACTAACAATCCACCTTGCACAGATTCACTCGCTACAGCCGCCACACGTTTTCTCCGAAACCTTGCGAGTTTTGAACCGGCAAAAGCATGATGAACTGACCAGTACGTCGGCACCAGCAGCCGCGATTGTCAGCTGCTTTTCTATTATTTTTGCTTCATCAGTGCGCCCAAGTAGTACAAGGGACTCATGGTAGCCATGCAGAGCCCACACGTTGTTGGGATGCTGGTGCGCGCGTACAAGTCCCTCATTTAACCCCAGATCCTCTGCATAAGCTGTCGCTGCTTCTTCGACGTGACCCTGCTCGAGCTGCAGCGCCGCGTAAGAGTGCCGGGTCGGGAGCATCCAACCCCACGGCTCGGAGTACTCAAGAGCGTCGTCGCGGGCAATCGCAAGTCGAAGGTTCTCGAATGCGAGCTCATAGTTGCCTCGTCGGTACTCGATCTCGCCATCTAACATCGCTGCAGCAACTTCGAGTACACTTGCCGCTCTGTTCGGAAAGACCAACCGGGTGGGAGGCACACGTTCTGCTGCAGCTCGGAAGAGCTCTCGTTCCCTGTCCGCCTCAACGACACTACGGGTTGCGGCCCACGCAATCGCTTTTCCGTAGTGCGTGATGGCAACAGTGGTGCAGTATAGTTCCTTGTTTTCCGGAACTGGTTCCCTCTTGAGTTCCTCCCACATTCCAAAGCGGATAAAGACGTGAATGCGGATCGATTTGAAGAATTCCATCCAGTCGGCCATTGGTGGAGAGTCGACCAGGAGCAGATCCTCCGAAAGCGTTGCCTCCAGACGACCAACTGACTCTAACGCAATGCGTGATTGACCTGCCATCATGGCGGCGTAAATGAGAGAGTGGTAATCATGAAGTCGGTACAGGCTGTAAAAATCAAGCCCACCTTCCTTGGCAAAGTATTTGTCGTCTGCAATGGTAGCCTTCATGTTTGTGTCTATAGCTTTGCGGTAATCACCCACGAGAACGTCTATATGGCTCGGCATATGATGTATGTGGCCAGCGTCTGGTACAAGATTGCGCAAAAGGTCCGCTGCATTTATGGCCGCCTCCGGTGTCGTGGACATCTCCATCAAGTGGATGTACATATGTAGGATACCGGGATGATTTCGGGAATTCGGGTACCTCAAGCTACGCTCTAGAATGTTCTTGATCTCCAAAACAGGCGTTGATAGAATCGGCTGCCCAGAGCGCTTATTGAACAAGTTCCGAGGATTGGTGTTCATTAATGCGTCGGCAGCAAGAGCGACAACATCCAAGTCGTCTCCAAAGTCTTTGTAGACCTGCTTCATTGCATTCGCGTAAGCTAGGGTTGATGGCGAAAAGTCATCTGGTGGGATTCTGGTCGGAAAACGATGCTGTATGGCATCGATCAATCCCTGCTCCACGGGCGATGCATCCGTAATGTGTTCCTTGGCTTTTAGTGCCATCAAATGGCACTTGAGGACTGATAATTTCAGGTCTTTCTCGTCAAAATTTGCCCATTTCTTGTTGTAATTGGGGCCCGACGCAAAGGCGATGCCCCAGTAGCCCATGGCGCAGGAGGGGTCATGGGCAACCACCTGCTCAAAGCACCGAACCGCTTCCCCATGGTTGAAAGAATAGGCCCACACGAGGCCACGGTTAAACCAAATCTGCGCATGGGAGTTCTTTGTTGAGACCAGGCGACAAAAAGGGCCCAAATCGTAATACTCTGCAGCCGCTGAGACGGCAACTGGTTCGATGTCTTGAGCAGACATGCTTTAGAGTCGAATATAGAGCTTCAGCGAATAGGTAAAACCAGAAGAAATGAATGAGCAAGGCGGAGTGATTTGGCCAAATATACCGCTACTGAGGCAGCTTCCACGCGGCTCTTTATAGACCATACAATGCTCGCGACTTAGACTAACCTGTCTTAATTAAGTTGTGCCGATAGGTCACGAGTGGGCTGTCTTTTCGGCCATCCGAGAAACTATGTCGCATGGAATCAGCTTGTAGCAAATCCACTCATAACGCATTTGTAAGCCACCTGCGAAAACAGTGAGTCAACAATGTCTAGAACTAGAATGTAGAGTAATAGCATGAATGACAAAGTCGGACAGACCAGTACGGATTGTGGAGCTCACGGAGCCGACGCTGTCTAACTTTGCTAGCCGCAGATAATACTGAATCAGATGTATTATCAAATCACCCCATGCCTCCGGCTCGTGTCTCCGGGTAATTACCGTAACGCCGCCGAATTAGTTAAGGAGGTACTCTTACTAATGTTGAACCCAGTCGATTGTGTACTTGGCCTTTGTGTTTTGTTTGGCTACTAGCTGTTTCTTTTTTGGGATGTCCCCGATGTCAGCGAACGTCGTATTAGGATTGACACCCTCTTTCAACCGTTTCGTGGATAACTGTCCTTACCCATCTCATATCGAAGAACGTTAGGTCGTCTACTTAGGGGGATGTTATAATCGGCTTGTCAAACTACATGCGATGAACCGGGCCTGTCCTGCTATAGTAGTATAGTTAGAAGCAACGTAGACGGAATGACGAGCCAAAATCGATGGTGTATGGCGCTCTGTTAAGGTGCGTCGTCTATTGACAGAAACAGGATGCATATGCGAAACAGCGTGGTGCTATGTTTAAGTGGGTCTGAACGAGAGGTAGAGCTGCGAATCGGTGACTGCTATTCCCATAAACTAATAAGCATGCTTTTAACGGCTCTGGTGAGGTCTAAAATGAAGTGAAGGCCAGTACCCCGGGTCCCACGGGTGCTGACATTGTAAATGTGCCACACAATGTTGTGTATCCAGTTACGTCCGAAAGGGTATCTGCACATACAGCTCCAATATTGTGATTTGGCTCGAAGGCGACCAGAGAGCGGTTCACGGGTGGTCGAGACTGAAGAGCTGGGAGTCTCTCCAACAGGGTCACAGTTGCCGTTAAGGGCCCTCGTCTTGTACTAATGACCGCGGCAGTCCTAGGGGTTGATTTGTGGCCCCCTTGGAGTGTTTGATTTTGCTTAGCAAACGGGGCGGCAGTTGTTGCTGGTGAGTAAGGGCGTGTGCCGATGTTTGTGCTATCAGCCAGCAAAAGTAGACGGTGGTCATTAGGATTGGAGTCCAGCCCTACCCGCACAAGCCAGATCTATCCTCTTGTCCAGCGAGCATCCTGTTGATACAGTGAGCAAAGTCCCTTTCAACCATCCTAGACCAAGGCGGCGGAAAAACAGACTAGACAAGCATGCCGGATATCCTATTTCGTGTTGAGCTCAACAGTGCCAACGATTGACGAACATCGACCTCGTTGACCTTACGAGGACACAGGGCTCTGGGGCAGTGGTACCTGCTTTGAAGCTCTAATGTGTTTGTGAGGCGCTTTTCCATCCAGAAAGCTAGATGTATATACATAGGGACTACGATTATGTAAGTTATTGACTGTCTCTGCCAAGAGACATGTAAGGTTTGAACCAACATAAAGAGGCTATCTTCGATTCGTGTCGCACTCGCCTACAGGAATCCATTTGGGAAACCTCCCTGCAAACTCCTTAGCAACCCTCGTGCAAGAGTGCCCTCTTCACCAGCACTTGGGTCCATAATCGGTATTCAAGGTGTTTAAACATGGATGCCCCTCTTCTTTGGAGATGTCGGTCTGCCCATTTGTGCCGTGTCATGTGATGTGTATGGGTTGTTTCGGCACAACAGCCTGATTTGTTGTAGGTGCATTGATAATGGAAGTCCAAAACAGTCGGAAATTGAAGTTGTCCGTTTCACAGCCAAAGTCAGTATCACCAAGATCGTATACGAGGACGAAAGAGCGGGTCAATCTTCATTGCTGCGCCATACTTAGTCCTTCAGCATCAGCTCTGGACACGGCACGTCAATAGTATCAGACGCTGCATCGGTCAACTGGAGACGTCTTCAAGGTTTGACAGGGACACTAATACCGGCTTTGTAATTACGAGACAAAAACAGTCTAACGGATACCGGTGGGATGCATGGTGCCGAAGACCCGCTCTTGTTGGAAAAATGCCGGATGCCCATAAGCGCGCAATAAAAAACCAGTGACTCCGGCGGTCTTACTATTGCACCAACGGGAAAGCAAATAGACCTTGGCACGCCGTTTGACAAAGTGTTGACCCGACCTCGTCGGTACGGCGTTGCAAGCATTTTAGGCTATCGAACATGGTGATACTATCGCCTCTCAACTTGTAGTAGTTTTGTCTCCTGCTACAGGCCCAGAGGAGCCGGCTCCCAGTCTTTGTGATGAAATCGCTACGGTTGCTACTTTGAAAACGCCTCGATATCAACGATGAAAAAAAGTCGATTTTAGGACTCGATAACATACAGAAAATATGTGATTGTAAACAACGACAACGATAAACCCGCGAGATACACAAGCTGAGTCTATCCGTCTCGAATCTACCACGGCCCTTTTGGGATGCATGTTCCGTTTGTGTGTTCCGTCCGTTCCGGGTGGAAGCCGTCAAACCCGTTCCTCGGCAGACGTGTCCGGTTAGGTGTCACCTTGTCTCTAACGCTTTGACAGTGGCTGAGTTGCATCAGACCCACGCCCGTGCAGCGTTGTGTTTAAGTACAGACGGAGAGAAGATGAAAACAGGGCGAAGGTAACAAAATGTCCCTGGTAGTAGATTCTGTGTTCTCGATGTGAAGATCAGGGACTCGAAGGGATAAACATAGGACATACGATCTGCCTTGCAAGTAATCCAACCCCGGTGGATATGTTTAAGAGTGTTTCTCCCTGTTGCCATGCGCCGACATTGAACCTCTGTGTATCATAAGAAGGCACTCGGAGATAGCTGATCAAGATGCGGCTAAATTCGAACACTAAAGCCGTCGATAGCAAGCCGACATGGGCATCATAGCCTTTCCTGGACTGCGCGGGTTGCCGCGGGGCCCAGCGAAACTTAAAAGCCGCGTAAGCCTGGACCAACGGACGAAAGCGGAGCGGAGATTTAGAGGAATCGGCATCCCACCGGTTGACGGTCGTAACACAAAGGCTATCTTTGGTTTGGGCTTCCTTTTTTTGTTTTCGGATTACCCGGCTCATTGGGGGCCATTTGAAAATATGTTGCAGACAAGACTTACGAGTGAATAGTACTGCAAACTGCCGAAGGCTCCGAGTCTGTTGTCCATACCTCTCTTCGAGTTTGACCTGTAGAATAGGGCGAACATATGAGAATCATGTAGCCAGCGCCCTAATGACAATAGCGAATCCATCCACTTTCGCCACCTCAGCATTCAATTTTGGTTTCAAAACCTGCTTGTCAGGCCATCACGCGGCATCGACTAACCCTGCCTCCTTCTTCTGCTTCCAGCCTTTGAAGGCCTCGACTGCTTCTGCGACTGAATCCCGTCCAAGCAACTCCGCTTGGTAATCACCACGAAGCCAGCGCCATCCTGTCGGTGCCAACCCTTGACTCAACTCAACGCCTGCTAGCTCAGCGTCTCGAGCTTCCTGCTCAGGACCGTCTGGAACCTGGTACCATTTCTGGTTGGTCTTCGCGCCGGTCACGTTGGTAGTGGTCCGGGGCTTGCGTAACGACTCATACAGCTTGAGAATCTCAGGGATCAACTGCTTCATGTCGTCCCCGGTAGAAGCCTTGAGCGATCCCAGAAGCTTGCCAAGCACTGCGCCATCTTCCACCGCCATCGCCGCCCCTTGCGCTTGATATGGCAGAGTTGGATGACACGCATCACCTAGTAGTGCAAAGCATCCCTGTGTTGAATGTTAGATGTTTGTCTCTTTTAGTCTCTCGGCTATGCTGATGCCATCTGAAGCCCACGTAAATCACCGTACCTTTGTCCACGTCTCCAGCTCTGGATGTATGTACAGTTTCCACTTTTGAATGGTCGGTATGAGATGTATCAGCCTGGTCAACCTTTGAGCAGTCAGCACCAGCTATGAGGGCATGGTCGTCTTCGCGAGCTTCTCCTTGGGAAGCTAACCAAGATAAACATGCAAACAAACTCACGTCTCGTCCCATCCCTTGTAGTTTTCCCTCATCTCTTCAATCTTGCCATCAACACGTCTCATACCGTGTCCTAGATCATCGGGACTAGAGAGTACAAGATTGAACTCCTGCCCCCCTCGAACAGGGTAGAAGACTGCGTGCTTGCCCGGGCCCAGCCATATAGTCACCTGCTTCCGGATGCAGAGCTCATCCACAAGGGGGTCGTTCAGGGCCTTGAGAGAATCAAGCGCAAGTGTTGAACGGTAAGCCAGCTCCCCAGTCTCGACCAGTGATGAAGGAGACCCGAGAAGTACGTCGCGGCAGGTTGAGTAAAGACCTGTTGTTGTTAGTTGCGTTCTCTTACTCAACCCCATTAGAGGGCTGGAGTCTGGGCTCACCATCAGCCCCGATAAGGACGTCAGCTCCGACAACATCACCGTCTTCCAGCATTACGGTGTTTTTCTCAAAATCGATGCTCTTGACTTCTTTGTTCAAGCGTAGGTCGACGCCAAGCTCCTTGCATGTCCGCCATAAGACGTCATGGTAGTCGGCTCTGTGTATCACTATCCAAAAGTCACCGTATCTGGCATCGCGGTCCTTTATCGTACGCCTGTACAGAGTCTTGCCGTTGGCGTATCGCCGTAACTCGAGCGCTTCGAGCGCGACACCGCACTGGAGCAACTTGTCCAGGTAGCCCAGCTGTCGCGCGACTCTGGTGCCATTCGGAGGGACTTGAATGCCCGCACCTATGCATGAAACCGTCTAGTCAATTGTCGATGCTGTTCCGGTTATGGGGGATGATTTATGTTACCTACCAATAGATGCGATTTCATCAGCCCTTTCAAGGACTACAACTTCAAGTTCCTCTCGACGACAGGCGATGGCGCAGGCCAAACCACCAAGACCTGCTCCGACGATTACTACTCTCATTGTGATAATCAACGCTCCGATTCCGTGTTTCGACGTTTGGATGGTGTTTCTGACAGCCAGTTTTATTACCGACATCATGCTCTTACTAGATCAGCGAACATAGTACCGATTCTCTACATCTTGTCGAAGCGCAGCTCCGCGGACGCCGTCCGACATCAGCATGACACTCCTCTAAACCTGAGTGACCCTGAACATCAGCAAACTTCACTAGAGTGTACCCGTTCGTTAGAGTTACACATGTGATCACAACAAACTCTTCGCCACCGAAGAGTTTGCACCTAATTATTGAATATGCCCTTAACCTTAAATATTGCCTAACCTGCTAACTACAACAACAATTGCAATTGTCGTCAAAAACGCCTACTTTTTACTTTGTTTGAATTGCCTTATCAAGCTCTTCAAGATGCCTCAATTTGACGCTAATACTTTTCGGAAGGCCTGTTAGGCCGCTCCTTTTTACCTTGGATCACATGCATGGTGTTACGAGCAGGTCAGAGCAACCAACTGTGGCACAAAGCAAAAGCTTCGGTCATGGTGCACCTGCAACATTATCCCCTGTTCTGCACTATATAGTTACGCCAGCCAGCACCCAACTGGTTGGGCCGTAACATATTATTTCCCTAGGTTATGTATAGTTAGGCTAAAATACCAAGCGCAAGGGGCTGCGATGGCGGTTGAAGACGGCGCTGTGCTTGGCAAGCTTTTGGGATTACTCAACACTTCAACCAGAGACGACATGAAGCACTCTATTCCTGAGATTCTCAAGCTATCCCATCGGGTGCTGATGGACAGCACTTTTGCCAAGGGCGGGGTAGAGCCAATAAGGTGTTGAGATTCTATTAAGTTAACCAATAGAATTACAGTACCTCTGTTGCCTATATATTCTGCGTATGCCAGAGGTACCAGTAATTCCTATCAATACACAACGGTACATTACAGTCTAAGCAGCCCTTTCGAGTTGTCTGCCGTCTTCGCCGCATGAGGGTATTCCTAGATACCTCGCATAGAACCCTCCCACTTCCACAATAGGTACAAGGTGAAGATACCTTCCTTGACCCCTTCCTATGCTGTTCCCATGGAATAGAGGTATTTCTTTTGTCTGTAGCCCGTCTAGGCCGTGACCTCTGCCGCCCGCCTGCTAATGGTCCAAACCGTTGAATAAGCCGGGCTGCTAGTAACTGCCGCCATTAGTAGTGGGTTTTCACCTTCTGCTACCTAGGGCTACCCTAGAGCTATAGCAGAAAGCTATTTATAACTACTATTTCCAGCAGAAGTTCTAGGCAATCGACTGCCAGCCCCCTTAACGAATAGGGTGGTTATATTAATAATAAGACCTTATCTGGTCACTAACATTAACCCCGTTTATCTTGTGGTTATATTTATTAATTGCTTTAGGCACTAGAAGGTTTTTGCGGACGTCTGGGCTAAACACCTGCCGGGCAGCCTTCTTAGCAGCAGTATCCCTAGCTAGGCGGCGGCGGCTACAAATAACCTCTTGGCTGCTCTAGAAGACAGTTAACAGGAAGAGTATAAGGGCATTATCCTTCCAGGTGAACTAGTTAACCTGTTTACTAGTTAGTTAGGTAGGCAGGCTGGTTAGGCTGGGCTGGCTAATAGGCAGCTTACCTTCCTATCTAAAGTAGGGATACAGTGTATTTTGCCCCAGGAGATACCCCGTCCTTCAGTCTCTTTCTCAGTGACTAGGGTCTCATCTATCCCACTATCCTTCCGGCAGGTACCAGAAGCACCAACCTGTTGTTTCCGTAGAGCACTAAAGAGGCGTATAGAGGAAAAGAGGTTGTTAAGAAAGACATGGTAGGTTGCAGCTGGAAGTAGGGAAATAAGGGTAGTTACTACCTGCTGTGTTGGTGTCAATAGAGCCTCTTTTCCAGTAGCTGGCCCAGCTGGCCCGGCCGACTGGGCTGGCCGGCCGCGCCGGGCGGGCTGGGCCTGGGGGACTAGTGCGTATGGTCCCTTTCCATGTACGTGCCACAGCCACCGTATACAGTAGCCAGACTGGGCAAGGATCCAGATCTTATACCCAGTTGGGATAGGTTTCGTTGGAATCGTTGTTGTCTCTAGAGATCGACCTTCAAATCGGACCATAGCCTCATCAACTGTAAGGTCTGAACCAGTTGTATCCCATCGGGTGCTGCTGGACCCCATTTTGCCAAGCTCCAAAATACCCACCTTTTACCCTTTATTACCCCGCAATCAAAGGGGTACTTAACGATACGTCATTTATCCCTATGCTCTTTTGCCTATTATCACCACTATTACTACCATTTTGATTGATGCTATAATGTCTTCTGGTGATTCCGATGCTTCTGATACTTTTGTACGCAGCTGTATAGTAGTTGAGGTCAACCCAGAAGACCTTATTGCTGCCTGTAATACAGACTGTACGCTAGAGCAATGTGACGCAGCAAAAGTCCGGCCCTGCGAACCTCCGGCTACTGAGCATGGCCCTCCGGGCTCCTTCAGACCCTTTGACGTGCCAGCCCGGGCCCAAGAGGTACGGGGGCTTCCAGAAAGTCCCCTAGACCTATTCCTCTAATACGTTCCGCAGAGCCTCGTAGAGCAGTGGGCCCAGTGGACGAATACGGCGCCGTTGTCGTCTAAGGAGGGCCCTTTACCTAGAACGTCAAGAGTATACAAGTGGAGGAAGACTTTAGTACACGAGATCTACCTCTTCCTAGGGATCCTATTATATATAGGAATACATAGGAAATCTAGATTATTAACCTACTGGTTAACCTAGCAGCAGAGGGAGGATCCTATCCACCTATTCACGCGGTTTATATCCCGGGACCGTTTCTAACTACTGCTCCGGCGACTACGGATATTTAACAGTGCAGAATTCTAGCCTGGCCAGCCTGACCAGCCCAGCCAGGGCCAGCGCTAGCGCCAGAGCCAGGGCCGGGATCGAATGCCAGATATATACCGAAAGGTTAACTAGTGGTCAGCCTATATCCAAGAGACTGGGGACTCCCTCTATACAGCTCGTTTAGATCTTACAGTTGATGAGGCTATGGTCCGATTTGAAGGTCGATCTCTTGAGACAATAACGATTAAAAAGAAGCCTATCCTAACTGGCTATAAGATCTGGATCCTTGCCCAGTCTGGCTACTGTATACGGTGGCTGTGGCACGTACATGGAAAGGGACCATACGCACTAGTCCCCCAGGCCCAGCCCGCCCGGCGCGGCCGGCCAGCCCAGTCGGCCGGGCCAGCTGGGCCAGCTACTGGAAAAGAGGCTCTATTGACACCAACACAGCAGGTAGTAACTACCCTTATTTCCCTACTTCCAGCTGCAACCTACCATGTCTTTCTTAACAACCTCTTTTCCTCTATACGCCTAAGGCTCCACGCACTTGTACCAACGTCACAGCTATCTGTTTGTCATTGCTGCAAACTCGATGCATGTTTTCCTAACCTAGGGATTGAGTAGGCAAGCTCCCAAGACTTCAGCTAGGCTTAAGGGATCTACTCTCTGTGTTTTAGCAGATCCAAGGCTTTGTTGGGCTTCCTTCCACGAGTCGGATAGGCAGGATACCATAATGCTGTCCCTCCATCTTCGACCTGCCCTAAGCGACTCAAGGGGTTTACAATATCAGGATGGCTCAAGGGTGGGATCATGGCTCCAATACCGGCAATGTCGAAGGGCCCACAGATGAAAGGGCAGGGGAGCAAAGCAGCAGTGGTTGTCGAACACTCAGACATGCTCGCAATGTAACGATACGGGGTGAAGGGGAAGAGCCCTTGCAAGTCGCCTAGCTAGCATCTCCCAGTTCCGCTGATTCCGTGCTAGGCAGCAGGTGAGACTTGGTCTTTGGATCAACACAAGGCGCATGACTTGGAATGAGAACAATATTCCATTTTTGGCTCTAGGTACATCTACGAGATTGAAGTAAAGGGGCACAACAGCCAAGGGCCATCATTCTGACGAATACTTTCATGGTTTTCGAAGAACCTGGTCTTCAGCTGGGAGTTTTGGGGCAAACATCCGAACGAATCTGACGTCTACCATGCCACCAGTTACTTGTTCAGGTCACTTGGCCGTGTAAGTTAATAACGCAATGATACGAGAAGCGTCTCGGCAGTTGTTGAAGCTGTGTCAAAGGACGCTCCGTAAAGAGCGGAGATGAAGAACCCCTGAAGTGCAGGGACAGTTGCGGATGCCTTGCCAGCATCGTACGACGCACAGGAAGCTTCGTGGTATCAAGCCCGCCTGGGCCGGTCCTTTTCAGGGGCTCATCCATAGATATGAAGCATTCAGGCGTCATGGCGGGCTGGAAACCCTTGGCTGAGGGTCATTGGCATGGTCACAATTAGAGACGCCGGCGATTTCAAGCATCAGGAGGCGGCCTTGAGTCAAGGTCATTGGCAGAAGATGGCTACAAACGGAGCCGGCGGTCGATGAGGAGGAACAACTATGGGGACTTCATTTCAGACACCTGCCTCATCCGGCAGATGGACCGGCTCATGAATCATCTGGTGAGGCAGAATCAGGTTCAGCTGAACCTTTGCTGAATATGCCTTGCCAAAAGTCTGTCGATCAGTGTCCAGAAGAGGTCATTGGGCTGCAAAGCCTGGGTTATGACTCGAAAGAGGCCTCCTTTCATGTCAGAATGGCCGATATTCAGGGGCTGTAACTAGATACACTCGTGGGAGCAGGAGCAGACGGCACTGACGAAATATTTATAAATGAGCTTCACCTTGACCAAGGCTATAAACATCATCGTTCAGATTTCACAATTCTGTTCCTTCCTACTCAATGGCAACTGCTTGCTTGAATCGACGCTGCAGACAATTCGACGCGAGGCCTCCAGATGTCTCCATATCTTACCTTTGCGGAAGACCTCACGCCAGAACTGCTAGTGATTGAGGACTACAGTGACTGAATACATCAGTCCTCGCTACCTAACTTGGCGACAACAGGATACCACTTTGCTTCGAGGTTGTCAGACGGTATGTTGCAGACGCTCGCGTCGTGGATTTAGTCGATAACAAGACAGCAAGATTGAAGAGTTGATCTATTTCTCCAACAATTTCAACAGTTGACAGTCGTTCCACTACGTACGCGCAGCCCAAAATCATCGATCAGCTTGAAGTGGTTCGAATATGAAAGTCATGTTGCGGCTACGTAGCTACAGTATGTATCGCACCCCAATTGCGCTCAATTTGCAACCTCTGACTGCCTCAACCCACGAATAGGTTGACGTCTAGCAGCCGGTGACGTCGAAAGGCTTGACGTGTGAGAGTGAACTACCGTTCCACTCCACACCGCGACACACGTGACATGCTGCAGTACTGCAGAAAGATGCTGAAGCAACTACATCTGGAGACTATGCAAAGACTACCGTACGTACAGTACGCTAAGTACAATACATACTGTAGCATTGCGTGGGCTTCAGTCTTGGTGGGCAGGTTTCGTTTTACGACAGCTTGTGGGTCTGAGATGACAACCGCGGTTGCCATTTTGGCTGACAAACGCCGTTGCTGGTATTGTTGGTAGCTGACAGGATGATGACTTGAGGGGTGGGCCACTCAAGACCTGATTATGTGGCTTGGTGGCTTACTCTGTGGCTTGCCCCGCCGGAGTCTTGGTTTTCAGCGAGGTAAGCGAATGCCCTCACCATGCCATAATCATCGGCGCCAACTTGCTTACGAGTAACTCGACGTTGTTTGGAACTATCGCGATGTATAAATTGTGACATCCGCAACGAGATCCATGGTCCGTGGACTCTTAATTATCACTCCCTACACAGCGGGTTCTCGGCAGGCCGAAAACTCGACTTTCAACGTCATTCTGTCCATACATTCATTGCAGCATTTACAGTCTTTACTCAAATCCGCCACTCTTTCACATGTTCTCAAACGCTATTGTTCTATTCTCTGCAATAGGTCTGGCAGCAGCGGCCCTCGTGCCAGCCAGGGCCAAGTCTGGTAGTGTGAGCGTCACACCCCACGCGCAGTACTCTTCCTCTGTCGGTGTACTCGGTTGCAAGATAGACGCCAATCGCGTCGCTTACTGGCCAAGCTCGGTTGACTGCGATGATATATGCATCAAAATCACCTATGGTGGACGCAGCCTCAACGTCCTAAAAGTCGACAAATCCGGTGGCGCGCATGACATATCCTACGATGCTTGGAATTACCTTAATACCGGAAAATCGGCAACAGATGCGCCTTCAGCAGGCGGCGCTGTTGAAATGGATTACCATTTTATCAACAACAGTGAGTGTAACGGTTTACTCACTGACGGCGGCAAAGTGCCCCTTTCCGCCTCCAACAGCATGAGCTTCGTGGCTTCTTGCGCCTCGCAGCCCGAAAGTTGGGTTGCGCAGAATTATGAGTTGTTCAACATTGTCGATCCGATCTGCACTATCGGCCATGACGAGTTATGTTCGCTTGATGTGACAAGCAACCAGCCGTCCTGCCCACATGTGCTGGGCGATCCAGTAACGCTAACTGGAAGCTCCGTGGTGGATATCCCATATGTGACGCGCTACACGACCCAGCAAAGGTGTTTTTAAGTGTAAACCGCGTTTTTAGAGATTTTTTTGACCTGTAACATGCATTTCCATGTACATTAGACCACGAGGTTGATGTAACGTTTTGGCTGGACCAAAAATCTCTTCTTTTAGTTCTCTTCAGTATCCTAATTCGCCGTAGGTCGCAGTGAGTAAACATACCTCGAGAAAGCAGTTCGTGAGGCGGAAACGCAGCCGAAATCCCTCCCATATTCCTTATCTCATGCCTACTTGAACTGAAGTGTCTGTGCCGTTGTACGGGCAAGATGTGTAGTGACGAAATTCCTGTACGAGATAAGGGGGTGGACGAAATAAAGGTGTCCAGAGTTAGTCGCTGACACTCACCAGTCATTAGCACCCGCCAGCCTTGAACACTTATTATTTACTATTCGTCGCCACGCTTTGATTGGCTTCTTGGTCATCCAATCCACGTTTGGCACGGTCCATTTTGGGTAGATTTGTTTACGTACACGTAGATCGGTGAAGGCGAGGCGAGCGAGTTCAGTCTCGTATTGTACGACTGTGCCGTTAGAATTCACATCATGGCTGATCCGTTAGCCGATTGGCTTCCCATCCTCAATCGATTGCAACATGCCTCTCAAGCTACAAGGGGATGGGGAGCTGTGGAAGATAGGCATCGCTGCAGTGTAATGCGGGCACTCTGATCTGCTAGATACCCGGGTCGAGTACCCGCTCCACGTATTCGCTGGCCATGGTATTGTGATACGTCTACGGTTGATGGCCGCTTTCAGGACAACTGTGGGAGCGTTCTTCCGAGGCTTAAACACCACTTATTCCAGCATTTCCCATATGAACATGAGGTAATGCGGGCCTTTCGGTTGCGCTGGCAAAATTGCTGGCACGGAGGGTAGGTGTCCCTGACGGTATCTGCCACGCCACAAGAGCCATGCCAGAAGTTTTCAAGCCTTTCGTCCCTCTTTTCTAACGTCTACTGGAATTAAAGATAATCAGATTTGCTCGGAACTGCTCCAAACGAGACGAAACTTTTCACGCATGACACGTTGGGTCTTTGCAGGAGAACGTATGTCCGACACAGCGAAAATTCATATCGCTGCAGAATCGTCCTGTGCCATTGGTCTGTTACTGCTACGTCTGCGTGTCTTGAATACTGAGAGCTTCAAAATCCAAGCCGACTGCCTCATCATGGCTGTCGGTATCATTCTGGTTCCAGTCGAACAGACCAGAAATGTCAAGACTCATGTCCTTTGGCCGCATGCCTTGGTCCAGCGCCTCTCTGATGGATCTCACAAGCACATCGGCCACAGCTTGTTTCCACTCCTCGATGAATGCCTCAGCTTGCTCCTTTGTCCTAAACTTTTTACAGCAAGCACCAGGAGTTTCGTGCAGTTGAGATAACGCCTGTGTTTGACCACTGATTCCAGTCAGTATCGAATCTCAATGCCGCAATCGTCGGGTTATTGTGGAAGATTATACCGCCAGTATTGGTATATCCCAGGGTTTTTGCCATTTGCGACAGCATAGTAGCCGTCAGATTTCCCGTCAGGAGTAGATGCTCCAGCCCCTTCCTTTATCACTCGCCTTGGAGCAAGGACCTCCAGATCTTCCATATAGTTTAAAGCCTTCTGAAGGCTACTGAAGCCTTTGAATACAGCACTGCATCCCGTCACACGCGGGTGTGCATCACCCCTAGCCGGATTAGTCTCACTAAGTTCAGGGGAATTGGAAGTGATACCAAGACGAGTAGATTGTAGGCTCATCGACGCGCCCTTCGAACACAGCGTAGAACTTCGTGGCTTTGGTCTTGCGTGGGGCCATGATGTGTGATATCCAGGAGGTAAAGTGCGAGGGATCACAGCGTCTCACTCAAATGGAAGAAGAAATCTGGTGAGTAACAAACAGTTGAACACATTCAATACTTGAATCGAAATAGAAAGAGGGTTGAGTCGTTGAAATATGGCATGTGACATACTGACCGTCGAGGGTGTCCCGGATGCGTTGGTGCTGACAAGTGCGTACACATGGTGTGATGGGCATTAATGCATCAATAGAGTGTTTTGCGATGTCTGGACCGCATATGCAGGAGGCCGCCCAAGCTGCAATTCCTGAATCCGTGTCTTGCCACATATGCAATGCAGGGCACCGCTAATGTGACCCAACGAACGTCTTGAATGAAAACAAGGCGGGTAACACACGTGAGCAACCAGGTTGGCAGCGTAGCAAGAATCATGCACAAACTAAAGGTCTTCCGCATTGTTCAGAGGCATGGTGGCCTGGCAGGAACCGGGTTGAGGATAGACACACTGTGTCGAACGGAGTCAACGGTCTGCTTCACCAACTTGACATTACACAAGCCAAGGCTATCAGAGCCGCACTTCCCGTGTATGAAACAACGCCCATACCGATGCTACAGCGCGAGGCAGCCCTGCCCCCAGCAGAGGTGGTACTGGACGCAAAGCGCAACAAAGCCTCCGTGAGAATCCATCGCCTTGATGAACGACATCCCCTCCGGACGAGGCTCAGAGGTAAGTCAAGACTAGATTCTAGGCTGCGACGAACGGCAAGGCTTATAGATGGCAATGCTGGATACATCGATTTGCTAGAACAACCACCTTGGGAGCGCTTAGCGGACTGGCACACAGCCATCCGCAGAGTCGGCTACGAGCCTAGGAAGACCAAAGAAGAACTGGCCCTCGAATTTACAGACAGACTGTGAACGTTCTCAAAGCGGGACATCATAGTCTATACCGACGGTTCCCAAACGACAGACGGAAGCAGAACCTCCGCCGGGGCTGGCTGGGTAGGATACCAGGCCACACGACAGATCTTCCGAGGATCCGAACCGCTCGATTCTCAGACGGAGGTCTTTGACGCAGAAGCATAGCCTGCACATCAGGGCCTGCTGGAGGCCGTAAGGTCTCCCACGGCGCAGATGGCCGACAATGTTCACATCTGCCTCGATGACCTCGCAGTCGCAGCCAGGCTCGTCACCCGGAGCCCAGGAAGCAGCCAGGCTAGGTTTAGGGCCTTTAGTGAGCTCTCCGCCTCTTGGGCACAGAGAGAACGGACAAGCTGGACGATGCCTGGCAGGGTATACATTTGGTGGTGCCCTGGACACACGGGAATAGCAGGAAACGAGGAAGCAGACGCTCTTGCCAAGGAGGCCTGCAAACAAATCCCAGAATCACAGCCACAGCCTAAATTGGCGCACTTGAAGCGGGAGTCCAGAGCAGCCGATCTCCAGGCTTTCGCTAGGAGATGGCCGTCAATCTGCCCTCGGCAGTATGCCGACCTTGGGATAAGTCCTCATCCCAAGCCCCCCGAACTTCGCCTTCCTCGGCATTTGGTAGGAAGGCTATATGCGGCAAGATCGCATCATGGAGACTTCGCAGCGTACCACGAGAGATTTGCCCACCAAGACGCACTGCTTCACTGCAGTTGCGGAAGACGCAAAACCCCAGTACACTTCTACTTCTGCAAGCGTGGCCGTAAGGCTACCCCGCGGCATCTCCGCCGACGTATGGCGAAGGCAAGCATAGATTTTCTGCTAGGTACTACGCAGGGAGCCTCTCTTCTGTGCGAATGGATGGAGGCGACCAATTTCTTTTCCGAAACCTGCTCGAGTCATTGAACAGGAACGTTAGGTGAAGACGGCAGCCTGTAGAATAGTATAGATTAGGATAGACCATGTCGGCATCGCCCGGCACGTCCCTTTTTTTTTTACTCAGGACGTTAAATACATCATCATCATCATCATCATACCATAGACATAACACAAGCAGCACTTTCCACAGTCCTCTTCTGGTGGTGATTAGGAACTAGTTTCAGCTCCTCAGCCAACTACAGCATCCCTTGTACTTGAGTTATCAACAAGTCAGACAGCATGTCTTGGTTTGAAACATCTCAGCGCCATTCTCTGCAGTGGCCTGACAAGTCGTATCACTTTTAAAGGAGTCCACACACACAACTAACTGCGTGTAGTATCCCGTGATACCCCGTGTACCCAGCAGACCAGCAAGATTACCAACAAGCCAACAGCACCCAGTTACTGTTCATTGAGTATCGACCTCAGTTACCTGTTAGCAGAAAACACCACTGTCGGATATCTGACTGTAACAAGATGGTTGTGTCTGACTTTGTCGGTCTACTGAAGACCTCCAGTGGTCTAGCATGACAAAGCTGTTCGGATGCAGAACATCTCTATTCTAATCTAAACTGGAGGGATCTTAGTGATAGCTTTATGACGGTATTCTAGCCCGCGGATTAGCGTAGATTTCCTAATTAAGGTGGTAGCAGACTTGATGCTTTAAGTACTGAGGCTTAAAGTGGCAGGCCTAGACTTTTGAATCGACTCTGGTAGAAGTAGTCGAGAGTAAAAGAATTGCGTGTTGTACAATCTTCTTTTGAAAGAAAACTGATTGATTAACTTCTTAGTTGGTGATTTAGTGGGTCTTGCTGCCTTACCGCAAGCGTTTATCAGACGAAAGCGGCGTTTCAACATTCATCTGGCCAAAACAGGAGTACTAACAGGAGCTAGGAAGGCTTAAACTATAACTAATTCGTCGAGGCTCTTACAGTCTTCTTTTTCTAGCAGACCTTAGCTTCCTTTTTAGAGCATTTTAGTAAGGAATTTTGCCAGACGATTCGAGATTAGAGCGGAACTCCGTATACACATGGCTAGCGTGCTGAAGTCAAACCCGCACTGTTTTGTGCATGTGAGATGTGTTAAAGTATATATCTCTCAGCCTCAGTCCATGTCAAGGCAATGAACGAAGAATATGTCGGAAGTGAGCCAAAACTTACCCAAGCGAACCGCAACCAGAGATTGTCATCATGCAACTTAACAAAATTCTTTTCGCTGTCTGCTCAGCTACTGCGACACTTGCTGCTGTCAACGAACCTTGCTATGGCCCTGAAGGGAAAGCCGGTATGTTGTCCCACTGAGAGATAATTCCAATCTCTGACAATCCTTAGGAGTCTGCATAACTGCCAGCAGCTGTACGTCCAACGGCGGGACAACAATCAATGGTGCCTGTCCTGCAGACCCAGCTACGGTTAAATGCTGCTACAAAGTGCCTTGTGGTGCAACTGGAAACTGTCGTTGGACCAGCGATTGTGCCAGCTCGTCTACCTCCGGCCAGTGCCCAGGACCTAGCGATTTCAAGTGTTGCCAATCGAGCGCCAATGGTTTTGGTGGATATCGTAACCCGCCAACGTTCCACTTTGGCGGCTGCACTAAAGTCGCCATGGATGGCGCAAAAATAATTACTGCCGCGTTCCCCGGGAGGGTGCGTGAGGTGGGCTGCAAACGTGACTCTGGCAAAACTTCGGATCATTCTGACGGCAAAGCTACCGACCTGATGTGTTCTGATATCACTGAAGTAAGCCTGATGATTCTAAATTTTCTTGCGGGTGAAAACGTAGAAATGCTGACAAGTCATCAAGAAGTCTTCTCTGTCGGGTAAAGAAATTGCGGAGTGGGTGATGAATAACCGCCAGAGACTCAATTTGAAGTATGTTATCTGGGGCCAGAGAATTTGGAACCCCAAAGAAGACTTGGTCAAACCTTGGTCAAGCTGGAGACCAATGCCAGACCGCGGTAACGTTAGAGAGAACCATTGGTAAGTTGCCCCTAAAAAGTCTGAAGCGCATTTACTGACATAGCGGAACTTTAGGGACCATGTTCACGTAAGCTATAACTAGCTGAACCATGATGTGTTTGACGCTCTGGGAATTTTTTTTTCCTTCAAGAATTAAGAACGGGATGAATGGCCATGGACAGAGTATAATGCAGCGGAATCCGACCCGTCGCCGGCTGCATTACTAGATAGTTGTCAGGCCTATCCCATCGCATTCGTTACAGCAGTGGTCACACTATGCATCACATACCATAAGGCATTATACGGGCATGACTAAGTCTGCCAAGCATATACCACTATCAGGGGATCGTCCTATCATTATATAGATAGACGGATACGTCCATAGTCTTTCTTGGAGCATACTGGACAATACACCTCATTGACCCCCTACCTTTGTATGGGCCTGTGTCATTTGCTGCCTAACAGATAGAAACGCAAGACCGGTAAAACAGCGGAGAAACCGCCTCAGCCAATGAGTCGCTCCACTTTACGCTCAAGAAATGCACGAAAGGCGCGTCGGTTATGGTCTCGCTCGTACCACTGCCAATGTAAGTGATATCACCTTCCTTGACTATGAGTTGTGCTTGAGACAGAGATATAATTCCACCTTGGCTTTGCACTCGATTGCGGGTCACGGGGTCGTCCTAAGTCTTCCTTACCTGAATGGGCTTTCCATATCTATAACGAGATCGG
This sequence comes from Colletotrichum incanum, assembly GCA_001625285.1. NCBI lineage: Eukaryota > Fungi > Ascomycota > Sordariomycetes > Glomerellales > Glomerellaceae > Colletotrichum > Colletotrichum incanum. The sequence continues at coordinate 35,972 of LFIW01000316.1, forward strand.
CACGCTCAAGAAACAGTGCCGTGGGTCTTGAAGGCATGGTTTTGAAGGTGCATCTTGTGCTCAAGCGGCATCTCATAGACCTTACACTCTATCTTGTCATCGGCTTTTATCTTGGACAAGTGCTTACATTTGAAGTGCTTACGTTTGAAGTGCTTGCCAAGGCTCGGAACCACTACATCCACTCCACTTTGGGCCAAGCAGAGTGGATTTACGATTGTTCAGGCAACTTCATAGTGGATGTAACACATGTTCAACCACAGTGGAATGGATGTACACACGTGGATTTATGAATGGATTTATATGTGGGTTACTGAGGCTACTCATAACCTCGTCGGTGCCTATTCAGCCTCACCTTCAGAGGTTGACACTGACTCTTCAGCCTGTTGCTGCTGTGATGAATCATCAACCTCGCTGGCGCTATCCTCGCCCTCCAATAGCCATTTTGACTCAGCAAGCGCCAGCTCGTCGTCGCTTAGAGTCCTACAACCATCGTCCAGCTTACTCTCAAGGTGTGACGTAAGCAATGGATCCAGGTCGGCTCCCAATAGGCTCACGGGTACCCGTGCTTGTAAAATTTCACGGGTACCCGTGAAAATGACTAAGCAAGCTTGCTCCACGGGCCTTGAGCCAATCGAAGGCACGACTTGGGTCCAAGTTGTCATTCAATTTACGATTTAACCACGATGCACTCTTCAGGCTGACTCTCAGCATGCAACGCCTCCTGTTCGGCATTGTCTCTCTCGACTCGTTTCCAGATGTCGCCCATACCTCTCCTGCTGTTCCGAAAAGGGTTTTCTCCCTCTTCTGCGATGACAAGCTCATCAACACGTTCCTGTTCAGCTCTGTCCCAGTCCAGATAAGCCATCATCTCCTCCTTGAGCCAATCTCTTGACCCCTTGGAGGTGGTGCAGCATCTGTTCATCTGCTTGTAGTTAAGACACCACTCATAGCACTTCTTTCCATAACGCAGTGGAAGTCCCATCGCCCTCCGATACTCCTGGTTAGTTTTGACCCTTCCACGAGGCTGGGCAGCATACCAGGCTCTTCTCGCTGCACAATACCGTCCGTATATTGACTGAGGTGAATCATATCTTGGCAGCGAGGATGAAGACGAACGCCGAGACGGCGGTGGCATCTCAAGTGGTGACATCCTGGCTTCCACTGCTCCATCTGTAGTCGATTGAGCTAAGGCTGATGTGGACTGCACGGCGTTCGACGGAAGGCTTTCTGTGACTTTCGGTATAGTGGAACAGACCGCACTCGGTGTTGAGGCTGGACCCGGAGTAGGCATTGGCTCAGGCAACAAATGCGAGTATCGCAGAGGGCACGCCTTTGAAGTCATAGTATGACCAACCACATGGCACCTACTGCATGTGCTTGGGGCCCGTGACGCAACTTCAACGATTTCAAACCTGCTGGGCTCTCGCCTGGTGCTTGAATTCGGAATTCGGGAGTTCTCCAACTGCAACCTAGGCTCGATGCGCTGACGAGGCTCCAGCAACAACTGCGGCGCTCCTTCACGCCTTAAATGCCAATGTGCATGGAAGTGCTCACGTAGCAGAACAAGATTCTGTTCTTGCAAAGCCTTCAATTTGTGTAAGCATGGCAGACCGTACACTCGAGAGAAGGCTCCCGTACAGACTGTGGAATGGTTTGTATCGTTCTAACTTCTTGGTGAGCAGCTTCCGTTGCTCTTCTACTTTGCGGAGGGCTTCATGCGATACCCAGCCAAGCACTGCGCCATATATGGACCCCGAAAGCTCGACTGGTATCCGGGTCTGCTGTTTGACTTGATTTGATCTCAGATCCCATAGCTGATTGAGTAACGCGTGCTTCATCGCTCGCCAAGCCTCAAATAGATCCAACGTGGATCTCTTCAAGTGCGATTTAAGCAGGGCATGGATGCCCTCAACCCGCGAAGTAGCCACGTTGCCAAAATGGGTGTGCTGATCAACCCAAGCTTTCACCAGCTTCTCCTTGTACGGGTTGAGCCAAAATGACGTAACGTAGCCGACTTCCCCGAGATGGTCCGTAAGATAATGTTCTTCGAATTGAGAAACACGCTCCTCAAAGGTCACCTCAGATGGCGAGCTAATAATCAAATGCCAGGACTTGTAGAACTCTTCCCAGTTGTCAGCCGATGACTTTGGCGCTGTGGAGCCACTGATCGTCTTCATCTTGGCAAGGTCGAACGCCGAATAGCAATGTTGAAGCACTGCCTTGTTTGCATGCCAGAGGCAAAGCAAAGATGCCGAAGAGGAAAAGACAGTGGCTACAGCGTTGATGCATGCTAAGCAGCGATCTGTGAGGATAACCGCAGGCAGGCTGGCGTTGCACTGATTATACAAGGACCTGACCCGCTCCAAAGCCCAGGTATAATCGTCTTCTGTTTCGCCACTAAGAAATGCGAACGCGATACAGAAGGACCGCTGGCAAGCATCGACACCAACTATGTCAAGAAGCGGCATACCATACTTGTTGGTCTTGTAGGTGCAGTCCAACAGCATTACGTCCGGGTAGGCTTGAAGAAGGGCCAAGGAATCTGGATGGGCGAACAAGACAGCTGTAACTCGGCCATCTGGTGCAAATTGCATTCGACTCCAGAAGCCTTCCTCGTCAAGTTGATTCGCAAGTGCATGGATTGAGGTCTGCCCTCCACGAATATCTCGTTTAACCGCTGCGATATGATTGTAGATATCCTGTTGGGTTGCTACAGAGTTTGTCGTTTGTCGTATGTATGTCCGAATATCCCTGGGCGCGACGCCAGCATTTGATAGGCCAGCTACTTTCGCAAAGTCCTCCTCTGTCAGCTTGCGATGCGTTGGGTGGGCAGACGGATGCTGGCTTGGGGGATGATTATGAGAAGAAAACCGCTTGTCGGGCCGGTGTCTCAAGCTCCATGTGCGTTTATCTAAGGATTCCTTAGCAAGCACGGAAAACTGACAGCCAGTTCCCCTACTTGTGGTTCGTCTTTGGCGCGCTATTGATTTGCTTGGAGGATGACATGACCGATCGCACGAATACGTAATTGTCCGCCGTCCACTTTTCTCTTTGGTTGATCTCCCGGTCGTGAAGGCGTATCCCCTTGTTGACGCCCAGTTGTTAATTGACAGTAGGAGGTCATCGCGCGATTCATAATCGCTTTCAGGAGGGAGACAATCGTCCAAGAATTTGAGTGCTGAATTTTCCGGGGTTGTTTCCATCCTTTTCAGAAACCAATGACCGAGTTGCTATGTGTAGAGAAACGCGCAAAATGCGTCAAACGCGAGACGCGTTCGTCGAAGTGGACGATGGATAGCTTGCTTAGTCATTTGCACGGGTACCCGTGAAATTTTACAAGCACGGGTACCCGTGAGCCTATTGGGAGCCCCACTGTTGAGCTGCCGGCATGACTAAAAAACAACAACAGGGATCACCAGAGCCAAGTATGGTCAAAAGCACGTTCGCTATCCCTGGTTGTTTGCCCCTGATTCCGCAACAAATATTTCCCGTTATGTAAACGCAGGAAAACGAGTTGTCTAGGAAACCCCTTTTTGCAAGCCATCGGCCTCTCTGCACTGATGGACTTGAGAAGAGTCTTGACCGGGACGATGTGGGTTGGAAAGATTCCTTCGTCCCGCTGCACACGTGGTAGATTTTATTGTTACATAAACTCGCCCTTGGATTTCAAAAACACCAAACAACTCAACAGAAGAAAATTCTCAATCAAATTTAATTATTAATGATAAGATTTCTAATCGTCAAAATAGCTTCCCAACACATATTCACAATGCTGTTAGCCAGTTCCAAAAAGGAATGCAGGGGACTATGCACCAGATTGCCCTTTTAAGGTCTGAGAATCAGATACTTCGCGAAAAGAACAATGCGCCTCTTTAGTGCTTTACGGAAACAACAGGTTGGTGCTTCTGGGACCTGCTGGAAGGATAGTGGGATAGATGACATCCTAGTTGTTGAGAAAGAGACTGAAGGGCAGGGTATCCCCTGGGGCAAAATACACTGTATCCCTACGTTAGATGAGGAGGTAAGCTGCCCCTCTTCCAAAGGGCGTGCCTATGGAAAGGATCGAAAACCATCAACCCACCCGCGCTGTTACCGTGGCAAGAGAGAGTTAAGGTGATGGTTGGGGATGCGGAAACGAAAGAATCCGACGGAGCCGACACGGTCAGCATTGCGGTGTGTAGCTCGGCGAGAAATGGCGTAGTAGGAGTAGGGGGCGTGTGCGCAGAATCATTTCCCTTGCGATCAGCCTCGAGATAAAATTTTGCCAACTCGTGTTTTGGTTGTCGGAAGAGGTACTCGGGTGGAAGGTTAATTGGAATCACCTGATGATATTGTACAGAGACACCGTTTACATAAAGTATATTTTGTACACATCCTTGCCATATACGCGGTCATGTCGCGGTCGGGACGCTTGTGCTATCCGCTGGTGCACTTACTGAAAAAATACCGGATACACTAATAATCAATGGACCAATGCAAATAGTAGGTCTGACGTTGCAGCAGGCGCCTGAGTAAAGCGCTAGCTATAAAACACCTACCTTCGCGCACAGTCAGTTCATGTCGAACTACCTACTGATTGTAAACTGTAAAAGTCTATCATCCTCACAATGAATGCATATAGCGTCACTCACAGTCTCGTTGACTCGACTGAGTCGGTGTTGGGTCTCCTTGAGATAATACAGACTCTCCCTAGTGATGTACCATCCCTATTCCTAGATCTAGAAGGAGTAAGCCTATCTCGTCATGGTAGCATCTTACTGATAACGATCTTTATACCATCGAAGAAGCATGTATATCTTGTCGATGTCCATGCACTTCAATCTTCAGCATTCTCGACCACCACAGGCGATGGAACGACTCTTAAGACCATTCTCGAATCACCAACGATCATCAAGGTCTTCTTCGATGTTCGAAACGACTCTGACGCTTTATTTCATCACTTTGCAGTAAATCTCCGCGGGGTCGAGGATGTACAGCTGATGGAAAATGCGGCCCGTCCTGGGCGACGGTGTTTTGTCATGGGATTGGAGAAGTGCATTGATACCTATGCACAACTTTCGCCCTCTGAAAAGCTTCGCTGGAAGGCAGTGAAGGAAGCAGGACTCAAGCTCTGTCACCCCAAGAAGGGTGGTTCGTACGAAGTATTCAACGACCGACCAATTCAGGCTCTTATCGAAACCTACTGCATCAATGATGTTCAGCACCTACCACAGCTTAGGGAGAAGTTTTGGCGAAGTCTCAACAATGCCTGGCGCGAGGAGGTGAGGGTTGAGACCAGGAAGCGTGTCTGGGAATCGCAGAGCAAATCGTATGAGCCCCAGTCGGAGAAAAAGAAATTTGGCCCGTGGGAATCTGGCCCCACGATGGTATTTTAGAACGTCAGTTGAGTGCTCTCAAAATAACTGCTTTGTCATTGCAGTGAAGAGTTCTTATGCTTTTAGTTTTACTGTGGTCAGCGAAAAGGGCTTCATCCCGTTTACAACTCTTTGATCTCTCTCCGCACGGACGTCTGCCCTCTTGGCACC
>LFIW01000320.1:0-82129 GCA_001625285.1 Colletotrichum incanum
CGCAGTTTCGCGCGTCTTGGCGCATCGCGCTCGACTCACCCGACTCACGCACTCACTCACACACTCACTCACTCACACACTCACACCCCCCCCCCCCCCCCCCCCCCCCCCAACGCACCACCAGTCATACACTCACAACACGACCTATACATCGTGCATCTGACTGACCCTGATATCCATCACAGCCTCACGATCCCCAACATCCCTCTTGCTCTCCTCAACAAAATCAATCTCGTCCTTGGCTCTTACACGTCTCGTGGCTCGCCAGCTCTTTGGCCTTTGGCGCGCACACAGCCTCATCCCCCCCTCCCCCCCTCTCACACCCTCGTCCCCCTTCATTTCTCATCCGTTCCGTCTCAGTCTCTCCCGTCGCCGTCTCTCTAACCCATCTCGTGACCCGCGGCTCCATCTCGGCCCCGGTGGGCGCAGGCTGTCCATCTGGACGGCCGGAGGGGGGGGGGGGGGGGGGGGGGGGGGTTATGACGATCAAGCAGCTGCGCCGCGCACGGCGTCAACTGCCCGTCTACCCTACTTGAGGCTCGCGAGTTCATGCGGCTGTTGTTTGATCCGACTGACAGATTGCTGACCACTTTGTCTCCTTGCTCGTCCTCGTCAGGTTTCCCCTCCAGACTCCGGGCTCCAGACTCCGGACCGGCCCTTGGTCCATGCGCGCGATCCCTCGAGCCCCCGGCCCTGCGGAGGATCTCGGCGATCAGGCAAGACCCCCCCTGCGGGGACATCGCAATGCCGCCTTTTCTTTTTTTTTTTTCCCGTGTCAACCGTGTCGACTTCCGAGTCTGGGCCCCGATGGATAACCCCCAGCTCCATTCATCCGATCGTGATTGTTGTTTAATCCCGCTGCTCGTCGCCGCCTGATCCTTTAGCCCACACGAACGTCCCCGCGAACGGATGGACCTTGAGCAGGTCATGACGTGCGTTCCGTCCGCGACGCTTTGATCATTTGAGAAGCGAGATCCGGACGATCAGACACGGGTGTGTCGCTGGGACGCGTTTTGGGCTCAGTCCGCAAGGCGAGCCTGCCGCGCGTCTGCCGTGTCACCATGCGGAGCGTGAGGAACTCTTTCGTGCCGTGGTGGTGGCTCAGTTGGGTCGTCAATACGATGCGAATCGAGCCGCACAGAAGGTGTCTTCAATGAGGTGATTACGAATTTGGCCGTTGCCAAGACCGCCAGCGGGCAGGCGGCCGGAATCGAATCCCACAACCAGAGCTGCCAAGATTGCAATCCCGATCCCAGCCACAGGGATGCTCATATGCGCCAGGTCGGCTTGCTATGGGCATCGGGAAGTGTATCTTCAATCAGAGAGTACGAGATGCCGTCACGGACGATCCAAGGGCGACGTCTCGTCAACCGACGCCGCTGTTGCACCGAATCCTGCGCATCCAACTTTTCGCTTCGCGTGCGAGGCCACAAGATGTTTAATATATACGCGGCTTGTAGGGCAACGCGTCGATAAATACCGTTACCATTACCGTCGCTATTTGCACTTGGCAGACGGCCGATGGGCATGACCGCGTCCTCGACGGCATTACTGCTGGCATCGAAACGCGGCCACTTGTATCTAGACACATCGTAAGGCATACAGAATCGGCCGGGTCGGAACCACGACTTCCACGCTCGGGCACAAGCTTATGTTCTGGGGTGGCAAAGGCACCAACCTCCTCGGACATGAGCCTTCTAGTAACACACGTTGTCTGCAAGTCCGATTCAAGTACCACGCTACTTGATGTTCCAGGTGAGTCATTGTCGCAGCAAGCCGCTGAGATGAAGATCACGTATCACAGAGCCGACATCGCGGGCCGCAATTAGCGCCACACACCCGCCGCCACTTATCTCGATTTGGAAAAGAAGAGGCAGTCGCCATCGGACGAGATCCATGACGTCTACAGCGGCGGCCGAACCGCTTCAGGGGTCTGTCGGACGATCAGACACGCAGAGGCCACCTGACACAAGCATGCAATAAGCTACAGCCCGGTGACTCATCTTATGCATACCTACGATGGGTTGGGTATTTTGCTCGCAGGGCTGCTATTTCTATCACGGCATTGAAGACTTTTCTGCGCCGGGTGCTGCTGGTTCCGGGCCTCGGACTCCAAAGAGCGTCAATTTGGCAGATGGGAAACGTCTTGTTGGGAGGGGTATATCTTACTGTTGCTAGAGAATCAGAATAGAGCCGGGAGGCACGTAGAAAATAGTAGTGCTTGCAGATAGTACGGTCGTTTTCCATCGTTACTGAGAACGGCAACGGCAATGTTCGAGGTCACGAAGTGCTGCCAGCGGATCCGGTACCAGCCCGGATCCGTCCGGTCCTTCGGCCCCACCTCACGGCACCGTCCCCGGCAGTCGACCAAGGGTACACGCAAAAGAACACATGACGGATACTCTGCATACGGCACAAATCGAAACTCGGCACTGGCCGCACAAAAGGCGACCATTCGGAGATGGACTCGCACTAGGATGGGTGGTTTTTGCTACTTTGGCCACCCTCCACGGACGAGTCGCCAGATTAGTGATTGATTGTTCGATGCACACATCCCCAATCGGGCTTTTACGATGCCTATTCCAATGAGAGGGGGGCTCGAAGAGGCAGTGCCAACCGCGAGCCGGCAGCCGGTGGGATGCATGCATTCCATGGCCAGGGCGATGCATGCTCTGAACCCTCCATCTTTCCTGTCATCCAGGGGAGCTTGGATGCTCCTCGATCTCGTCCCATCTTTTAATGCCCAAACACTGGGTGACACTTTGTAGCCGCATCCTGGGCAGATGTGACGGTTTCATTATCTCCGACTGCAAAGCCGGAGACATCCAGACGAGAACGAAGTCCCGCATCGCCGGAATCATGGTTACGCTTGCTGTTCAGGACGTGGACGTGGTGTGCCTCCGACAACTCGTCCCTACACCACCGAAACGGCGAATGACCTCTGCCTTGCGTCAGCGGGAGCCCTTCCTGCGGGTCCGACACCTTGGTCACCGTGCCTTTGGTTCAAGAAATGCCCGCCCTGGGCCCGAACAACGCGGGACGCTGGTTCAAGCCGACGTCCTCCTCGGCACTACTGCCGCCCGACTTTTGTTGTGGCTTCGAGGCCTCCCGGGCTTTGGGAGAACCCGGTCCACATGTGTTAGCTCGCGTACCAGTTATCCTGGTTGCGTCTCCCAGGCATTCGCGCCCTCGCGTCATGTATGCTTTCTTTTTTGATTTCCCCCCCTTCCGGCTGGTGCGCAACGTGATCTTGGCTGCCCAAGGTGCGCTGGGTGATCGACCTGTCGCCATCTTCCGATGCAGACCTGGCATGGGTTTGCCCGCCTCCCCGGAGAGCCAACGCACCAGGTCCCGCGGCGCAAGTACCGGTACAGGCGCAACCCGACAAGCCAGGTATCGAGTACTTGGGCGCAAAAGAGTTACGTTCGCTGCCAAACAGACGCGGCACAGCTGTCGATGCCTCGTACGTACTTCAACTGAGAGGTGGTTGCACCTGGGCTTGCTTTAGCGACATGCAGAAATAAGCATAAGCTACCACTTCGTCTCGCACTCTACACGCACCAAAAGCCGCTAGCCTAGACCCTCCCCCCACAACGTTTTCTTGAGGAACGGATTCAACGTGGATTCCACACCGGGAGTGGCCGCATAGGTTTACGAGAATTCCTCCCCCGATGACAGCGTTAATCTGGCTGCACGCGGTCTCCAACTGGTCAAATCAGGTAATTGACAATCGACAACCGGCATGAAGAGCAACCCAAATCGGCCTAGAAGCGGCGCTAACCTCCAATACGGGCTGCCAGGGCCCCCCGACTTCCCAGTATATCCCAGCGCGTTAGGTTCCATAATAGGACGATGATCGAGTGGCCTTGCCGTTCTCGTTTCTATACTCGCCGCAATTATACTGCCTCTCATCACCTGTGGCTCTCTGCCTCTGCTTGTCGTCGTGTGTTGGCAGTGGACCTTTTCTCGAGAATTCGAGTCTCGACCCCTCACCGGCACCCCCCCCCGCTCGCCCACTTCCCATTTACCCCGAACCAGAGTTAGGCCGCCTTTTGCGTGTGTGTGTGTGTGTGTGTGTGTGTGTAAGCGAGACGCGAGGACCGGGGTTGATATGGGGGGGGGGGGGGGGCGGCGCAGGAGGCTGGGGGCCAGCCGGAATCGCAACTCCGAAGCTTGAAACAATGCTTCGAGGAGGGCCGATTCCCCAACGGGCCCTGCGGCGCGTCGGCTACCTCTGCCTTGAGCTCCATACAAGCGGGCTGAGATGGGGACTGTGAGGGAAGCATGGCTTGTTCGATATTGATGACTCCCGCCGCAGATGGTGTAAAGCAGCAGTCAACGGCACCTAGCAATTAGGCTTCGACATATAACGGCAATGTAGCGCAAGGACGGCTCATTTCGGTGCTACTCGTGGCACCGGTCCAATCACTGGTATGCATCGCGCGGGATATTTGTCAAGGCCTCATCTGTGCGGGCCATTCGAGCCAGGCATTGGAGAGCCTGGCCACCAACATGTCGGGTTCGCTTTCAATGCGTCGTCTCATTTCTCATAACACCCAGGCTTGTCGGTTCCCCCCTTCGACGGGCACAGTGTGCCTGCTGCCCGTCGCAATTGCCCCGTAGACGCATGCGTCGACGTCGATGGGCTAGTCTAGGCCTGGCGCCGCACCGTACGTTTCCCGGGACGCTGCACTGCAAAAAGTCGGTGGATTCGGCCGGGACTTCAGGACCTTCCGACCCCCTTGTAGCTTCTCGGTTGGCAATCGATACCTCGCCTGGCATGCCGGTTGTTCACATGGCGCGTTTTCGTCACAGCTATGCGACGGGAGTATACTCGTCCCGTTCATGAGGAACTCCATGCAATCAAGCCCATCAAACGCTTCCGACTGATATGGCATGCAACACTCTGTAATGTCCGTCCGATATTGCTGTCATCTTACCACTGATGGACGCAGAATGGCTTTCTTTGGCCGCTAATGCAAATGCGCTTTCGTAACCACGGAGCAGGGGCTTCGGACCGCACGTGGCCAGAACCAGACCTTCGAATTGCGATAATGTCTTTTTTTCATGCTTGGTTTTAAAACGAGACCCGCTTGCCTAGCTGGACTGGACCGCCAAGATGGTGCTTTTCCGAGGTCTGCTGCACATTCGAGTAAGGATCATCTTCCCGTCGTCCGGATCGCGTCTCCGTGGCGTTGGTGATCAGCAGGCACAGAATTGCGCCAACAGCCAAACGCCAAACAAACCCATTCATTTGTCTCGCTGGTTCCCGCCACTTTTTCTAGCCGCCATCCTGAGTAGTCGCCGCTCTTAGACCAAAGCGAGCCTCAACAATGCGCTAAGTACCTGAGTTACTGCTGTCTGCCTGAGTAGGACCTGTATGTTGGCTAAGATAGCTCTTTAACGCACATCATTATGTATACATGCAGCTCACAAGTATGGCCTGCCCCGATTTCGCAGTTCTATATCCCTCGTTTACTTCATTCCCCCTAACTATTGGACCAGCAGTCTGGAAATTGAGAGGGAAGCAACGTTGAAGACATGGTACGGCAATTTAGACTAGTTCTCGATGCGAAAGCTGTCCAATCTGCACGACGTCTTCGCCGCTATAGCCTCGGTTGCCAAGCTTGTACAAGGCATGCGAGGTTCTAGATACCTTGATGGACTGTGGGAAAACCACATCGTCAGTGCGGGAAGCGTTAAGTCGGCATGGATTCAGGTGATCAACATAGAGATATGGGGATCAGAATTACGGTAGGGCCACATGTGGCGTTCTTTGGAGACTCAAAAGTAGAAAAAAGAAAGGAAAAATTGATGAACAGAAACATTGGAGGCCATGGTGAGTTACAGACACCGATGCGGGTATGGGAGGGCTTCCTTCGCAAAACACATGTTAACGTCAGACCAGAGCAGCTTGCAGCCGTTCCAACCCAAAGTCTTCTTGTTGTACTTTTCCGGATCCTCCTCCATGAGCCGTTTCTTGGCTACGATGGAGGCACAGAAGTCATCTTTCTTCGCCGTATACTTGCGGCAATTGCCGTCCGGGTTGGGCTTCTGCCTCAGATCGGGTAGGTTGCCGCAGCCGCAGCTAACGTGCTGGCTTGGCTGCAAGCTCGCGAAGAGGCCGTTTCTTGGAGCTTAATTTCTCAAATTCCGCGGGGGAAGTACCGCACTTGGACGAAGGGGCGGCGCAAGTGTCTAGGGACTCTACCGCTTCGTCTGGCATGTGCCGTCGGAATTGGGCGGCGGGGTGTTGCCTGGAAACGCGCCGGACGTGCAACCGACAGTCTCTACTGCGATGAAGATGTTGCAAAAGTTGGTACGCATGTTGCACTACTTCAGGTCGGCCACGGATATCCCGCACCTTTGCGCGACGGCCCAGTAACCGTCACCACCATTGACCTTTGTCGCTTTGCAGTCCGTTCTGGCGTGCAGCGCAGCGTGTCCATGGCCGATATGGCGTCTGCGTGCCTTGCCCCCCATGTGGTCGCTCTGGTTAGATGGCAAGAGAGTTAGAGGGAAACCTCTAGCCATTCCCACTCGTCATCAGTAGCTGTGACACATCTGCCGCTGCTCTACGTCTTGACGGTCTGTTGCGCAAAAGCCAGGTCGGCGGTCACGCTGACGACGACTCCCAAGGCGTAGTCCACCCCGCTGTTCCTGGCGCCCCAGAGCTATACAGCCAACGTTTCTGGGATGCCATTTCCTGGGATGTGAAGAATGAACTACTTCAGAGCTTTGTTTTTAAAACCCTGCTGATGCAACTGGGAGTCCCCATGAACACGCAGCACGGCATCACCGTCGCATCCAAACTTGGTATTGTGGTTGATGCAGAACTGTTCGCCAGTCCTGAAGTGAATCTACAACTGACGCGCGGCTGACAGGACTCCATTGACCGCGTTTGATTTGCACGGTGTGCTGCCCTTGATGAAGCCTCTACGAGTTATCGGACAGCAAGCTGTCTGCGTTGGCCTCATCGTGCAATAAGGCACGCCGATGACCAAATCGAACGGCATCAAGACGCCGCTCCCGACTCAGTCGGGCCTGGTGAACAATTATTACACGCTCTGATTACCTTGTCAAGCCCCGGGGCTTCTGCGCCGACATCACGACCAAGACGGGCAGGAGTGCTGGTGGAGCCACCCCCTACTCTGTACCTTAATTCTATCAAGCTCGTGATGATGCTTCCTGAAGAGTGTCCCGATAGGGAAGCTAGGGGAGATTCGAGATCTTGAATAAAATCACTGTGTATTCAGTGTCCGCCTACATAGCCCGTGTCTTCACCCGCTGTGCTGGTCCAAGTACCTCACCTCCAACACAACGCCTCTTTAAATCGTACATCCCCACCCCCCTTTAGCTTCATAAAGCACGATTTGACACCGCAAGCGCCATAGCTTGTTGTTTTTGCCAGACGCAAACCACCATGACTGATCTTTCAACCAGGGTAACGGAGCAAGCCGATGCAGGCAACTTGGAGAAGCGCCTACGGTCTCGCAGATCCATCCACGCGGATGCTATGGCAGCATTCGAGGGCAAACGCCTTACGCATGATCTCGGCCAAGAGCTCGCGCGTCTCTGCGCTGTACGAGGCATTGAATTCCATGCGGACTTCTGCTTCAGCCCAGCCACCGTCCTCCGCGGATCGCTGCCGCACTTCACTCGTGCCTTGAATGCGAGAGCCATTATGAGCAGTCGAGTTCCGGACAAGAATCCCGATCGATCCGAAAGTATTCCCTAACTACTGCATACGGTGTCCCGGCCTTCCCTTGGAAGACGCTTTCAGAGACCTTGTCCAGCGCTTTCCCGCCATGGCCTACCAGACCGCGCGTGCCTGCGCTGTCGTTGGACACACGAAGCTCTAGAATGAGCTTGCTGCTCAAATCCTGCCCGAGATTGGATGTATTGTCCACGGAATTTGTACGACCAACCCTTGCAAGAAGAGGCCTTTCATAGTTTCCGACACTTTCTGCAGATCATAACACGCTTTTTGCACAATGGTGGAAATGCCAGCCACTTCCCGAGGGCGATGAATCGCCCATTCACAAGGCCATATTGGCGCGAGGAATTATGAACAACAACCTGTCTTACATCCTGTCGCCAAACGGAGCCTGCATCCGACTGATCTGGTATCCTGCCATCGTTGCTTCCTCGACGTTTGAGGCTCTCGCTCGCCTCATCCCCTCCGTGCGGCTCGATGTCGCTCGTGCCGCCATCTTCTCGAACAACCAGACGCTGCCGATAGCCTTGCTATCTGGGATGACGGTGGGGAGCCCGTTGAGCCGAGTTTTGCGCTATTGAATGAGGCCAGTTTAATCTGCATTATCGTGAAGCTCTAGAGCGTAAGGCGGGAACTGGGGCTTGATACAACCTGTGGCGTGTCACTGCCCGGTCCGTTAGTGCAAAATTGGCACAACACATACATTTTCTTGGCGCGGAGTAGCCCTCGCCGCCCCTGGAATTGGAGCGAACAGAGACGAGCCGGATTCTATTTACAATGACATGTCGTGTAATGCAAGCTATGTCGAAACGTACATCTCAATCCCTGAGGAGTGGAGAAGGGCGCCACAGGGTTACAAGCCAGAAAATGGAATCACGCCATAGAAGTAGACTATCAGCGGTGGCCTCGGGGTTCTCGAAAAGAAGTACATGAGCAGGATCTCAAAGCTGTCCCCCGCCGTAAAGAGCACGTAGAGCAAATAGCCGATCATAAAAACAGTGCTCCATTATGTTCGATTTAAACCCAATATATTATTGCTGTAGAGATGAAGTAGCGTAGTCTAGTGAATGTTAGTCTTGTTAAACAAATCTGCTACTATCTACCTTAGTATCAAGTTCCTCAATAGATCATAGATACGCTGGGTACTTACGTACATGGAAATTCATATAGAAGATGATTAATCTGGATGAAAATATATACACAATGCAACGTCCGAACAATGTGTAGTCTGCCCATTTTATCCATCTCTAGGAGTGCAGCGCTTCACGTACCTGGGCTACCTACGATCCCTCTTGAGACGAGCCTGAGTTAAAACGGCAAAGACGCTAACCGAATGCAGCTGTCTAGCCTCGCTCAATCGGTGAAACAACCAGGTAAGGGGGTACACCTTTGAATGATCTGTCAGAAACAGGGATACGGTCGGCACGGTGCCGGTGGCCGTCACCAACGTGAATCGTTCTGTGGAATGCGCCGCAATCCTCCCCAAACAAGCACCCCATGACGTTTAAGAGAAACTACCATAAACGTCTTCCCCATATTGGATGCTACTTCCATCATCATAACCATCATGTCGAATTCGTACGACATCCTTTCCATCTTCAAAGCGTAAAGCTTGGCATTTCAGAATGGTCCAGGACCCATTTTAAGAGCCATCCCAAAGAATGATACGAGACTCATGTTGAAGCCATTTATACGCCTGGACTGGTGATCTCGTTGAGTGTTCCACCGAAACTCGGTTTCACTAACCTCTTGAAACAACACTCTGGGGGTTGTGGAAGACGTTCTTTGGGTCCCACATAGCCTTAATCTCTTGGAGAGCTAGAAGGTTGGCTCCCCAGTACGAGCGCTGTGCATCCCTCAGTTCTGGGTCTGCAAAACCTGGATATGTTCCAGACGACCTAGGCGCAGCATTCAACAGCGCCCTGTGGAAGTTGTTTAGGAGATCCTTAACTCCCTTAGAAGCATTTGCCGAGTACGACTGGTAGAGCATAAGCTTGTCGCGATGAGCATATGCTGTGCCGACTGTGGGTACCTCCGAAATAGCACCACCGACGGCTTGGAACTTGATAGACCATGTGTCAGTGGCCTTGCGCTGTTTCTCGAGCTTGTCGAACACGGCGGCAATTTCCACTTTGGATAATAAGTCATTGCGGCTGAAGCCAAGGCTTTTGGAGTGAAGCTTGCTAGCCTTGTTTGGCATGTGAAGGGACTCTTTCGAGGCAAGAATGTCGAGAGAACTGTCCCAACTCTCTTCATGTAATTTCGTTGAACCACTCTCGGGCAGTCGATTGAGAATGCCTGTCTCGTGAAGCTCTACCTGCTTGCCATACCAAGTTGACAGGATGCGAACAACCTGAGGAGTTAAGACGATTTCAGTACTGAAGCGATGGTCGAGGGCGGGATCGGCGACGACTGCCTGCCAAGCATGAAAGACGTTGACCATCTCCTCAAGGTCATTGTACACAAAGTCTTGGCTTAAATGCAGCACAGCTGACGGTGTCGGATGAGTCTTCATAACAAACTCGGTGACGATACCGAATCCAGACCCAGCTCCTCTCATGGCCTTTGGTCCGAATTAGTATGATTATGGGTCGATAGGGCTCTGGGAGTCATTTACAAAGAACAAATCAGGATTGTTATTGTTGCTGGCCCGAACGATCGTTCCGTTGGCCGTAACAACTTCCATCTCCTCGATATTGTCGAGGGTCGTGCCCCACATGCGGGACATCGGCCCCAGGCCGCCCTGTATATGATTAGAAATACTGACCCGACCATTTAATACGGTCTCGAAACTTACTACAGTAGCATGGCCACCGATACCAATATCCATGCACAAACCATGAGGTACGGCACGTTGATGGACTCGTAGGGACTCGTCCATCTGACCCAGTCTTGTGCCACCGCCTACACGAACATTGTGGATAGGGCCCGAAGCTTCGACGTGGGTGTACTGGAAATGCTCTAGATCAACCGATATAGCGCCATTCTGGCCACCAAAGCCTAAGCACACATGCCGTCAGTATCATAGATCCAAACAAATGGATGGCCTTTCAGTTGCTCCCTGGTAAGATCCTACCGTGGTTACTGCTCAAGTGGTTAGAGCCGGGCAGTCATTGCAGTTAGTCTTGGAGAAACTCACGCAAGGCTATGCCCTCCAGCTTTTGCCTGGAGTTTGGCATCGTGCTTCAGAGCGCACTTGACGACATTCGCGACCTCAGTCGCGTTTTGGGGGCGGATAATGGCAGTTGGAATGGAAGTCTGTCCAAGGTTGAAAGGACGCATCCAGGAGCTTGATCCCATGTCATTGGGACGGGTCGGGAACTGCACGCAGTCTGACCTGCCAGCACAGACGTCGTTCAAGCATTGTTCGATCGTGGACACTGGCTTGGTGTTGGAACTGGGGACAAGGAAGTACTGCGCTGTGAGGCCAGCAAGTATGGTGGCAGCAGTGACGGACCAAGAGTTTCGCCTATGGACCTTGGTTTTACGAAGATTTGGAAGCGTTTTCTGCAAAGCTGAAGTCATGTTGGCATATGGTAATGTAAGGCCTGGGTGATATGGTGGTAGTCTGGAGCAACTGGGTTTGGCAACCACTGGTGATGCAGAAGATGGTAGCTTAAATGTCCTAGAGAAAAGAGCTATCGCTATTTTGCTGACTTGAGTTTCTATCTCCATCAAAAAGCATGTGACTATGCTCACGAGGGTAACCTGGAACGGAGAACGTCTCCCGGAAACGGCCCCATATCGGCGATCGGCCTCATCCCGAATGCCGTCTTGCTGATCTTCGACTGGCCTGGCTCGAGTCTCGGACGCCATAAAAGCAAAACTTACAAATTCTTAGATAACCATAGTACCGTAATGGCACAATTCTGTAAAAGATGCCGCCTACCAGCCGCGGGGTGATGCTTGTAACGGTTTCTGAGACACACCCCAGTCAACATAGTCTAGCTCCAAGCCAATCTTGCTTATCTCGGGACTGACTTAGAGCTCGGGTAAGATTTAGTTGCCGGAGCCTGTGAAATGCGAAGCTACTGGCAATGTTTTACTTTCTTGTTGTTCTACGTTAGAGTTGTCTCAGGAAACATCGTCAATGCTTCGATCTTCGATCTCCTACATCTCACTAGCTCCCGACGTTGATGCAAACGCCAACGTTCTCGTTTTCAACTGTCACTAAGACATGCCATGGCTTGAGTTTTGTTCATTATACTTTAACTAGGCGACAACGGACATTGAGTGAAAGCAAAACTGTCTCAAAACGACATAAATGACGTCAATGTATAAACTGAAAAGCTAAGGAACGTATCACGCAGGGAAAGGATGGAATTGGTTCTGCCATAACAGTCAATATTGGGAAGTTAAGGGTGCTTCAGGATCTTGAGCTTTCGCCGTCTCTTCCTCAGCTTCCGTTTCGAGGATATTTGTTCACATAATTCTGGTCCCTTTTGTTTCTTTCCCTAGTTGTTGACGTGCTGAAATCCAGAATGGTAACAAAAGGAAGAAAAGGTAGAATAATTAATAGATAAGCTGTCATATTTTTCGTAATTCACCTTCATTCCCATGCTGTTTGGTCAGTAGCGAAGATAACCTAGACTGGAATTGGTAGAAGACAGCAGTCCGACAGCTAACATGCGCATGTACCTCTTGGTCACCATATACATAATATCACACTACTGCGTGAGTTCTTCAAGATTGTCTCTCAACTGCATCTGTGCCGGCGTAGCACACCATGCATTCCTAACAAATTCCCTCTTCCTCTGTGAAAGAGTCGAAGATGCTGGCACCAATATGTTGCGCCAGTGCAGTAAGAGCTGCAGTAAAACTTCGATAGCAAGTGAACAAACGATAGAAGCGGGTTTAATTTTATAGTGTAACTATGTTTGTAATTACTATTTTGATTCGTGGCTCAAGTATTCCGTGTAACAACTTATCGGTACATGAAGTTTAAGGTAACATGTATATAAAGGGCTGATGAGCCTACGCTTCACCAGCAAATTGACCAACTTGGCACATTAGACTAGCTGCTAGATGAGAGAGCATCGAAAAAAAACAAGTACTATTCCAATTCCTCCCGACTGTATCCGACTCCCTGCGCTTTTGCGTCAATTCCACGAGTGAGGACGGTAGTATTAGCATCAAATATGGTTGGGATGACCTATCTGCTAACTTAACCAGATACCACGTCACGCACAATGTGAGGACAAGAGAGTATTGAACGTCCGATGGCCTAGAACTGAGCAGTTGGAGGTATTTTGGGCCACTCGAGAAATTTCACATGAACAAAGGCAGGTTATTTCTAGGGCTCGGGAACGATTGAAAAGAACTAAACATTATCATCTAGACATTATGACTATCTCGTCAAGGTGTTTCCGAGGAAACCCTTCTTAAACGCAGTCTCCGGTACTAACATTACATTATCGGCTTCTGGATCATTCCTTCCTTTTTTCGTCCCGAGATCCAAGAACCCGGGGTCCGTCCCGCCATGGAACCGTACCCACATTCGTCCCGACTCTTGATGGATCCGATTGAGCTCCGGCGCCCCACGTCCATGCTCCCTGAAGGTCATATTCCTTGCCAGTCGTTCCTTGTCCTTGAGCCCACCGGCACCTATAGTTCCACCAGCACCCGTTTCCGCCGCTGTCCCTGGCACCTTGGGGCCCATGGTATTGTGTAGCCCGAAGAAGAGCAGTGGAAGCACGCTGCCTTTCCAGACTGGCTGCTCGGGGTCGGCGTAATTCTTGACAATGACCCAGCCTAATAAAAACGCGCAGATGACGACCAGAACGATAGGCAGCGCAATGTACTTTTGATCAAAATAGGTGCATGTGGTGCTTGTCCAGACTTTGCCTAGGGCCTCGGCGCCTCGGGAACGGAGGGCGTCGGGCCCTCGCAAAACATCCGGGCCAAGCCCTGTCATGCGGAATTTGTTGGTTACAGCCCACGCGAAGCTGTCAATGGCGTCCGTCACACTGGACACTGTCGCGTTCATGTCGGCCCAGACCGGGGTTAGCCACCAGGAGCTATAGCAGTTGAGATGGCCACTCTGCATGTTATCGTATCTGCACGATGCGCTCAACAAGTCCCCGCTGAGGAAGTTGGACAGCGCATCGAAGAAGATCCCGTCCATTTTGTAAAGACACGCGTTGGGCGCGCTGCTGAAGTTGTCAACGGACCCCTGGTCGCTGTCAACCAAGCTGACATTAGCCCACGTGCGCCCCGGAATGTGTAGGGCCTGGCTCTGGTTGCCGGTAGTGTACCAGGTGCCGTCGTCGAGCACGCACGGGCTCTGAACGGCCGTGTAGTTCCCGAAGCCCGAGAACCGATACGAGCTTCCTGAAGCCATCTGTTCGGCAGGATTGAGCACCGCCGTAGTGGTGCGGACAAGTTTCTCTGTCAGCACGTTATCCTCGTACCGGGCATAGTACTCCTTCAAGCAGGGGTACAAGATGCATGAGGCCGCAATATAATCTCCGAGACCGTCGAAATAACTATTTTCAGACTGCGAGAGGCTGTGCGGACAGTGCAACTTGGGTATCCCGGTTGAGTTGTCCGATGTGCAAGGTGACTTCGTCACCATGAGCGTGCTGAAGTTGGCGAGCGAGACTGTAGCCGCCGTAGCAAAGTCATCACTGAAAAGTTCGGTATAAGCGCTCAGATTGCTGTAGCCCATCCACATGTAGTTACCCCCCAGAATGTTGATGAAGGCGCCGTCGTCCGGCAATGTCAGGTTGCCTCCGGCCCCGGGTGGACTGACGAAGCCCGTCGTGTCGATGCAACTGCTGCACATGCCGATGCTTGCGTGCGTAACTCCCGTACCCCAGTCGGGCCACGTGCAATTCCCACTGGGGCAAGCGACTTGAACGTTGTTATCCTGGCTGGCCGGGTCCGTTATGCCTTTGATCATGGCGCTCTTCATGTCCACCTCGAGCTCATACAATCCCGCGCCAACCCGGTAATACGACGACGACCCGGGCACGTAGTGAGCGGCAGGGATGGCGGACTGCGCATGCTCCTGGAGCATGGAGCAGGTCTCCGTGCGGACGGCCTGTTGCGTGACGGGGCCAACGGTCAGACTGGCAATGGTTACCATCGCGGCGCCGATGGCGAGAAGACCGGCGGACGTGAATCCTAGATTCCACACCACCACCATCAGGAGCTTGATGGACCCGAGGACGGACCGACTTGCCGCATCGAAATCCTGGAGGTGCTGCAAAGGGCGAGTTTGCTCGGCGAACCACGTCCACTTGACTTGGCCGATGATCTCAGCCACGGCTGCAACAATGGCAGCTCGTAGGAACGTCGAGAGAAGGGCGATGGCGGAATTGAGATTGATCTCGAAAGGCCATTCTGGCATGTAATGGCCATCGTAGTACGCGAGGAGAGCAATAATAGCGGCAAGAAGACAGAATGCTACAAAGACCGTAAGGATCTCGAGACCCCAATAGCTAAGGACGTATCGGGTGCGGCTTTGGCTCGGACTTGGCACCGGACTCACGGACTTTTGACCCCGAAATTGGAGGCCATCCGTCGGCGGATGTGAGGGTGGAGGCTGTTTGTCATCGTCCGTGTCTTCAAACGGCCACCGAACGTTCGATGAGGTGTGTTGTTTTGAGCCATTGTCCGGCATGTCTCGCTGTTGCTGTTCGACCTTGGGCGGCTTGGATTGGTCTTCAAGCTCCCAGCTTCGGCGTGACTGCGACGCTGCCATATCTTTAAGGCACACAGGGGCTCAAGGGCGTTTACGTGTGTTCGTCGTCGACTGGACCATTGAATTCCTGAGTTGAGGTGTATAGAGTACGTTCAGTATCAGACAAGAAGGACAAAGTTGGATTTCACTTTTATTCTTCTGGATGGGCTCCTGCCCCTTGAAAAGCCAGCTCATTGTTGAAGCTTTGAAAGAGGGTTGATCTTCAACAACCGAAATTAGATGCTCCATGGGGTCATTCCTGGTATACAGTACAGAAGTGTCAGCCTCAAACTCCACAAATGATGATAATCCAATAAGAAATATCGTCGCGATTGTTTCATTTCCAAGTGTATCCACATAAACCAAGCAAGCACGCTAGGCCCTGACTCGGGGAATTTCCTACCACGAGGCTGGTTAAGTGAGTATCCATCTTGACAAACGCTTGGCGTCACTGCAAACACAAAACAATGAGCTTTCGCCATGGAGGGGTAAGTCTTTGCAAAACATTGTCGGTAAACTGGTCCAATCCAGGTACACTCATTCCACGCTCAAGACAGACAAGTCCTGCCTACCACACATGTCCTAGGAGTCAGGCACCATAGGGTGTGTCGGGGATTTGCGGCTCCACGATTAGCGGACCGGATCGACAGCATACATCATATGTCCACCAGCACGACTCCTGTCGATGATTCAGGGGACATAGCTCTGACTGCATTGTCACTGGACTTCGGTCGGCTTACGTATATATCATCCTGTGACCTCTACTCGTCTTGTTCGTTCGGCCATCGCTCGCATGCAGGGAAATACATGCTCTACCTTACTATCACTTTCAAGGTTGAGACGATACGCATGGCAAACACGATCTCGATGATTGAAGATGACTATGAATGCATGACATCTCAAAACGACATTCTTTGCGATGTGTATGTGTGCGGCGTTAGGGACACCCCTCCGGAGGTCATCATACACGAGACACAAATGGTGTCTTCCAGTACCCAGGGAAGTACGTTGGCAACTTCGTAGCAATCCACCTCACGATAGCCGCGTTCGTCTCCTCCGGCTTCTCCAGCGCGACCCAGTGCCCCGCCTCGATGCTCACCTCGGTGAGATCCTCGCACAACTCCCGCATGGGCTCACTCAACCTCGAGAGCGCCGTGTCGCAGACGCTATCCCAGCGCGCCTCGATAAACAGGACCGGATAGCAGAGCCGACCCCCGTTAGGCGCCTTCTCGTTATAGGCCTTGTTTTCCGTAAAATTGCGGTAGTAATTGTCGGGGCCCTCGAAGCCATTCCGCGTGAATTCGGCTACCATGCGTTCAAAGGCAGGCTTGTCGTCCTTGAGCAACGTCGTCTCAAACGGCAAGTCTGGTGCGGCAGGGGCGCCGCCAAACCAACCGCCCTGCTTCCGCACCGTGCTAGTGAACGCGGGCTTGCCATAGCTCTCAGGGCTGCCGCCTCGGTAAAGCATCTTGATGGTGTTAGGCACGTTCGCCTCTAACTGCGCGGCACTGGTTTCAGGCTGCTCGATGTGAAAAGCTTGGTAATCCCACTGCGCGAGGGGATATTTGTCCTCCGGATACAGCTCGCGGTTAGAGAGACCGACAAGAGTCTCCAGGTCAAGTACATGGTACGGCACGGTCATGCAGCACACTCCGACGCACTTGTCCGGGTGCTGGGAGGCGAGACCCCAGACAAGACCGGCGCCCCAGTCGTGGCCGATCCAGACGGCCTTGTCGCGACCGAGATGGGCAAGCAGCGCCAGCATGTCCGACACATGGTGCTCCAGAGCGTAGGCAGTGCGTCCCTTGGGCACGCTAGAGCGTCCGTAGCCGCGGTTGTCGGGCGCAACGACCCGGAAGCCTAGAGATGCGAGAGCTAGGAGTTGTGGTTTCCACGTCTCGCCATTTGCGGGCCAGCCGTGAATAAAAATAACAAGAGGTCCTCCGGAAGGGCCAGCGGACCAGTAGAAGGTGGTCTTATCGCCACTGTGGATGAATTGGTTCTCGTTAAGAATCGGCGGTGCCATCTTTGGGAATGAAGCCTGTTCCAGTGTTGGACGAGGCTGAGATCACACTGATTTCGGTCTTGCTCAGCACGCCGGCGAAGATGGAGAATGTTGTTCATGCTCATTTGAGAATTTATGAACTTAAATCATCCCACTGTCCCCACGGAACGCCAAGTTTGCCCCGCATTCTTTCGGTTCTGAGTAAGCCACAGTGCAACACTAAAAGATAGGCAAGTGTCCCGAGCATGCCAGACCAAAACAATCCATTGGTTGTCTTCTGATCCGGCACCAAATGAAGTCTCAAAAAGACGGAAGAAATTTCTGGAAAAAACTCAAAGCCTAAGGTATGAGTTCGCATCTTTTGATATTTTCTACACATAGTTACAACATTCTGGGTTTGTTAAGAGCAGCACAGGCGGCTGAGGCCTCTTGGAAACGCGACGGGTTTTGTTTTCACCCGAGGCCGAGTTTCTCCTCACGCATTCGTAATCATCACGAAATGTAAGAAAAAGGGATAGCAGTTGACACTACATACGGGCATTGATTGGGTCTACTCCGCAGTCCCCTTGTAGTCCACACATGCAAGAACTGGGGTATGACGGGGATTGCGAGCAAATCGTATTGTGCATTCGGTTATTAGTAAGACTCTATGAACTATTCAACCAAACCGCGTCATGCAATCCAATTCGCCCTCAGCTGAGACGCTGCAACTCGCGCCTCTCGGGATCCGAGAAAATAGTTCTGGGCTGGGTGCTAGCATACTGTATTTAAAGCACATACTTGAATAGCGGGGACCTGTCTCCCATGTTGAACAACTCCTCCTCGGTGTACTTGGCTTTTGCCTCGTCGGCTATCCTGGCCTTGCGTGCGTTTGCCACCTTGTAACTCCACTCAAGTAGGATAGCCACAATCAACCCAGAGCCACCAAACGCCAGGCTGAGACCGAAGCCAGTGTGGTACTTGGGCTTCTCGCTTTCCAGATACATGAAGCTTCCCACAATGCCGCCGACATTGCCGACGCAGTTCATAAGCGCGATTCCAATGGCCCTTCGGGAGGCGGGGGCGATGTTGTTGGCGTTCCAGGAAGCAGCCGCCGCTTGGATTGGGTAGATGCCGATGACAGCGAGAACAACAGAGAAATACGCCACTCCCTTCTTCACCTCAAGCTCTCCGTTTAAGGATAGAATGATGGAATACCCAACTGCGACGATTCCAAGGGGAGTAACTAGGAACGGCATTCGCCAGAAGAAGCGGTCGGAGACTTTGGCGAACGATATAGCAGATATAGCGGCAGCGACGTATGGAGGAGCTGAAAGAAGCTGGGCCTGGGTGTTGGCGAAGCCCATGGCTTTGGTGATGGTCGGAAGTGTGAATTTGATGCCATAGGACAGAGCCGACTGGCACAGCAAGAAGTAGGCCTGCACGTAAATCCTCCAGTTGGTGAGGTTCATCTTGAGATCTCTCCAGTTGACGCGGCCACCGGCGCCGCTTTCTTCACGAGATCCGCCTCCCTGCTTGATAAAAATCGACAGCTCCAGGTATCGGATTTCTTCAGGCTCGAGCCACCGTTTCGAAAGGCCCGGAGTGTCAACGAGCAGGAAGAAGCAGGCAGCACCGATGGCAACTGTCGCAAGGCCTTCAAGGATGAAGATCCATCTCCAGCCCTCAAGTCCTGCAACGCCATCCATTTCGGCGATAGCTGCGGCTAGGAGACCTGAGAAGGCACCAGACAAGGCACTCGCGCAGTAGAAGTATGAGATACGAGTCGACAAATCTTTCGGTTCGTACCAGAAAGAGGTAAGATAGATTGCACCTGGGAAAAATCCAGCTCTGTGATTTTATAGGTCAGCGGGCAGAACATGAGAGGACTGATGGTTGTGACTAGGAAGCTAGGTGGTTATTTCAGAAACTTACTCAAACGTTCCGAGAAGCACACGGGTGACCATTAGGCCTGCAAAGTTCTGCACTAATCCTGTGCAGGTCATGACAATGCCCCATGCGAGGGTGAGGCCACCGAGGTAGGTGGAAGGGCGCTTGAACTTCTTCAGTATGATGTTGCTGGGGACTTCGAATAGGACATAGGGAATGAAGACTGTGCCGCTGCATGTCAGCCTCGTTTCTGTGGCTACTAGGATGTCACTGAAGGACGAGTGTGTTGAGGTACTTACAGATCGATAAGACGGTGTTGTACTGCACACCAGACATGCCCAAATCCTCTACCATGCCTTCGATCTTGGCATTGCCGATGTTGGCACGATCAATGTGGCATATCAGGTAGAGAAGAGCCAGCATTGGAATCAAGCGAATGTCAACCTAGGTCATACGTCAGTCACGACCACCCTTTCGACGTAATCCGTCTGTTCATACCTTGTGAAAGACTTTCTTCCGCTTGTCCGCCGGATAGTTGTTGTAAAAGTCGGCATCCTCAGGACTCAGACCAAACACGCGAAAGCCATTGACGTCGATAGCTTCGGGCACCTTTTCAAGATGGGCTTCAGCAGATGGGCGATGGCCAAGGATTTCAACCTCGTTCTTGTCGAGAGAGCGCCTTGCCGTAGCCATCGGGGCGTCGGGGTCTTTGAGTTGAGAATAATAACCGAAAAGGGAACAGTAGAGCCTTGCGCTTAAGACAGAGGCGGAAAGAGAAGGGGTTTTTGATTTTGAGTTCCGAGCGACTACTAATGAAACATTCATGGACAAGAATCGGCTCAAGATATATCTGGCCTTCATAAAACATACCGCGGAGAAGGTTGGGACTAGTCCATGGCCGGGGCCCGCTGCTACCCCAGAGAACCCCAGACTTGAGAATCGTGGGGTGCGGGGAAATGGTTCGTTAGTCGGATATAGTGACTGACACGGATTAAGGATCATATGCCAACGTTATCCGTGGGTGATATCCGTCAAGTCCGCCGCACTTAATTGTCATCGTTACATCGTACGGCATGAAGACTGTCGAGCTCCCCAACCATATGGGATCCGTGGTAGAGATGACAGACGTTCATAGGGTGGAACTTAGTCTGAGACATCCTTGATAGGACATCACACCATGGAAAATGGCGCGATAGCCGGGCATGGATGAAGGATATGTCCAGATATGGCATGCCTTTGATTTCCGTTCTCGTTGATCCAGAGTAAAGGTCTTCGTTGCCCACCGAACGTACACCAACCGGGATGGGCTACGACAAGAGCTCGGACAGGTCTGCGGAATGCTTGATAGGTATTGAAACTTCCAAGGTAACTCGGGGATAAAGGTCCAGAGCGTCTTGATCGACCTTCGGTCAAATACAAGGTTGTGAAATCTATCGGCTAGTATGAAATCGCTTTTTTGCGTTCTCCTTTTTACGCAACGCCAAGTAATCATCTCATAACGATCACTTCCTATGAAGATCCCAGGCGGATATGCGGAAACATTTTGTCGATTGTCACAATGTTGTGACCACCCCGCAGACGGAGGGGTCCGGCGAAGTCGGTAAATTTCTTGTCGAACAAGACATCGGATAAGCTTGGCCTGCATTAGCCACTATCGCAAGTTACACAAAACCTTGGCAAAGCTCGATATATACCTCCAATTTCATCAAGCGCTTGTGTACGTGATTGAGTCACGGATCGAAGCGCGTGCCTACCAATAGAAACTGAGATCAGTAATACCACTAGTTTCTTAGGAGTTCAAGCAAGTCGAAGGCAGCGCGGCGCAGACCAATTTCCGACCGGCGCACCGCCGCCGCGTCTTTTCCAACGAGCTAGCAGGGAACCGGAAAATCTACTTCCGCTAGAAAATTTGATTTCCTGAAGGAGACCTCTCAGAACATTTTGAGAATGTAGTATTTTGAGTGTAGCTTTGAAAAAGCATGTTGCAGGCCACATTCTTATGGTCCTGGTAGCTTACATGAATATCCTGTGGTTTGTAGTCTTAGTTGTGTTCAACAAGACTACACAGAGCTCTGTGAAGAACCAGTAGGTTTGGCTTCAAGAGGAAGTTGATGTTGCTTTCTAAACAATCCTTATTGCAGTTGAGGCGTTTGCTGAGAAGTGAAATGTGCTTACTCTTCCGTCTGTTGCTACTTTTGCCTTGGTCGTCATGGTCTAATTACACAGATATGGCCCATGTATTGCTAGGGGCCATCGTCTGTAAGACTGGGGGCTCGGGACTTCACTTGAACTTGTGGTCCGTTTAATCATACGTCTATGATTACTTTAGCCTTTTGCTGGAGTATTCATCGAAAAGCAGCCTAGCTGAGTTTTCGTACATCTAAGATCTTACATCCGAACATACCCATGGTTTCGATTTCATCGCCATAAATAATCCCCGCAATCCTATAGTACTTGAAAATACGCGATGGGCATAGAATTCCCTGGAGTTTCCATCTTAGCCAAGATGACTCGTTCCGGCAGCCCGCGATTCCTAAAAGAACTCATGGATCAAACGCATCATCTCAATAGAGTTTACCTTCGCTACTCCCAAAAAGAGATGATTAACGTTGGTTCGATGTGAAAGATAACCGAGGGGTAATATCTAGGTTAACGTCAGTTACCCACTTCTCGCTCACCCCCTCATTTCGCTCAGCTCACCTAACCCACAACAACATAACTACTAAAACTGCGTGGGACAAAGGAAGCCAGCAAGCAGGTGGCTAGCACACAAACCACACCACAAGCCAAGTCCCAGTATCGTCACGAGTGCACCTGAAGTGACCGAATACCAAAGGTGACTAACTTCGAGGTCTAGAGCGCAGGATGATGACTTATCTAGATGCTCCTTGGCCTGATCAGGGCCACGGGCAAGCGTAGATGCAGTCTTCTCGAGCGTCTTACAGGCTGGTCAGATTTGCCCTTGTTGCTAAGTGGTATGCATGTGTGTGCTGATATTTCGAGAGGGGGAGGATACCTTCCCAGACCTTCCAGGTCCAGTCAGGCCTAAGGAAACAAAACAACAGTCACTTATGCACGTCTTTTCTAGTTATCAAGTAATAAATTCGTCTGTGCCTATCTAAGTGTCTGTCTTAAAGAAGTGCCGCTTTCTTGATTGTTAAGCCTGCTTCCTTCTGCCTGGTCTTGACTAGAATGCCCTTTTGTACTTAGAAGGGTACTGCTGAGTCATCCCTAATCAGGCCTGTGGACACATTTACTAACTAAAAGGAAAAATAAAAACGCAAAACCCTGCCCCTTTCCACTACCCCTCCTTATAAAACATCATAATAATGCCAATTTTCCTCTAAATAACATCATTTTTTGCAGATACGTTATTTTGCCTATCATGGTCGAATATACCGAGATTAAGATAGCCCAGGCCCTTAGAGCTATCGCAGACGGCCTATCTATTAGAACAGCAGCCCAGCAATAGGGTATCCCTTTTTTAACACTGCGA
The DNA here is from genome assembly GCA_001625285.1 of Colletotrichum incanum. Taxonomy (NCBI): domain Eukaryota; kingdom Fungi; phylum Ascomycota; class Sordariomycetes; order Glomerellales; family Glomerellaceae; genus Colletotrichum; species Colletotrichum incanum. The sequence goes on from LFIW01000320.1 coordinate 22,772, forward strand.
TACCGCATAAAAGGCATCTAACTAAGGGCTCTTGCATTTGCTGGCCAGCAGCGGTTATCCCCTATCTAAGAGAAGCATCTAGCAGACTGGGTACGCATCCAGCACGCTCTACGGCTCCCACTAACCTATCGCTAGCTAAAAGACTTTGCTAAAAGGATCCTCTAGATCGCTAGCGATTATAGGCCACTCGGTAAGAACTGGGTACAGGCCTTTGTTAAGAGGAATCTATCTATTAAGGTTAAGAGAAGCAGATCTATTAATTCAAGGCGTATTAATAGAGTAACATCTAATATTATTAGACTATAGTTTTAGTATCTTACGATTCTAGAAGTCCAGGCTATTAAACCGGCTAACCGATATAATATAGATAAGACTGGGATCCTTAAGGGCAAAGGATCTAATAGTCTAGTGCTTAGATTATCTAAGGTTAAGGCGATCTAGAGGAAACAGCCTAGATCTTAAGCCTGGGTATCTATAATTAAGTATATCTCTACTAATAGACGCGTACTTCCTCCTCTTGTTATCTATAAGGGTAAGTTAGTCTAGCAGTAGTGGTTTCCTCTAGATCTTAGACCTTATACCTCTTAGGCCTTTACAGTAACAGAGAATAGATAGACGACTAATAAGACTGCAGTTACGTGACTAGAGGAGGTGTTTATCCCTCAGACTGCCCCTAGCCAGTCTAGTAAGGCCAGACTGCTAATTCTAGATAGACATTCTAGCTATACTATAACAGACTTTATATAGCTATGCTATATTAATAATATCTATCTGTTATTTCTGCCGCTACATATATCGCACGTCCTCTAGCCACTAGACCAGTTAGTTTTTAGCCCTCTAAAGGCAGCCTATAGGAAGCATCTTAGGTATCTCGATCTATAGAATGACTTAACTGTTATAGGCAAAAGGAACTTTCTAGGCTGTTATAGAAAGGCGCGTCTAACAGCATTAACGTCCTAGAACATTAAAAGTGGCTAGAAGTGGACTGGACTATAGCATGTATCTAAGACCTATCCTCTAAAGAACCCTATAGTAGCTAAAGTCAGCAGCCAGCAGTCTGATCAGACTGCTGATAGTACTGGTAGTGCTGCTGATAACTGGGTATTACAGACATCTATCGTTGTATAGGCTACGCTAAAGAAGGCTGCTAAGCTAAAAGGTCAGTTATCCTTATATAATAAGCTAAGCGATAGTAGTAGCAGCAGCACACAACGGCTGTTATTTAGAAAGGTCCAAAAGGCGTTTAACGAGAAGGACTATTAACTAGGAGCTGCCTAGCTAAAGATCAGCATAATAGAATCCTAGATAGACAACATGAGGAAGAGAAAGCGCTACCTAGTTAAAACAGACCCTAACGTTAAGTTCGCAAAGATTAAGGATATACGGCAGGCCCAGATTAACGCTGGCGAAGTTAACGATAGTACAGCTGAAGTCTGCGATAGCGATAGCTCTAGCGAAAGTGAAAGCAGCTGTATAATAGTGGCTGGTGGATAGTTAGATAGGTTGCAGCAATTGATGGTTGTGTTGCGATGGTTAGATGTGGGGTGAGCGAAATGAGGGGGTGAGCGAGAAGTGGGTGACTGACGTTCTTTGCAGACACGAGTCACTCACGGCAACGTTGACCCATCACTTTGAACTTCCACCAAGGGGAATTTGCCACAAATCCTCCATATATTCCAACCTAGCTATAATGAGACTACGCCAGTCAATCCTTAATGGCACTGTCAAAAGAGGGAAGCCATTCGCAAGCTCAACACAATACGGCGTTGACTGAATCGCTGCATCAAGGAACTCCTCGCCAATCGCGGATTACTCGACTACGAGGCTACGGGTTCTTTACCAGCTTCGATGCCTAATCAAGGGACGTCTCTTCATGGTCTCATGTGCATTAACAACTAAATCATGTCTACAGCTGATAGGTCTTTGCGTCCCATTTATTTCACTCCATCACGAGTGACAGCATAAGAATATTGGCAAAGCCGCCAAAGTCATGTGGTGGATCTTGAACTTGCTAGACACACCCTTCAAAATGAGAAGATTCGGACGCTTGTCTTTTTCCCAGCTTCTCTTACATAGTATACAGGTTCAGCGTAGTTATTTCGCTCTGTACGAAAGTCAAAGATTCAGTTCCGTTGACTGAACTCTACATTCTAAGGGGTAGACCTCTAAAGAAATCAAGGGCTCATTGGTTACAAATTACTCCATCAAGGCATAGTGTGCGGATGTTGTTCATAGCTCATCGGAATCACATTGATATTCTCATTGATTAGTTGGGTCTCGGGGTGTCTCGTGTTAGAGATATGCTTTCCAAGAAGCCAAACAATTCTTGGCAACAATTCGAGGGCCGATTAGTAGGAACACAGCGCACCCGCCCTCATATAGACAATACACGAGAAAAGCAAAGTGTTTTGATCATTGGCCATGCTGTTAATTTGTCGCTCTGCGTTGAATACCTTAAATCTGGGTATCCTCACATCATGTCTCCATCTTCTGCTGTACCCGAAATCTAGACAGAAGTTATTTACAGGGAGCCGCTTTCGTTGCCTGAATTCTTGCAAATGCCAACTAGTATCTATTTTAATCCAGAGTACTATAATGACACAAGCACAGTAATTTTGCGGGATGTTCGATTCAGGATGAATAGGCGTGCCATTGAAGGCTACCGTTTTGCATTTCTGAAAGACAATGTCGACATCAAAGACCGGTCTTACACAACCGGAATGCGGAAAGAATTGCTGTGAGTGCCCCCTGAATAACAATGAAACAGGAAGCGACTCGCTTTACACTGCAACAACTCCCTGCAATTAATGCAAGGACGTAGTCAACCCGTGCAACAGTCCTGGTGCCTAGTGAGTCTTGACCACTGGCCAACGAGTCCGACACTTGGACTCGAGTGGAACCAGGACTAACACTGCCCTCGGTTTTTTTTGCCATCCACGCGAGATTTGACTGTTAATGATGGCAGCACACGACGTCAGTCAAGTCGGTTTTCTTCACTCAGTTACTACCCTAAGCACAGCTGCTTTTGAATAGACTAAGTAGGACCTCAGGTGAGTAGGGTAAGCAGAATGAGCAGAGGGTAGAAAAATAAGAAAAACCGTTAGTTGCTTATAAGAGCTAGAATACATGGTAAGCTAGTACGCAGCAAGCGCCAGACCCAAGACTGGCGCTCAGGAAGCTAATCCCATCTGCAGGTCGCTCCGACTCGCTCGACGAGACTGGCCCGATATCCTTGGGCGCACACGGAGCCGTGATGGTCTGCCACGTGCCCTCTTCGCAACCCGTCCTGTCCAGAATTGCCGCTGACACCTTGGCAGCGAGCTCCTGCGCCATGTCCCGGTATGCGCACCGAGCCGGCTGTCTCGAACACCGAGCACTGGTCGGCCGTGTTCCAGGTCTTGCGCACCTCGGTCACGCGCACCACTGTCGTCTTGTTCTCCCCGCCCTCAGGGTACGCGTCCACCGCGGTCGCAACGTCGGGCCTCTGGCCCCCAGGCGCGTTGCTGAAGACGGTGTGGCGCGTGGAGGCGCCGTCGATCCCGCTGGCCCAGCCCTCTCCCCCATCGTCGAGCAGCGTGTCGCCGGATTTGTTGTCAAAGCAGCGATTAGCGAACGTGATGCCCCGGCGAACCACGAATCGGTCCGTCGTGCCGTTGGTAACGTTGATGGTGGGATAATACAAAGAAGTGCTTGCCCGGTGCCGAGCTGACCGTGTCGGGGAAGTCGACGGTGTTGAACTGGATGTCGATGTGCTGTCATTCAGCGGGCGCGCACGACCTGTCGTTTTTGCCAGGCGTGTAGGCTCAGGACTGCGAGGTTGAGGAAGATGTCGAACGGCCAGAAGGCATCGAGGTTTTGGTTGCCCAGCACAACGGGAAGCCACTCCATTGGCGCGTACGTCTCATTGCGCGGGAAGAGGAGGTCGACCTGGAGAAACATCCGCCACAATGCCTTATTGTATTGTGGCGAGCCAGACCCTATGTCTCTTTGCAGCGTTGTTCGGCGCTTGGCGCTTGGCTTCTCGGCCAAGGTGACAACAAGAGCTGACCGGCGGCTATCGTGCGGACTTATAAAAAGGGGCCCCGAAGTCTCGCGAACTGCGTCAGCCTACCTCACGTGTTACCTAAGTCGAGAGCTCATTATCAAGACGAAGACCAGAACCAAGAAATATATCAACGGCAGAGCAACCGATTCATCGTGGAAGTATCAATGTGCTTCAACTTTTGTGATTACGATAAGGACACTTAATGCATCATCGCATCCCCCGCCTTCTGCATCTGGCGCTTGGCCTGCAAACAGCCTAATAAAGCGTGAACCAAGGGCAATGCAGTCTCTTGACAATGTAATCCTCCCCGCGAATACCTTGACCAGCAGGGCAGCTTTTGGATTGAACAGGCAGACCGAGGTGCACCGGCAGCCGTCAACGCACTCTGGGATCCATAGCTGCTGCAGCGCGTAATTATGAGTTTCCCATAATTATGCACTGGTGAACAGAGCCGGCTAAATCCTTTCCAAACTGTTCTCTCGCGTTGCTCAATTCCAATTTCTGTCCCAACGAAGACGTGCATGACTCCAGGTTGGCTGCATCAAATCACCTATTGTGCAACGACTCAACAGACTTTTGACTGTTTTCACAGCCAGTAACTGAAATGTCAAAATCGATGTTGACTGTGCTCGTGAAGACGATCTAAATTGTTTCTTCAGCATCTGGCTCCATGTCGTTGCCTAGCAGTCTCGGCAATGGACTATGCGGCCTACGCAAACTTCACTACTAATAACGAAATCTGCTAGTTATCCGGAACGCCAATAATTACTCTGGCGCCATAGAGTCCGTGGCCAACCCCGCAACGGGGCTGAAAGACCGTTGAGTCAGCGCGGCCGAGAATTCCACAGCGATGCGATGTACTGAGTGCTTCTCTATGATCAGATTTTTTTATATCTCATTTCGAGGCTGCTTTAACACACAGATGCCGATTACCCCTTCGTCGGGCGCGAGGCCCCAATGCCATAGGCTTCTTTAGCGCATCCGGCAGTCCAGACTGCGACTGCTAACTGGAACCCATTTGGACAGTAACTAAGCGGCCAGCTGATTAACCAGAAAACCATGTAATTGTCCATGGAGAGACAGACCTCTTAAGCACCGCCGATAGCCCGAGAAACAAACTTTCATACCCATTGGCTGGCGATTTCGACGGATCTGCCGACCATCTAGAACCCGAGAGTCTGACGTTTAAGGCTGAGGCGCAGGGATCATACATGCAGACGCGCCCCTTTCTGCGCCGATCTGCGGAATCGTTTGGGGGTTGCTGTCGAACCCAACGATTGTTATTGACCGAACTGTATGCCGGAGACAAAAACTCTTGCTGGTCTTTTGGAAAATGGCGTGTTTAATTAAATTTCAATTGCCAGCCTCCAATGTCCTATTTCTCGCTTCGACGCTCTCTTCCAGGTTGGCACTTTCGACCTGCTTACTCACTTAGGGTTCTCACTCATCGTCTATCCCGTTTTCGGCAATGGACGGACAGCATGCCTTACATTGACTGGTTACTAAGGGCCGTTTTCATCAGAGGCCGGTTCTATAAAGACCTCTCTATCAACAATCTTGACATATCTCTCCACGGCTCATCTCACATTCGAAGGTGAGATGAAGGCCCGTGCTCTTGCATGAAGTTCGACTCGTCCTAAGGCCACCAGCTATTTTAGGTCTGGTTAATCTCCCCCTACCGAGTCTCCAACGAAACCGAGAGAAGGAAACCCACATAACACTGCGTTAGCGCAAACCTTGCCGGCATTGTCTTGCCATCTTCTAGCAAAGAGAGACGCGGCGAACTCCGCAATTACATCATCATCCAATAAGACAAAACAAACGCCCACCTTGCGGCCGGTGAGAAAACTCAACTTTCAGCCCTCTCAACCCCTTCCGTACGGAATGTTCGACCGAACCACGAGACGACATAATCAAGTAATCAGACCAGCCGCTCGGATACTGATGAGTAAATAAACAGCAATGGCATCTGAGGAACAGAGACCGGACACCGAAGACCGGTATGAGGAGTCTCCAGAGCCTCAGCCGGAGGGCGTCCCGGCGCGGTCCGCGACAACCGCTACGGCCGCCAGTAACGCGTCGAAGAAACCGGCGCCGAAGCAAAATCTCATGGTCAAGTTGGGCCTCGATGCGCCAACGATTATCATAATGTTCAAGGGCTCGTTACCGCCCCTTATCGGCATCGCCATCTACCAATCAACACCTGTCGCACAATATTTCACAACACTAGGCTACCTTGTGCCCATTATTTCTGTGCTTGCTCTTGCTATTCTGCCGAGGGGAAAGTACCTTCAAAATCTTGTTCTCAATGTTACCGGAATTCTCATCGGCGGCGGCATCTCGATGTTGGCGCTGTGGTCCGGTGTCCAGGCCAGGCGCAACACAGCCTCGGCAGAAGAGTTAGCCACTGGATTACCCGTTTACAACTCGAGCCAATCGGCTGTCTGCGGCGTTTGGCTCTTCTTCAATATCTGGATTTCCAATACGCTGAGAGCGAAGTACCCGGCGATGAACCTTCCCGTCATGATTTACTCCATTTTCATGAACGTCGCCTGCACGTTCGGCCCGCTGATGGTAACAACCGCCTCGGCCGAGTCGTTCGTAAGGCGACTCCTCGTTGCGATGCTCTGCGCCATGGGCATTGCCACAGGGGTATCGCTTTTTGTATTTCCTGTCTCTAGCCGAAAGGTTGTGAGCGGCGAATTCAAGGGCGCCATTGGACTTGTTCGCAAATCAATCAGGCTGCAGCTGAATTATCTGCAGACGTTATCAAGTCCAGATATGCTAGAGCGCCACCAGACGAAGAGCAGCAACGTGTTCAAGAAGAACAAGAAGAAAGGACCGGAGCTAACCAAGGAGGCGAAAGCGGCTGGCGAGCTAAAGGCCACGGCTTTGGCAATCTCAGCTTTGTTCGGGAAGATGCATGGTGATATCTTGTTTGCAAAGCGCGACATCGCTTATGGGAAGCTGAACTCCAAGGATATTGGCGAAATTTTCAATCGCCTGCGAAGTATCATGATTCCTCTGAACGGCATCAGCACCATCGTCGACATATTCCGCCGCGCATCTGAAAAACATGGATGGGGTGCCGACGACGGTAGTGAAGGAAATTCCGACATTGAGAAGAACCTTGAAAAAAAGGTCTGGAATGAGATCATGCAGCAGTTGCACGAGCCATTCGAGATTCTTACAGAAGCAATGGACCAGGGACTCGATCATGTTGCCATCGTCCTCGAACTTGTTCCGAGACCGAAGAAAGCCAAGGCTACCGACGTCGAAATGGAAGCCGGAGTAAAGGCCAGCGCGAAGCCGGGAGACGTTGGGTTTGCAGAGGTACTCGCTGAGAGGGTGCAGGAGTTCAACGACAAAAAGGGCGAAATGCTGAGGACCTGGTTGAGAGAGAGACAACTTGCGACCGAGCTGGAGCGCCGGGATCTGAACCTGAAAAGACTGGAGACGAGGATGAGGGAACGTGACCAGACTCAGCTTTATGTGATGCTATACATGGAGAAGCTTATGCTTGCCCTCGGCGAGGCGGTGCAGGATCTGGTCATGTTCGCCGACTCCAAGGTTGCCGATGGCACGATGGCTCGGAAGCGTCTTATCGTGCCCTCTCAGAAACGACTCAAGAAGTGGTTCAAGGGCATTTGCAGCACCGAGGACGCGTCTCCAGAACAGACTCCCGACATTGCAGAGATGGGAGCTAATGTGGTGTACGCTGGTGACGGATATAACAAGAAGAAAGACCCCGAGCATCTTCCTGCCCACACCGCATGGCAACATTTCGGCAATTATGTGCGGAGATTCTCAGGCTTCGTCGGATCTGGAGAGTCGCTGTTTGGCTTCCGGGTCGCCATCGCCACCATGACTATTGGTATCATGGCTTTCCTCCAAAGCACACAAACATTCTTCAACGAACAGCGACTTGTCTGGGCGATGATCATGATCGCCATCGGGATGACCATCACCGCAGGCCAGTCTATCTTCGGGTTTGTGTGCCGTGTCGGCGGTACATGCGTGGCTGTCGTCTTCTCCTACATTATCTGGTACATTGTCGTCGAGCGGACTGCCGGAGTCATCGTCTTTCTCTGGCTGTTCATTTTCGTCGAACAGTACTTCGTTTTGAAGTATCCTCGCTTCATGCCTGTTTGGCTCATCACCATCATCACCCAGGTCCTCATCATCGGCTATGAGCTGCAGGTCCAGAAGATCGGTGAAGCAGCAGCCGCTGCGACCGGACAACCGTACTACCCCACATACCTTTTGGCGCCCTACCGTCTTGCCTGTGTTGCTGCTGGCTGTGCCGTTGCCTTTATCTGGACGATTTTCCCCGCACCCATGACTGACCGCCGATGGCTTCGACGCGATCTGAGCGCCTCGCTGTACCTTCTTGCCAACTACTTCAGCGTCGTCACCGAAACGATTAAGGCGACCATGGAAGAGACCCATGGTGATATTAAGAAACCCGGCACACCTGCTCACAAGATGGAAAAGGAGAGACGCCGCATCTTGGGCAAGCTTCTACTGCTCCTTCCTAGCCTGGATAGCCACGCTCAGTGGCAGAAATGGGAGCCAGATATCGGCGGCAAATTCCCGCGAGCAACCTACGAGGACATCATCAGACGCTCAACCAGTATCATGCGATACCTAACGCTGATTGCCTACACCATCACGTGGAAACCCCGTGACAGACCGTCGACGCCTACGTCAGACAGCGATCGACAATGGTTACGTGCCTTGAACCAAGTCCTCGCCGGCATTGAGCGAACACAACATACAATTCTATCCACGCTCACGCTCTTGTCCAACTCTCTGCTGTCCGGCCAGTCTCTCCCGCCTTTCATGCAACTCCCGCGTCCCAACGAACTCACCCGGAAACTCCTCCACCTTCGCGGACCGGAACCGGACCAAGGTATTCAACGACGTGGTAGCGAACTGGAGCATAGACTCGTTACAGTACACACCAGCACCGGCTCCGAGGTTCGCTCGTCGGCGCGTAAACCCAGTATCGTCGACTCGCCAGCGAGCGACACTTCGACAATAGCGGGCATGTCCGAACTGACGCATATGGTGAGCCCGCTCGGCAGCGGAAGCATCCTCGATGTGAGGAATGTGGAGCAACATGGATACACCGAGTTTGCCGTGTTACAAGTCTGCAGCTCGCTTGTATGTGATGATTTGGAAGGCTTAGTGCGCTCTATCAGCAGCTTGGTTGGTGTGGTAGACTTCAGTTTCAGAGTCAATCCGAGTGACGCGACCTTGACAAGTACCGATGAGGAAGATGCTAGAAGCAAGGGCAAGAGGGATTGATACCCAGGAGGAGGACTGCTCTTGTATACGTAATGGAACATGAATACAATCAAATAATAAATTTGAGTTGCTAGAACGAGATATAATAGCTACTCTCTACAGCATGAACATGACGCTAAGCTCTATGGCACTAGAATACCTCGCTGTATTAGTTAGTGGATTTAGTCTTATTGGTTACAATTAACGACTCTTGTAGCACAAATCGCTTTGATGATTGTCTTCATATGGAAAGGATCATTAAGTTTCTTTTTGATCAAGCTTGATATCCAAAGGCTACATTCTTCAACTACGTGAGCTTCTGTCTCTACTGTCATGATAGCCTTTTCATAACAGCCGAACAGGAATATAAGAGACCAATCTCACAAACTTACCGATGTATATGGCTTTTCTCTGGCGATGATGCCAACGACCATGACCACGGCTTCATTTCTAACCTCTACCACAGCGACTGTCGAATTTTAATCGACAATGGCGTTGAAATGAGCCATTGCAACATTTGAGGACTCTGCTACTACTTGTCCACAGCAAAGAGTATTCCGCAACTTTTTGATGCGACAAAAATCAATATTCGTAATTACAATTGTTCACATGCACACAATTGAAAGGATGGAGATAATAGCCAGGATAAATAAATTAAGTCACGTTCAGAACAGTAACCAATCGAACCACCTTACAAAGAAAATAGAGCCAATGTGTTCCGTCGATCATTCTCAGCAGCCATCTGCAGGGCTGGACGCTCCACTGTGGCTGGCCATTCTGTGACTGCCGCCCTTGTAAGATCGTGTAGTAGTGATAGTCTTACTTCCAGAACGCTGACTCATCTCATGCATTTGCGCACTCATCCTCTCCTCGAGCCTTTCCAACTCGCGACACTTTTCCTCGAATCGGGCAATAGCCTCGTCACGCTCGCGATCCGCCGAGTTGCGAGCCGTAATTGCTGTCTCCTTCTGCTCCCTTGCCTCGCGAAGCATGGTGCGCATGGCTGATATTTCGTACTCATAGCTGGAGCTGCCCTCCTCGATCTCAGTGATGCTTTCGTAGACGTCCTCATACTTGCGCTCCCAGTCGTGGCACTTCTCCTTGAGGATGCCGCACTGGCCGTTGAGGTCGTCGACCTCGATCTTGAGGTTGGCGACGAGAGACTGGTGTGCGTGGACCTCCATCTCGAGCTTCTCGACCTGACTTTTAGCAAGTCCATAGTCCAGCTCAAGGCGCTCAATACGCTCAGTCTTGGTGTGAATCTCCTCCTGTGTCTTCTTCAGAAGAGATTCAGTGTGGCTAAGAGTTTCCTGGACCAAGAGAAGCTGGCGATGGTTGTCATCAGCACGACCGGTGGCGCGCTCACCCTCCTCTTGGATGCGCTTCTTCTCGATGATAAGAACACGAAGCTCTTCAGACTTTTTAGTGATGGTTTCTCGGAGCTCAGACTGGGCGATTTCAATGCGGGAAATCTCCTCGCGAACTGAGGTAATCTCTCGATCAGAATGCTCCCACTTCAGCTTCCACTTGCCGCAACGATCCTCGGCGTCCTCGCATCGACCGTGCTCCTCCTCAATTTCGCGCTTGAGTCTTTCGATGTGCTGCTCAAGTTCCTCTTTTTCGTGTCTGATCTTGGTGACAGCCTCTTCCTTCTCGGTCTTGACGCGTACGATAGTCTCGTGGAGCTCCTTGAGCTCATGCTTCCTCTTCTCGTAGAGCTCCTCGAGCTCCTTGTACTTTCGTTTGATCTCGTCGTGTCTATGCTCAACCTTGCGCAAACTATCCTCGAGTTCGCCCTCTTTATGAAGCAGCTCGTGTTTCTCCTTTTTAAGCGTTGTGTTACTCTGCTTATACTGCACAAGCTCCTTGTTGGTGGACTCAAAGTGGCTGCTGACTTCCTCGTGACGGGACTGCAAGTCGGTGTATTTGAGATCAAGGGCCTCGCGCTCCCCGCGCAACTTGCCGTACTTGTTGTCAAGATCGGCACGGGCGGCCTCAGTGGCGACCAGAGTCAGACGCATTTGTTCCGATGTCTTTTTCAATTCCTCATGCTCCTTACGGATATACGTGAGAGTATCCTTAGATTCAGCGATCTCATGTCGGAGGGCCTTGCACTCGGTGTCGCGTTCGGCCAACTTTAACTTGAAGTCGGAAGCACTGTTTATAGCAGCGGTAAGCTCGAAGCGAACCTTGACGAGCTCCTGCTTGCGCTCTTCCTGGTCGTGGTTGTGGTGACTGTGCTCCTTTTCCTTCTGCTCGATAACTTCGGTCAACTCTTCGTAACGCTCGCACATACGGTCCATCTCGGCATAGGCTGCCTCTCGTTCAGCAATGATCTTGCTCCAAACTTCTCTCAAAGAGAGACTTCGCCTCGACATGTTAGCCATGAGTTCCGTGAGAGCGAAGAACTCGCCCTCGGCTTGGGATGTGAGCTCCTTCGAAATCTCAGACCGATGAGCAGACGCAAACCCGCCAGCACTCCATGATGTACGGCTCACCCGACGACGAGTAGTGTATGCGCTTCGGACAGAACCGGTGGGACTAGGGGCGCGCGGGGAGAAAGGCCTGTCGGACGGATATTGGTTCATATCCGGGCGAGGTAGACGACGGGGCCGACTACGGTCAGTGATGGTGAGGCCAGACATCTCGTTTGCCAACATGTCGGACTCGCCAGCAATGTCTGCCGACTCGCCATCAATGCGGTTGTCCAAGTGGTTGTGAGGGTGCTCGGCGGGATGACTATGGGTGGTGGCCATAGTGTCGGAATATCCAAAGTAAGAGGCAAGAGTAGAATTCAAAGATTTTAATATGACTCCGGACATAAATTGAAGTTCAGAGTAGTATATGAAAAGCTGATTGATGTGCTCATGTGCTGGAGTAGAATTCGCAGGTTTCGCATCGCGTTCTTATTCTTTCTCTCGACACGCTGTGACTTCCTGAAATCAAATATCGCGCTTACCAGATCATCATCATCTACAAAAACAAAAACAGGGTCAGATCTGCGCAATTTTGTTTTTGAGACAAAGCTGGACAACAGCTGTCTTCCCAAACCAGCCCTTCTAAGATCTGGATACGCCCCAATGCGCGTCCCAAAGAAGCCAAAACTGTGAGTATCACGGCTCGGAACGATGATAACGTCGCGATCACAAACAATGTAGAGCCTCTTGATCTACAAAGCTAACAGAGACATGTCTGTTGAGAGAACGTCGGCTCTGCCGGCATCTGAGTGCAACTTCATGTTTGCATCCCTGATGTCGTAGCTGAGCCAGCCACCAAGATCGTGAGACGGACTATCCGATTTCCCGAGAGGGGTTGGAGACACTTGATTGGTTGACAGATGACGGTCCTAAATGCCGGAGGATTTCTTGGCAAGGAATCTGCATCTCGAGTCAGACTTCCTTGAGAGCAACTTGAGACATACTCCAAGCGGAATGGTTGGCGTGTAGCAGGAGAGGGCCATATAGGCAACATCATTGCCTTCGTGCATAACGGGATCATCGTCATAGAACCGCAAATGGTTGTAATACTTCTTACACTAGTTTTCAATCCGGGAGTTCGGTTGTTAAACCTTCCAAATCTTCTCTGCGGAGGACTCAAAGGAGATACCCGTTGAATAACCAATCACCCGTCAGACGGAAATGCATGGGATGACATCACTCGGATTATTTAGAATTTGGGTATGCCGGCGTCAACAGTAGCGTTCCAAGAGATCCAATTGAGACTTGGCTGCGTTCATCTGTCAGGTCCAGTAGCCCGTATAAGACATCTCTGTTAAACCAAGCGGGGTATGTCTGAGAAAAGACATTCTCCTCATCTCTTCTTTCAACGGGCATATGGGATCAACATACGTGAAGTGGATCGCGTCCAACAGTTCCGATTCTATCTCATTCCAACCGTGAAAAGTACTTCAGTCAAAGGTGCCTTTATGGATGGAGTTTTGTGGTATAAGAACTCGTGTTATTTATCTTAGAAATGGGAACTCAACAGACGCGGATGTCTCACCAATCATACTCTTAGGCACCATACACAGGCCCCCACTGTTCTGCCGTAGCAGAAATACAATCAGACCACGACAGGGGCAACTCGAGACAACAGTTCCCGCATTACAGGTCCTAAAAATCATGCGCTGAGTGTGATTCAGCACCGCCGCGACGGAATGTAAAGCACAAAGCAGGCAATCAGATCATTAACCAGTCATTGCTGAAAAAGAAGAATGAAAATCTGACACGGGAGAATGGTCATCATACGCCCTGTTCCGCAGTTGAAAACCCAAGACCCTGGCATCCCGTAGCACACATGATCACCGGTGAACAATGGCCTTGAAGTGACTCACTTCTTCTCAATTGATGGCTTAGAGACATCGATCCCCAGTAGAGCGCCACCAACTTGGAAGCCAAACTTTTCCGGGCCAAAGTTCCACTTTTTACCAGAATTGCTGCCCGAACGGCTCCCTCTCGTGGACACAGGAGACGCAGCACGCTTGGTATTTTCGGTGGTGCCGCCCTCCACAACCCTCAGCCCACGCGGCTCAAAAAAGGCCACATTCCAACTTTTGAGCACTTCTCTCATTCGCGCAAGGTGAGTTTCATAGTCGGTTGTTTGAGTCTCTCCGGCGCGTATCGGCTCTTGGCCCTTGAGGTCCACCGGAGCAGCCACATCCGTTTGGGTGCCAGCGACGCCGACGAGGTTGGCGGTAAAGGCGGCCCAGTCTTCATGACTGACGTCCCGGCTCAACCAAAGATTCGAGGGTTCGGGGAATGGGAAAGCAATTGGGGGAGCTCCAGGAATTACGTTGATGTAGTGGGCGGCTTCTGATGAGGGCGGAGAAGGAAAGAAAGGAACGCGAGTGATAGGGTCAGGAGAAGGCACTGTTGCCTCTGCATAAGGGGGAGGTGGGTTGTCTTGGTGTTGATCTGCCATGATTGCCTAGGATAAGTTCTGGAGTCTTATGTCTGAGTTGTTGCATGAAGCTGGTCAAGGTCATGAAACAGGAATAAGATATGGTGCGTTTGGCGGGTGCGACCTCCAGTGTTGAACTCGGAGCTTGGCACAGAGACCTGAAGCTTTATGTACAGATCAGTCACGTTGATCAAGTCTGGACCCCGAAATGGAACAATCACACAATGCAGCACTGCCTTTTTATGTTATCGACCTTCCTAATTTTGTTGGTTGTCGAATGGGACCACATCAGCTGATGCTGCGGCACAGCAGTTGGGTGTGGTACGACGTTACATCTCTCAAGTTGTCGCCTCGCCCGCTTTGTGAGGATTCTATCACGAAAGAAACATGAGTCTAAAGACTATTTGTTTATAGGTGTTTCCAGCTTGCGAGATCATCAAACCCTGCAGTAGTAAGCCCGTGGAACCTTTTGAAGTTTGTCATCGAACTCTTGAAGGTCCGAGCCTTTATAATGTTGCTCAGAATGCCAAACTACCATGGAGCGTTCCAGCCCCCGGAGAAATGGGTGTTGTCTAAAGGGACATGGGTTCTTATCAGCTGCCCAGATTTAGCCAAAGTTTGCAAGTAAAGGAACCGACATAAGCGTCTGATTGGAGGAAGCCCCCCCAACTCGCTTGAAGCCTGACCAAAACGGAATTTCTGGCACATACAGCCGGAGATACTTCTGTTCCACTCGCATGCTGTTAATTGATTAGGAAACCATCTCAGGTGATGGTGCAAGCAAAATTACCACAGAAGAGTTCCTTCGTTCTTGACGGGTTTTCTTACGGCCATGGTTGATGTCACCTCCTACCCTACCCCCGTCTTCTTCGTCATTCTCGTCCGGTGACGATGTTCAACATCTGTAACGAGAAGAAGCGGACGATCGATGGTGAAAAACAACAGCCAGAGAAAAATAGGAGAGTGATCGTTGTGAGCTATCTAGCTATTTTAGAACCAAGTCCGCATTCGCCAAATGAAACCTCTCACATGCCTCGCGCTCCACCTGTCGATTTGCCAGCCTGTAGGTGTCCCTTCATAACTCCGTTCACCGCAGAGTTCATCTTGTAGTTGAGTTTTTTTGGTGGGTTTGCCTCTAACCCGCCTGTCAGAATGCACAGTTGGGTCGTGCTCAATAGTAAATAGCCTACGTCTGTGACTTCACGATTCTTACAGAGAAACCGTTCCTGGTGCACTTATTCAATTGAAGCTCTCTTGTTCAGGGGGCATTGGACAACGCGGCGACGACCAGCTGTAGCATTTTATATATCTGAGCTTACAAGGAAGCCCTCCGCTTCTTCCAGCCCAAACATGTTAATCAACTATGTGGTGCGACACTCAAGGCCGATTATATACCTATGACGTCGCCGCAGCGATACCGCATACCACAATTTGTCTTAACCAGGTCCTACATCTTCTCACACTGCAAACTTCAATCGGTTTATTTTTTTTCCGTGTACTCTTAAGGAGTAACACTGGGCAACATTCTGGTCCCTCACAACTTCTGCGTGTTGGCTAGTGACAGCTTCGGTGTCTCAGCAACCTGAAGCTGAGTGTTAGAATCAGTTCTCTGACAATAACTGGCCCTTCGAATCAATTTGGTCATCCCTTGGTAATTTTAGTGACTAACCCAAAGGACAGCTGCACATGTTGTCAAAGGGAGATTGACGAAGCTGAAGAGCCTCTTGTCGTACATTGACGGCGGAGCATGTGCACAGAAGATAATGCTTGAGATATGAAGACTGCTGCAATGCAATAGTTCACTGGTTTTAAGAAATATGCGCAGAACACCATTCCTACTCTTTCATTTCGCAAGCAGAGAATTAAATCCTCAATCGTCAACGACGAGGATTCAATATTCCTGGGCTGTTGGACAGCGTAGAGACGTCTCAGCAATTGAGAGCTCTTGGAGTCAACAGTGTATGTGGAGATGATGGCTAGGTATTCATCACTTTAAGGCCTGACTGGTGAATTCCATCAACGGCCACTGGACCTCATTCTATTTTTTACCCCAAAATTGAAGGTTCGTGAATTCTTTATTCGTTTGCAGTTTCTGGTTGATGATCGTAACTGGCTAACCCTTGCCCTTGCCAAGAATGAGGTCCAGTGGTATTTGATGGGATAGTATGAGAGTGTATATCGCATCTATCCTGAGTCTCAAAGTATTTAGTAAAGGTTCTTGGTAGCGTGATCTTTCTGGAAAGTGCCTGAATTCAGCTGGGGATTATTATCATCGACTATGGAAAATACGTCCACAGGTACAATAAAAGCAAATCAGTCCAAAGTCTTCGCTCCCAATTGAGAACAGAAAGTTGAACGTCGGGTCGCAATCGACTGGGATACTTATCCGTCCTGCTGTAGCTGTGCTCCTCAAAAATCCCAATTCGGTACGACGTATGTATGGCTGATAAGTTCAGTTTCCAGTTGCGCCTGCATCTCCATTAGGAATCTAATGAGAAGTCAACCCCAGAGGAATAACTCCTAGAAAGTGGCGATATCCTTGCGGTTTCTTGTTGTCTCCTATTGTCTCAAGCCAGGCTCCGGTGACCGTCCAATAGTTGGTAGGGGATATGACGTACGCTGCCGAGATACCGGGAACCAGCGTGTGGATTAAACTATGGGCGACCATTGGCGGGCCGATGATGCAAGTTCGCTAGAAAGCCGCGTTGGTAGGGCTGTAAGCTCACAGCAACCAATCGTCTCATACTCTCTCTCACTGCAACACTCGATAGCCGCAGATCGGCATGGCAGCCGAGAGTGAAGTAAGATCCAGACTCCCTTGGCATCGCGTCCAGCAAGTTGTGCACGTATGGCACGGCTCAGAAGCCCTGTAATCTCATCCTTGCCCCCGAGCGACGTCAAGAGGTCTCACATGTGACCCGCCCAGATTAACGATGGACGGACGGTCCGTTGCGCCTATCACAGACACAAGCGAATCCCCAACAGGCCCCTGCGAACGTGGCTGCGGGCAATGACATCAACATCTCTTTTCCCGCAGGATTTCTCATCTGTTCTCCCTCGCATTGAGCTCAGTGTGGCTGCCGTCCCTTGACGGATGATCCCACTCACAAACCTGGAGGATCTGCACTAGCAGCCAATCGGTCTGGGGCATCGCGGTCACGTCAAACGGAGCGCGGCGACGGCAGGGAATGTTTATTATATCCTTACACTGACGACTTGCTTGCGTACGCATGCGTTTGCTCCGAGCTCTCACAAACCGGATCTACAGGTACCATAAAGTGCCACCCCATTACACACCGACGACTTATTAGAGCCGCGATTTCTCTAATCAACCCTAGACCTCATTCCTCTTCAAAATTAATCAATATACAGGAAACACACGCGTAGAAGAAATCGATATGCTGGACCTACCCACAATAACCCTCGACACGACCCTCGCTGACCTCTACCGTCGCGCATGTTCCAAGAACGCTGACAAGCGCATCGCCCAGGTCCTCTGCGGCATCAACTCCTGCGCCGAGCTTAGCGCAAAGGTCCCCCGCAACGCCAAATATCTCTACCAAGACACCCCCTTTAACACTGTGCCACAAGATGAATCCTCCAGCAAGCCCGGCGACAAGGAGCAACAACAGCAACTTGCCGTGAAGTACCTTTCGCTCATCCCCCAACGCGACGCGTTCATCAGTGGTGACACGGCCGTGGTGCTCTTCAACATTGATGAGACGGAGAAGCAAAAGGCACATGACAAGCGCGAGGCCGAGAGGACGATTTCTGTCCTCTCCAAGAAGCAGCGCCCCGATCTCATCTTCTGCCCCGGCCCGTCAGAGATCCCCGTCAAGGAAGCAGGCATCGACCTCATCGCGTACAAACTCGTCCTCGACGGCCTCGAAGATTATAACCTCATCGTCCCGCCCGAGACGCACTGGTTCCTCAACTCCAAAGCTGCGCTTGCGCGCTCCGGCCTTCCTACGCCAAAGTCGAAGATCGTGGAGCTCGATGGTCTCGCAGATGAAGCGCGTCTATGTTGCACACTCTGCAACGGCAACACCGCCGAATTTGTTATCCCGAGGGCATGCACAGGAACCCGGGGCAAGTGGTTCGAGAAGCAGAGGGACAAAATCTTCGCCGAGCTAGCTTCACACCCCCTGCCGTTTGTGTTGAAGAACCAGCAGACTTTTGGGGGCGCAGGCACGTACATCATCAGCACCGAGCAAGAGCGCGAAGCAGTCATCAAGGATTTCCGGGATGGCATTTTGCGGAAGCTGCTTTCTTCGGTAACCGAGTCGAACGTTCATCTCCGGCCGGCGGCTTTAATTCTCTCCGAACTTGTAGAGAATCCTGTCGGCGACTATGGGTTGACTTTCTTCGTTACCGATGATGGCAGCGACCCAATCTTCCTCGCGGCTTCGGAGCAGATGACGGATGATGACAAGGCCTGGATTGGGAGCACGATTAATTACGGACGCCAAGATGAGCTCAAGAAGAAGTTTGGCCCTTTGGTCAAGAAGATCGCTACGTGGCTGAGAAGTCATGACTACGTGGGACCCGCAGGGGCAGATGTTTTAGAGACATCACCCTCAAAAGACTTGAAGCCGGCGACGAATGGCTACAAGACGAACGGCCATAAGTCGAATGGGCATCCAGTAAATGGCCACACCAACCCTGAGGAAGACTTTTCTAATTTCCACATCGTCGACCTCAACATCAGAACGTCCGGTTCTCTCTGTCTGCCACTCCTGAGACACCATTTCACCAGCCGCGGGCTGATGAGCGGGTCTTCCTTCTCTATAAGCTGCAAGAAGGGCCGCGACGATTTTATCAACTCATTCAGCGACGACTTCGAGACCGGCAGGATGTGTGTAGTTAGCTGGTACGAGGATCCCGACACGGGTGTCAGCCTGGCGGATGTGGCCGTTGGGGCTGAGGATGAGCGAGGGTTGAGGAAGGCGATGCAGCGAGTGAGAGACGCGACTGACGAGGTTACTTTCTGATGCCTTGTTCAGTCCATATACCATAAAGTAGCCATTTAGGATACCCTAGTGAAGACAGCACTAAATGACCTTCCTATGCCCCCCACAAACTCCCTGATTCTGTTCTGCTGAAGCGTATACAAACAAGACAAAGTTCTGAGCATTAATGATCTTTCTGTATCCATATAGCCCCCTCTTCGGCTTATTAAATTGTGACTACTGGCGCCTGCCTATCAGAGATGTCAACGCGTGGCGATGGCAGACCACTCAAGTCGTCAGCCAGGAAACGTTACAAGAAATGGTTCCCACGTCAGTGCTCTTGGGTTCGATACCCGCTGATAATACCCTCGATGGAACCACCTATTATAGTGATGGCGATTTTCTAATGTGCTTACACTCTTGCAGCACAATCGGATTTTGATGTGGGGTATTAGCGGGACGCCGGGAAGCGTGAGCACCCAGTCTCTGGGTACCGGGCAAGCCCGAGTTGTTCTGCGTTGGGTTGAAACTAACAGCTGGTTTACAAGATTGAAGAAGTGGATGAGCGTATTGTTCAGCAGTTGTAAGCAGGATCCCCATGTCGATTCGCATCTACCAGAGTCCAAGTAGCAGGGCGAACAGAGCCCGTCGCTTTGACTGTATTCAGGGATAAATATTCAAAGGACAAGGACAACCTCCTGCTATCGAAAACGAGATGGTAGAAACCAGGGCATGGCTTTGCGGTTGACTTGGTTGCCCCCCGGCTGGTGTCGAGATCGAGATTGCCAACATCAATGCTCTTCGACTCCAGGTTATATAGACAAGGCAGAGCACCGCAATCTGGAAATCGAAAAGATTGCCGATGGAATTTGGTGGAAAATCACAGATTGCAACTCTCTATAGTTACCGAGCGTCTTGAAGCGACATGGGGATATACGTTAGGAAACACTCTGCAGGCCCGTCCCTGGTATGAGGACACGGTTGACAAGTCCTTGCTCGAGGGCAGTGTGGCATCAATCAATCCCGACGCCAACAAGATAGGTTTGTGGCATGTTCACCTCATATGGTCCAGAAACAGCGTCCGTGACACCCAAACACAGTCATAGAATATGATTCACGAGCAAATAGCTCCGACTAGTATTACCACATCCCAGACCTCAGCGGACTGCGCGAAAGACAAACCTCCCTCGCCGTGCCCCTTGAAGCATCCTGGGCTTGGTACGTACGCCGACTCCGAACCCTCCCAACAACCACACCGTATCAACCCTTTTGCTCTCCATCAAAACAAGTACCAGTAGGTATACTATACAACGGTTGCTTCATTAATATAGGAAGACACCCCCTCGCGAGTCGAGGGTATTCCTTGCCGTCAAACACTCATGACTCAATCTCCATCGCTCCATCGCTCTCCAGGTTAAGGTCGAGTACGCGGGCGTACTGGATTGTAAGTCGTTGAAGCTCGCGGAATTTGCCTGTCAAATCGTGTTAGCAAGTTGTCTTCGTAAAAACTATCAGAGAAGAACTTACCGAGAATCATCACGACGCCCTTCAAAAGCTCCTTGCGGTCCCAGCCGCAGATCTCCTCTTCTTGGCTGAACCATCCCCGACCGCCATCGCTTGGCTTTTCATCCTTGTCCCTGAGGATGCCACCAAGCAGACTGTTGAGCAGTTCCTCAACCTTTCCACGATGGCCCTCAGCACCAAGCCGCTTGGCGTACATGAACAGGTAGAGACGGAACTCGTCCCTTGCGTCCAGATGCAATGCAGCAGCGATTCGGTTCTCGAGATGGGCAATGCTGACCGTTGACTCGAAGCCCTCGAAGCCGTCCTTGGACAGCAGTAGCTTGACTATCCGCTGCAGGGTGTAAGCTCGGCCCTTAAGCAAGAACTCGTTGGTGGTGTGGCGCTCGAGGTAGGGAATGATGCCAGCGGAAACGTTGGCAGTGTTCTCGTCCTTGGGCTTCGCCGGGGTGACTGGTCCCACAGAAGTCGACTGTAAAGCGCTGATCGAGGAGTCGTTGCTATTCCAGTACTGAGACCCGACGGCCCACCAGGCTTCGCTGACGCGTTGCCACGAAAACATGTCGCGGGTGTAGTAGTATCCGTCTCCGTTGGTCAGCGTCACTACTACGTGGCCCGTTGAGTTGAGTTGTGCTGATGTGATGCCGGGGCCTGGCGTTGTGGTGTTGAGGTTCAGTGTCGTCGTCGCAAGTTCGAGAACGGGACCCAAGGATACTGGTGGGTGCAGTGCTGCTTGTTTTTGAAGGTTCCAGACATGGCATAAGCCGACCGCATTGATACAAAGTAGGTAACTATTCCGACACTCCAGAATCACAGGTTGTGATTCCATAATAATTGGGTTCATCAGCCGTCGGCCAGCGGGTGTCCAGGTGTAGATACTGCCATCTTCACAAGCTGCTGCCCAGAACTGCTTGTTGCCTGTGACAAGGATGACGGCCCTGGGTAGATAGTCTTGCCAGAGTAGCGTTCCACGTTTCGTAGCGGAAATGGACGAAGGATCTCTAATTTGTACTGGATTTCGGGCTTCGAGAATGATGTTTTCCGGCACCTTAGAAGCCTCATCTGTGCTGCTCTCGGGAAGCAATACCCCCCGCTCCAGCGGCCGCAGAATATGGGATCTCACCTTCGGCACAGCAAGGCGGATTTGCGCAAAGGCGATGGACGGGTTGAGGACCGAAGGTCGAAGATACTCAGGTGTCGGGACCACTCCGTGAGCAGCGGGCACGACGGAGGCTTGTTCGACCCCGTCAACACCGTTGAGGACAACCGGAGTAGGATCAGTTGCCTGCCGCTTCGATGCGTGGTCATCTTCCTCCTCACCCTCGACGACTGGAGCCTTACGCTTGTTCCCAAGTAGCATGGCAGCGACGCCGCCCTTGGGGAGTCCTTCAAACGGCCTTTCAAGGTCCAAAATCGCCTGCGGGGCGTCGTTCTGGGCCGCCTTCGCAGTTGATGTTGCTCCAACTAGCTGGGTTTGAGGTAGAGAGGACTGGCCGGTCCCCGACGATGAGACCAAAAGCGGCGCGACACGCTTCCTACCGTCTTTGCCGACCGTCACTCGAGACTTGAGCTCCTTGACTCGTTCAGCAGATTTGTCCCCATTCTCTTCCGCCGGCTTGTCCTTTTCTTTGTCCTTCTCGGGCTCGACGTTGCCGTTCGTAGCCTTGGGGGTGGAGGTACCCGTTCCGTTGCCGACTGATTTTGTCCCATTAGTAGCAGGCGCTGGTCCCTTCGAAGAGCCCGCGTCGCCCATGAGGGCGCCCATCCTGGACTCGGCAGCACGAGATTCGCCGGCTTTACTTTGATTTTCCAGGTTGAGACCTTCAATGTCCTCAGCAATACCCATGCCCTTCCGTGACGCACCATACTTTTGCAAAGCCTTATCGTTCTCGTCCGCATTTGCAACCCAACCCAGCTCTCCGTGATCGAACTTGATGCCCAAGAGCGAGCCATCCAGACTCGAAGCGAAAATGGTGGTCCCGTCGGGTGACCAAGCCAAGTCGGAAATGGACTTACTGGCGACGTCTTGGAGAATAACTACTGGTCGCGACGTGTTCGTGTTCCAGATACTCAGAGTCTTGTCTTGACCGGCAGACGCAATGACGGTGACAAGCGCGTTGTTAACAGGTTGGTCCGCCGGGTTCTCGGTGTGAAATAGTCGCGGAGAAAACATGCAAACCTCGGTAGGTCCCTCGTGGCCGATCAGGTTGATTTCGCTATCCCAGCGCGTGCGCTCTATTATAGCGACAGAGCTCACGGGACCATTGACGGCGTTTGGCGCAGCGATATGATTGCCGTCGGGAGACCAGGAACACCTCCGAAAGTACGTGGTCAACGGGGAACTCTTAAAAGGGGCGCTGATCGTCGTCTCCAGCACAAAGTTGTTGACCATGTCATGTTGTGTCGCGTTCGGTGCGGGAGGTGTGAATCGGAAGATCTTGATCGTTCGGTCGTCGCTTGCGGTCGCGAAGAACTTGTTGGCAGGGTCAAAGGTAATGCCCTTGACGTGACTGGAGTGGACAGTGATGGTCTTGAGCTTCTCGAAGCTGTGACCAGACCAGACCACGATCTTGGAGTCTAGGCCAACGGATACCAATATTGAAGAGTCGTAGGACCAGGCAAGGTCTTGAACATCGTTCTCATGGCCGACAAGTCGCTTGTAGGTCTTCCAGTTCTCGACTGGTGGGGGCTCGGCACCAAGTCCTGTCCCAACGTGTTAGCAACCAGCATGTCGAGCGCAACTTGTTCTGGTAGGGCGCATTACCAAAAGATGCCACCGGGGGGCTCTTATCGAGGTGGTAGACGCAGATGAGCTTGTCGTCGGCACCCGACGCAAGGTATCGGCCGTTGGGAGAGAAGCGAACGGAGTGGATGGTGCCGAGATGATGGCTCATGTGGCAGAGCTGTCGCGGCTTGCCATCTGCCTCTCCATTGGCGTCACCGTAGATGGCCTCAGTAGACCATACTCGTACATGGCCGTCGCCGCCGGCCGTCGCGAGTCGCTTGCCGTCTGAGGACACATGGCAGCTGTAGACTTCGAAATCTTTCTGCTCGCCGCTATGGCTCAGCCATGTTGGCTTAATGACGCGCATCGCGGATGGCCTGGGGTCATTTAGACCGGGTCGGCGGCCGGGAAAAAAGAAACGGAAGTGTCGTCTCGATGGGGGATTCTTGAAGCTCTTGGCGGTGCGTAGGCGTTGCGATTGATGCGATATGCGGTTGATAGTATTATCGGCGGGAGTTGGGATAACGTGACGACCCAAACGCAGCCGGAAGAAATTGGGGGTTGATTGAATTCCAAGAAAACGCGTTTTGCGGAGCCCGGACGCCTCGCAATGCGCGTCCCAAGCTTCAGGTGCTGCTTGCGCTAAATGGGCGGCCAATTGGCACTACAAATGCTCACGGCAACCCACCTGCCCTGTCCACGTCGCCGTCCAAGCTGCCGCACGGACAAACCAGTGCTCTCGCCGGAACGGAACAGCCATCATCCGTCCCTTATCCCTTGATAAGCTCATTGCTGAGGTAATGTAATCGGCCCACGTCACTTCCAGGCTCACGGGTCCGGCCTGGAATGCCGCCGGTATTCCTTGGTGGGGACACCCCAACCGAGCCCGGGTCGGGTCAGTCTCCTACAAGAAAGTCGGACGGAAGTTGGTCCCTCGGTTACCCACATTTCATTGATAATTAGCCCAAATCGGCGGCTTAGTTCATCCTCACCCTCATCGTCAGGATTCAGGCCGCTGAGAACAGCCCACACACCCATACATCAACGTGGGATAAGCTGACAAACTGTTCTTCTGTGCTCAGTTCATCAACGGTAACGTTATCAGGCGAGACGACGATGCATGCGCGCCCACAGTTGCAAATCCATGTGAAATCCTGCCGTGGAATGTCCGTATTAACTATCGAAGAAAACACATAAAGAAGAAGCGCACACTTGATGGCTCTTAAGCTCCCAAGTCAAGCACCACGAACAAACCGGTCTTCCACACTGATCTCGTTTCTACTCAACCTTTGTAACTTATATGAAGTAAAATGGCCTGCCCCACCAAGAAAACACTTGTCGTTCTGGGCACCACTGGAAATCAAGGCGGTTCTGTCGTTCGGACTTTTTTCAATGACCCATCTGTCATGGCCGAATGGCATATTCGTGGTCTCACTCGCAACACCTCTTCCGTCACGGCCATTGAATTGTCGGACCTGGGTGCCGAGATGGTCTCCGCATCACTTGACTCGGTCACGGAACTCAGGGCAGCTTTTGAAGATGCCATTGCCATTTTCGCAGTCACCGACTTCTGGAGTGCCATTGAAACTGGTCAGATCGCCAAAAAAAAGTCCGCGACGAAGGCATCAATATCGCCATTGCCACACAGGAGCGCGAAGAAGCCTGGGGTCGAAACCTCGCCCAAGCGGCGGCAGAGGCACAGAGTCTCGAGCGCTTTGTCTTCAGCAGTCTGCCACCTGTCTCTGAGCTCACCCAAGGGAGTCTGAAACACGTTCATCACTTCGACGGCAAGGCCAACATCGTGAAGCATATCCAGCAGGCATACCCTGCGCTATGGGCGAAGACATCCCAGATCTTGGTTGGGTTTTATAACTCCAACATCTTGCACGGATCATACTTCGGGCCCACCTTCAACCGAGAAACAGGGAAGCCTGAGTTTGAAGGGCATGTGGACTTCGAGACGCCGATACCGTTTATCGATGCTGCCGTCAGCACTGGGCCTTTTGTGAAGGCTTTACTTCTCAACGAGCCAGTTGGGACTATTCTAGCGGCCTTTGATGAAACGAAGTCTCTACGAGACTGCATCGATGTGCTCCACGAGTCAACAGGACACAAGTTCTACGTATAGAAGACTGTTGATAAGCTGGCGGCTGCATCACCATTGGGCCGTGAAGCTCCCGAAAGCTGGCTGTGGCTTGCTGCGTACGGCCTTTTCGGTGAAAAGGCGGCTGGGTGGAAGGAGTCTATCAAGTTGCCGACTGATCTCAGTGTTAAGGTACAAATCCCGAGTGTCGACGAATGGCTGAAGCAACAAGATTGGACCATGGCTTTCTCAGTTGTGTGATAAGGTTTCGTGTTGGCCGCTGTGTACCCCATAATTGAGTTCAAGTTGTTTTCTTACCATTCCTATGGAAGTTATTTTCACCAAACGTCACTTTCGGATATATAAATCAACGTATTACCCTTCTATAATTTTAGCATCAAATAACTTCCATCTGAGAATTTCAATGCGTAACGTGGCTATGATGGATTGACAGGACGTGGTCGCACCTGGCGGATGACATCGATCCGTCTAGAGATCAGAGTTGGATGCTATTTTTTGCTGCTATATATTAGAATGTTGATAGCCAACTGTTCATTTCAACATGCCCTGGATAAGGTGGACGCTAAATTCGCAGCCGCACCGTCGCGGCCAGCGCCGACACTCAAAACCTCGCGGTTGCTATCTAAGAAAGCAAGCGTATCCAAGCGAAGTATCGCGTCTAAGTGTCTTGCCTGATTGAGTATCAACGCCGATGCGCGTACAACAATCACCCGTGGTTGGAAACCATCATGTGCAAGATTGCATCAAGGTGCCCATGTCTCTGGGCGTCTCCGACGACCTGCGAGCTTCTATGTGCCTTGAGTTGAATCAGTTGTCAAGCAGCATCGGGTGAACGGCACGACCCCTAGCAGACGAGGCCAGCCCCATCCGCCGATGAATAAACATAGTTTAGTCGCTTCACTTATCGCTTCCCTTGAGTTCTATGGCGATCATAAATGTGGAAGAGTCCGGGAAGCTAAGAAATCCGCCCCAAAACAATTGTTCTTTGGCAAGCCTGCCAAGTGTCTTCAACGTTTTATTTGTGAATAGTTCGCGAGAAAACGATACAACGCCGAAAAAGACCCCGAGAGAGAAGACGAGAGATTGACTCTCCACTGGCCCAATGATGTGACTACCTCTGCAGATCTCCCGGCGATGGGATGAGCGCACCTAGGCTGAGCTGTAGCCCCATGGAGAAGGTAATAAGGCAGCCTGCAAGCTTCGCTGCAGACGCTTGACCTGATATGCAGCTTCCACTCCGATACTCAGACACATTGGCAGACCAGCAGACCCCGTGGTAGAATGATAGGGGTAGCCCGAACGTTTCAAACCTACAAGGAGGTTAAACCCTTTTCGACAGCTGGTTAAGGGACCGGTGGATCGGAGGTGGCCGCAAGGACCAGACGGTGCGCTCCAATGCGGGGATTCAGATGGCATGTGGGACGGGAGACACGGGAAAGACTTCCTCACGCGGCTTGGGACGCTACTTGAGTTCTCTCGTCAGCCGGGGTTGGGGTTGCAATGCCGTCGGTAGATGCGCCTGACTAGCGCACGACATCCATGTCGCAACACCGTTCAGCGGCCTTGTTACTCGCTAGATGCTGCCGCATAACCTGGGTCAGAAGCTTTAACAATCGTTGGCAGATGCTAATTAGCTGCGAGAGTGGAACTTGTGTGAACTGGCGGAAAGGACGGATTCCCGTGGCTTTTCATTTTCCAGCCAACCACGGCCGCGTTCCTGGCCATGCGCGATAAGATCATTACAAACACCTTCCGCATTGAGGACCGGCGATCGACAAGTGGGCACGGCGACGCTGACACCGCTGCCCTTGGGACTTGTCGTTCGCTTGGCCATCTACTGTCGTTGCATTGCACCGGGGACCGGTTTTCACGATTGGAAAGTTCATTGTCGGTTTCGCGAACGTGTATAAAGGCAATGATTTTTCCGCGATGAGCCAATGTTAGACGTTGTGCTTCAGGCCCAACCACCCGGTCTCGTCTCGCAGCCTAGCTTCCCTCCTCAACTGTACTGCTTCTCATCCAACA
The DNA here is from genome assembly GCA_001625285.1 of Colletotrichum incanum. Classification (NCBI taxonomy): domain Eukaryota; kingdom Fungi; phylum Ascomycota; class Sordariomycetes; order Glomerellales; family Glomerellaceae; genus Colletotrichum; species Colletotrichum incanum. The sequence goes on from LFIW01000320.1 coordinate 50,329, forward strand.
TAGTCCAAGATGCAGCTCTCTCTCGTCCTCGTATCTTTGTTCGCCCTCGCGGCTCAGGCCATCCCCACGGAGCCCCTCCAAAAGCGTGCCACGACTTGCGGAAGCACCTACTACAGCACCGCCCAGGTCAACGCCGCCTCCAACGCCGCCTGCAACCATGTCAAGGCCGGTACCGTTGCCGGAAGCTCCACCTACCCCCACCGCTACAACAACTACGAGGGCTTCAACTTCGATGTCAGCGGCCCGTGGTACGAGTTTCCCATTAGGACCAGCGGCGTCTACACCGGAGGTAAGTTACCGGCGACTTTGTGCGAATCTGACTGTGACATGTCGTGCTATGCGCGTCCCGCGAGAGTCAGGTAATGTTTGGACTACGATTGACTTGGGTTCTCAGGTTCTCCGGGTGCTGACCGCGTTGTCATCAACGCTTCTTGCGGCCAGGCTGGCCAGATCACCCACACTGGTGCCAGCGGCAACGCCTTTGTTGGTTGCACCGGCACCTCTTAAGTAATGGGATTCGTGGTGGTGATGAGAAGGTCTGGAAGAAGCTGTTTATGGATAATGAAAATTTAATGATGATATTTGCAAGCGGTTGAATCATTTTATCAATTTCATGGTCCAACCATTTGGTCGCACTGGGACGCTGAGGAAAGGAATTACTTGCTTCTTAAGTGCAGCGGATCTTGGCTGATCCGCCAAACTTGTCAATACCCTGGCCAACTATGATCTAGGAACTGAACATGAACTACTAAACGATCTCGTTAGTGAACGTGAACCCCAGGAGCCCCTTAGTATAAGGTTTGGCTTATATATGATGATCAACGACCTTTCCGTGTCAGTAAGGTGGCCTGGGAAAGCTTTTCGGCATGCATGGCATAGCGGGACAATATGAAAAAGAAAAAAAGAGGACGCAGGAAAAACACTCAATGGCATATATCCCCCCCCTTTTCTTTTACTGGAATTGTGACGGCAGGTCTGTTCCCAAACTCAAGAGCATGATTTGAAGTTAGGTCAAGTTACTTGGCCCAAGGTTCTTGAGACGCGCCAAATATCCCACAAACCCACAGAACTAGCTATCAGTATCACGAGAAACTCTGGTAAAACAAAAGCTTGAAAGAACATGACGATGTATATGTGTTCTCCGATTAGAAGCCGTGCCAAACTCCTGCTACCATTGAGCTGCAGTTCAACGACCTTGTACTATGCTGACACACAAGTGCGTAAAATGATATCCAGTCCAAGAAAGCAACAACACGTTAGATAATTGCTAGATGTAAGAACAAACGGACCTTCAAAGTTTAATATGTTTGAAATCTCCACCATAAATTCAGAGCTCAGCATTTCCCAGCATTTAATCTCTTTTGGTCAGACGCTCCATAGCCTGTTTCTTGGCTCATCGATCGTTTCTATCGGAACAAGAATGGAACAACAGGTCCGCAAATGGAGCGTGGGATGATCCTGGCAGAAACATAACTTGCGCCCGATTTCTATGACATATTATGTAGGTGGCACTTGTCGGTAAAAGAGACGACCAAGCATATTCAAGGATTATGCCAATGTGTGAATCCTTTTGAAATACTGGTCTTTGATTGGGTGGGAACATCTTGGCGCCAGGACCCAGGTAACAGCAAAGAGCTCGACAAAGGACATAAGAAGGGCAGCAAAACTTCCCTGAAATTCAAACTGAGAAAAGACAGCAAGAACTTGTTGCTTCACTTTCTGCTATCAAAGTTTTGTTTACAGTTGGTAATAGCTATAATGTCGTCACTCGAGAAAGCACCCCTAAACTTGGTTCTTGGGGCCCAAAGCGTAAGTATACCGTCCACACTGCAGTATAAACCCTCCAATGCGCCTCTACATGAATCTCACATGGAATGATCGTAGGTAGGAGACACATACACTGACCCCATGGCACGTTTCTACACCCTCGAGGAGGTGAATGGTTTTCTCGACATCTTCTTTCAGCGCGGGTACAACCACCTCGACACTTCACGCATGTACTCCCCCAATGCCCCCGGAAGTTCTGAGGCGAGACTTGGAGCGTCTGCTGCTGGAGAGAGATTTATCATCGATACCAAAGTAATGTCATGGGAGTTCAAGCACACCAAAGAAAACGTTCTGAAAGAGATCGACGCCTCGCTTGAGGCTTTGAAAATCCGGCAGATACACACAGAGTTTCTTCATATACCTGACCGTACCACGCCATTCGAGGATGCATGCGAGGCCATGATCCAAGCAATCGAGAAGGGAAAGATTAAGCAATGGGGTCTTTCCAACTACACCGCTAAGGAAGTCAACCAATTCGTCGACATCTGTGAGGAGCACGGATTTATCAAGCCCAGTGTCTACCAAGGCCCCTACAACCCTATCATGAGAGGCGGCGAAAAGGAGCTATTCCCAATATTGCGTGAGAATGGAATGGCTTTCAATGCATACAGTCCTGCTGCATCAGGATTCTTCGCTGGCAAACATAAGAATGTCAAGCCTGGTGGGCGGTTTGATGAATCGGTGAGCAAGCCCTGCGTGTTCACAAGGCGTCCCATTTCGTTAACTGGTTTCGCACCGTGCTACAGTTACCCGCAGGTGCGGCGTGGTCTATGATTTACAAGAAGCCGTCTATCGTGGCCGCAACCGAAGAAGCGGCCGCCGTTGCATCCCGCCACGGGATTGGCGGCCACGCAGCTGCGCTCCGGTGGACGGTTTATCACAGCACTCTGAGCAAAGAGCATGGTGATTCTGTCATAGTCGGTGCTTCTAGTTTAGAGCAGCTTAAGTCGAACTTGGACATTATTGAGCAAGGTTCTCTTCCTAATGAGGTGGTGTCATCTCTCGAAGCAGTATATGAAAAGATCGGATCCGAGGTTTCGTACCATATGTAAGCAAAATTTCGCTTTAGATTTATAATCAGGAGGATTTCTTGTTTTCTTTCAGTGCGCGGAGATGTCGTTGTGTCTGTCATGATCTCTTGCGTCAGACATCAGAACCACTAGAGAATGTTTATCGAGCGAGTAATTTGAGTGTTCGGAAAGCGGATTCTGGACGATCATTGGTCTGAACATTTGAAGCGTAGGAGTGTCCGATGGTCAAAGTCTCTAGGCACAGGTTTCTGAGTTAAATCTATGTTTACGAGCCATGCCTTTAAGTCATGATCTTTAGACTACCCATCACTTATAAATAGTGGGCGTTGAGGCCTTGGTTGGAGTGGTTCTATCTGCCTGATTTCGCTAATCTACCACAATGCTATCATTGCTATGAGGGCAACCAACTTTGATCAAGAGCTGGGATGTGTCAAGACATCAGCGACTCATTTGGCAGGGGCGTCAAAGGCCGATCCATGCGGCTTTCCGCAACCTCTTACATCTTTGATACGTGTTGCTGTTTGAGATCATGATTGTAGAAGTGGCGTATAACAAGAACAGTCGCCGCTGCTGCGGCTCCAAAGCCTGCCGTGATGTAATTACCAGTGACAATGTACGGCTGAAGATTGGCCGGGAATGTGAAAATCGGAACCCAAGCAGTGAATATATAAGCGAAAGCATTCATCTGAAATGTAATAATTAGTCAGCTTTCGACTCACCCCTAATAACCATGCAGAAAAGTTCTGAAAGTACTAACCAATGCGGACACGTACGCCCTCTTCTCAGGATCGTGTCGGTTAGTCTCGTTCACCCACGTCCAAGTGAGGCCTGCACATGTTCCGGAGAGGGCTGTGAGATCTAATCGGGGTGAGGGTTGTCAGCACTCCCAAGATTTCATGATCCATGAAGGCCTGTAGACACTTACAGTACAAAGTCCAGCGTGTTGCAATGTTTGGTGGATGAACCGGCGTAGCGGCTAGCGCAATCGGGAAGATGATGGCCATGACGCTGGCAAACAGCATACCAGGCCATCTCGCCGAGCCCGGCAAGCTATCTGATACCCAAGAGTTGATGAGGGTACAGACGATGGAGATGATGTTGATCTGGATACAATGAGCTGAGTCTAGTCAACCACAACCATAACCACAGTTAACTTACACCAAGAGGAATAATGTTAATCTCGGCCACCGAGAACACTGCCGGCTTTCCTGGCACATTGTAACTCTTAACCCAAAAAATCACTTTGAACAATTAGCTGCCTGATGGCTGAATACACATGAGAGTTTTGTTTTAGCATGGACTTACTGGACCCTCCAGACTGGCCCACCTGCGTGAGAAACGCAAAGAACAAGGGAACTGTGACCGTCAGAGCTGAACGTAGTGAGTGATGATCATGTAATACCCACAGAGGTAGACGTGCCATGTCGTGTGCCAGCGTTGAATATCTTTCCATTTGAAGAGACCGGTGAAGGGCTTACTCTCTGTCGGCATTCTAGCGCGGGCCAACTCAACTTCTTTCTCTGTAAAAATCCTAAACCAAGCAACATAAAAGTTCGTTAATCATGTTGAATTATGGGAGGATTGGGGGAGGCTGACCAGTTGGCTTTTGCTCGAGAGGGAAGCTGGGGCATTGCAAATGCGGTCCAAAGTGCGCAAGGAAGTGAGATGCAGCCACAGACACTATACTAGGTCAGTACCTGCTCAGATAGACTCTCATTGCCGGAGTTACTGACATATACATCCATCGCCATCCGGGCAAGCCGTTGGCTCCGTCAAGACCCGCATGTACAGCCGCCATGAGAAAGCCAGAAAACAGCGGGCCAATAGAAGTAAAGATTTGAATCAAAGTATTGCGCCGAGCCAGCTCGTGGGGCTTGTAGTAGCTTGAGCACACATACATAACGGCTGGGAAGTGACCAGCTTCAAACAAACCAACACTGAGACACGGTTAGATGCTCGAAAAGAACAAAATAGAAGGCTACGAAAAGGAATTGAAGGCGCACAAGAAGCGGAAGACATAGAGCTGATTGACATCTTTGACACGGCGGTCGCGAAGGTGAAAACAGTCCAAGCGAACTCAAGAAACGCTATGTAAAGCGGGGCATGGACCTATGTGTACCGCTCAGCAAAATAGTAGCAAATGGAAAACAACAGTTCGTCAATGACTTACTCGGGTGAGAAGTAGGTTGGACGGAATCTGACCAAACACGTATGCTGCACTCCAAATGGCGTTGGCGTAGTTGAGTTCCTTTCCGTAAAGCGAAAGATCTTCTTTCATACCGCTATCTTCAAAACGTCTCAGCAGGGCAATCGCTATTTCGGCGTGAGTTGATTCCGATTGACTCACTGAAGGCGTTCGTAATGTTGACTTGGTCCAGGTAGCGGCACATGACTCCGAGAGCAGAGGACGAAATAAGTGTCAAGTCGAGTTTCGTGAGAAATCGCGCTTCATTTTTCGGAACGTCGAGGGCTTCGTGGGTTAGATGCGGATTGGATCTCTGCATGCTCTGCTGCAAACTCACTCGACCAGAAGAATGATCTCCAGGTTCTTTTTGACTCCGTGTACGCTGAGTCGTCTGCACCAACCTGATACTGCCCATTGACCCCCACGTGTACAATAGCATCCTTTTCGCCAAAGACCGGGTCATTCTTTGGCTGCTTTTCATGAGTTTGAGACATGATTGCTGCTGTTGCGCCGAGAAGTATGGAAAACGCAAAAGCACCTTATCATTTACAAGCCGGGTGTCAGAGGGTCTTTTCTAGGTCCTCCCGACCCCTTTCCCTCATGCTTATCAAGACATGTAATCGTAAATTGGGCTATGGATGCTGTCGCCTTCGGCGGGTCTCATGGCGACATGCCCAGTTGCTTCAAGGTTGGCGTTTACACTAGTCATGCTGAACGCCTTTACCATATGGGAGCGTTAGACCCCGGAGGAAGACCAATCGGCGAGGAGAGCTCTAGCTGCTCCGAAGACGACCTATGAGGCCTTATGGACAGCTAGCGATGTCGGGCGCATGGGTACAGTGCTGACAACGTGGAATTCTGGTGACTGGCAATTATGGTGACCAATGAAACCATGAGCCGACGTGCATACGATGACGTGCTTGGTTTTGTCGGTCAAATTCCGCTTCTGTGTGCCACTATAGATTTGCCTTTGGCAGACAAGCTGCACACCCAGGACACTGTTGACGGTGCTTGGATCTGCCCTACACCAGGTCTATTCCCCGGACTGGTCGAGTGCGGCTGTCCAGACGGGGTGGGTGGGGCATTCTATATGGAAGTGGTATACCCAACAAACAGCCAGAGCCGTACATGGGTATTACTGACTTTTATGTAGCTAAGCAGTTTCTTGAACTTACAGGTGATGAAAGGCAAGTATAAAGCAGTGCTATGCACGCAATTTTAGGCCGAAATAATGAGCCACAATGGCTTGAGGAACCTCTCAAACACCAAGAACTGCGCCAGACTGCATGTCTGTAAGCGTGTATCTCGTCTCATTGTAAGAGGGACAGAAATAAGACTGGGCGCAAGGTATGACACCTAGAAGAGATGAAGGGTCAGACTTCTGCTCTGAGATAGTGATTTCCTCGCAAATTCGTACGGCATTATGAGCTCTGGCAAAGAATACTTTCAATAGTTACCAACAGCATGACTGAGAGAACCAATTCCTTCTTAGTACCCACGCAGACTCGGATAAATTTACTGATTTCTCATAAAAATAAAATCAGTTTTCAACTAAGTTATGTCCTGTGCCCTCACTATAGGTATGATCTAGCGAGGAGTAGCTCTGGCAGATTTTATGACCAAGTACCATTCGCCGGTCCGAAATATCCCACCGAGGGCATCTCTAACCAGGGAAGACCCAGACCGTCCGCCGTGTTTTGCCAAACGGTGTTGCCCCACCAATCAGGAAATTGCGCATTCGGGCCTAGAGATATGGAAGTCAATCATCGACCGCGCTATATGATTTGTCCTATTCCACTTACCATAAGTCACCGCAAAGAAAATGACGATGCCGCTGATAGCGAGGCCTGTATCCAACGCTGCGGCCAAGACGTAGTTGTATTTGCTCCACCAAGCATAGAACTTGCGATAGATGATCTTGTTAAAGACCAAGTTCACGATGTACCATGACGAGTAGTTGATACCAGTAGCCGGGGGGACGTTGTAAGTTCCGACGAAGATGAGCGGCCAGTTGATCTTGCGAATGAAGTCTGACCGAGTCTTCTTGAAAACAAAGTATGTAATGGGCGGCAAGATGAGACCGATCCAGAAGAAGTGCAACAGACCGGAATATATAGCACCAACAGAATATAGACGTGCAGGACCGACGAGACCCCAGATGACCGAGGAGGAAAACACAGTGCGACCATTGGGGCAAGAGAAACCGTTAGGTTGGTCCTCTGTGCAAACGCCGTCGACGTTGCCTAGCATCCAAAGAGTGACGCCAGTTTGAGTCAACGCTCCCAGAATAGTAGCTAGACCCTGCGCGAAGAAAAGTGTGGTTGGCGGGATCTTCAAGTAGTGACCGAGTTTCATGTCGGCTGCAAAATACAGACCTTGACCCACGACATCTGTGCTCAGAATCTTGAAGAGAATGTTCGCGATGGGCTTGCCCTGGAACAAATATCCCCCAATAAACTCAGAGAGGACGTTCAACTGATTAGCATCGACGTTCGTAACACCTTGAATCATACCACAGGGAACCATATAAACAGCTGGAATGACAAAAGCGAGGATAACTCCCCACCACGGCAATCCAGTGTCGTAGCCCTGTGCAGTGCCGACACTCATGCCGAAAACAACGGCTAGGATGACAGCCCACCACCACCATTTGACGGCCTTGTAGGACTTCATCAGTCGTGCATGGATGTCAAGCTTGAGTGTACCCCTCATGGCATGTTTGATTTCATCGAAGTGGAAGAAGTAGACGTGCGACAAGACACTGTGATTATGTAAGTGAAATGGTTCGTTCTTTGCCATGGACGATATTTACCTCGTGATGGACGCAAAGGACAAGCCATAGACGAAGGCGAATGTTGCAGGCAAATACGGAGGCGAGTACGCGGCGTATTTCTCTTGGTCGAACTCATTGTTTGTCAGAACCTTCGACACGTCGTACAGAGATCCGAATCGGTCGTAGACGTCCGCCGTGCAGAATGGCATGTAAGAAGTGAACCAGGTGTTGGAGTAGTAGATTGCCGGGGTGATTATCCAAAAGAAGAATGCGAAGCCGAAGAAGACGTTCAAGGCAGCCCAATGAGGACTCAAAAGAGGGTTCGTGTTGTATGCGATCATTGACCAGTCAAAGGTCAGAGGGAAGAGGCCCATGCCCGTGACCATGCCGAAAACCTGGTTGACAGCCAGATTGTTGGGCGCAATCCAGCAGATCCAGGTGAAATAGCTAAGACCCGTCCAGATAAGGCCGGGAAACCAGTACCACACAAACGCACATCCACCCACAATCATGAAGAATTTGATACGAGTGATTCGCCATCCATCAGCAACTGCGTTGGCTCTCGAGTGAAGCGAGCTGAGGAGGGCGACGTTACTGAGAACGCCCGGCCAGATCATGCTCGCAGGCTTGACGAGCCATGGGATGGCGAGACCGGCAACAGCGTATCCGCTGAGCTGACAGCACAGCACGACTAAAACCGAGAAACCAGGTGGAATGCTGAAGCCATATAGTCTCGCGGCTTGAATGAGGTTTGTCGCATCAGCGGAACCGAAACCAAACGATACGTTCGACATAATGGTGACCAGAGCATGCTCTTTGATGTTGAAATGGCGATCGGGGTTGAACCGGCTGATGGGCAGAATCTTGGCGAGCGCGACGCCAATCGGAAATGCAAGCAGCTCGGCGACGAGAGATACGATGTGCACGCCGGGGTAGCGCAACGAGAAGAATTGGTTGACACCTGCACCAAGAAACACGAAGACCTTGCTAAAGTTAGCTGGCGACATCACTGTCATGTAAATGGCCAGGATGCATACAATACCAAGAAACCAAGCTCGAAACGTGTTGATCGGAATCGCTGTATCGTCCGTTTCGGGCACAACCGCTCTCACTTGTGGGAAAGGAGAAGTGTCAGCGTCATAATCCCCCTCACCCTCCTCTTCGAGAACACGTCCCATGTCGACTTCCAACTCCGCGAGATGTCCATTCTCGAGTTCGACATCTTGGCCGTGGATATTGTGCGCCGTCTTGATATTGAGTTTGTCGCGAATCGCGGACTTCTCGAAGTCGACGTACTCGGGCGGCGTTTGGCTGATATCGGCTGCCATGTTGGTTGAGTTTGGCAATGGCGCAGAAACAAGCAACGGCTAGAGTAGCCAAGACAATAGCGCCCGGCGCGGCATTATCATTCTTATGAAGGGCTCTACCAATCGGGCCCTATGTGATGGACGCGTAACATGGTCTTGTTTCTTATCAATTATCTTTGGCATCATGTGAGCTTTGACAAAGATACGATCGGACTTTGACAGAAGGTCCTTGGAGATAAAGAGCATGTTACCCATCGCGAACCCCAATTATCACCTCCACACACCAACCCAGGCTGACAATCTACGGCATTGGCCAATTGAGTATCTTGGCGTTATCATAGTGTGATCTGCCGTTGCGGGGATTTAACGGCTGGTTCGGGCAGGCGGCCAGGGATCATTCTTTAGCGACCGGATCTGGCACGGCGGATGAAGGGGGACTCGGAAAACTGCGATAAGTTTGCCGTACTTCCGAGGAGGTCACAGTTCCCGTACGATAAGACACCAGCACCCCCAAAATTTTGGCGTGAGAGGCTGTCAAGCTCATTCTACGTACGTTAAAGACAAAAGTCGTATTTGTTATTTTGCGGCTGTGCTGCATCGCTGAACATCGGGTGATTTTATAAGGACGCGTCCAGCGCTGCACTCAACGCAGCCAACCCAACTCTGCCCTGTACTTGGTTGGTTGATTCGATCGCGAAGTAATTGTTGGTTGATCGAGTTGATAGGAAAATACACAATAGTGGGTTGGTTGCCCTGAGTGAAGCGCTGGATGATTATGTGTCACAGGCGTCACCAATGATTGAATGCTTTCAGGCAAAAGGAACTAAAAGGCGACGATTTACAGAGACAACATGGATACCACGTCAAAGGCTCGTTGTACGATTCTGTTGATCATGTTCCTAATTCAAAAGATTTCCAAAAGTGTATTTTGCTTCCCCGGACATAGCTATACAATCCATCAATTGAGGCAGAGATTACGGAGAGTAGGGTGGAGTCCGGCTTGTTGGTTAAAGGGCCGATCTAGTAGCCACCGATGTGGTGAAACGTGAAAGTATGGCACCATCATCTCGGAGTTCTCAGCTATATGTGATGACCGCCGAGGAAATACAAAGCAAGTTGTAACCCTATCACGTCATAGTGCAGTCAACAGATAACGAAGCAAAACACAACATGAGAGAACAATCGCATTGAAAGATAAATGGATGGATCGACCTATCAGGATAAGCGAAGTAAAAATCGGAATATCTTCCTCGGACGTAATATGTTGTTGATAAGGAGACGTGGACAAGATATAGGTGTGTTCCGAAGGATTCGAAGGATTGTTAGCAATATCCTCTTAATTCCATAGGACCCTGCTGCAAGTTTTTCTCGCAGTAGTTACCCGGCTTAGATTCAACTTTTAAATGCCTCGGTCTGGAAGTATGTCGCATTGGCCTGTATGTCTTTTTCGAGTTCCCCAAAAGCTTTCAATCTTGGTTGAAGGCTATTTAAGTCTGTAACCGTTGTAGGCTGACGAGTCATAGGCACTCGTGGTTAAAACTTTAAAAACGTCTCTCGTTATGTTGCCGTTACTTGTCCTACCATATTCCATGTTGTTACACTTGTCAACCTAACTGCGGTGTCAATGCGCATCTTTGTCGTCATTTTAGTCTTCCTAGATGGTTCGACAGGCAGAATGAGAGAGATTACTCAGTACGTTGCATAGCAGTTCTAAATTCCCCAACGACATGCTGACTTTGCAGAACCGGGGATGAGCTGAAAATCCCTGAAGAGCTTTGTGCTCAAGGGCTTTAACAGACGCCATCCTCTTCATTTCCGCCAAAGCCAGAAAATTCAGCTGATTCTTGGCCAGTTTTTACAATCGCTTCCAAGCCACCAATGACACACAATCACTCCTTCCACAGTCGCCTCTGGCGCTAAAAAACGTTGCAAAAATAAACTTGCAAAGTTGCAATCAGGCCCCAAACCGCCACAAATGCGACTCCTTCAGGGTTGTCCAGGTCTTGGCAGGGAGGTGCTGTGTGAAAAGGGAGGATATTTCCCCCGCTTACCAGTCCTGCCACTGTGCATCATTCAAAATGTCAAGGGTTACCGTACCCGACGCCACACCAACGAATGACAAATGAAACTAAAGTTCAGCTCGTCGGGATCCCTAGTTCTGGTAAGTCTCTAAATAAGAAAAACCTCTCATTAGTCTGCTAGGCGCTTCAGGACCGACGAATAGATTTTGGAGATGCACCTTGTTACCTCTGATGCTGTGATCATATGCTCGCTAACAAGGCGTTCTTGGCAAGTAGGGGAGAAACATGAAGCTAAAATAAGGTCGTGGGGCTTTGGATATTGAGGACCTGCCTCTCTGGCGTGTTGACTCACAAATACGGTTATTCTCTCCTGTTTTGCTCTTTGGTATTGTTTTCAAGTAAAAGCTTTAGTGGCAACAAGGCTACGCTGATTTGCTCTTCAAAATGATCGAGCTCACGGTCGGATACGTGGCTGGTTTTATTGCCGCAGCAATTGTCGTCGGTAAGTTTCGTGCAGTGTCGATCAGTCTGAAAGACAGGTTCTGATTCAGTAAAATAGCTCAAATATGGTGTCCTACGGCCATCGCATTGGTTCTCGCGGGACTGCTTCGTGATACTGAGACTGTTGCCACATGGTGAGTAAAAGTTGATGGCCCTCTTACATGCACAACTAAGCGTTTCCAAGGAATATTGCCAGTCGTGTAATACAACGAACATGGTGGCCCACAATCCTTCAGTCAGACTCAGTCCTCACTCATGGCGCCCGACTCCAGATCACGCTCATCTCTTGGTCCGTCCCCATCATTGCCGCACTTATCGCCATCACTGGCGTTGTTACGCCGTTGGGGCTCTACGAGGAGCTTGACACACTGGATACCAAGATTGGATCGTTCGCATACATCAAGGATATTGGACCTTTCGGTGCCGGCACCTCTGAGAGAGGAATTCATGACTTCTCTCGGGCTTGCTCCTGGGGTCATGGATTCACCGCCGGTCCAGCTCCTTGTCCTTACTCCGGCAACAGTGTTATTGTTACAGGAGGTAACGGAAATTTCAACTTCTCCATGCCAGGTGGCTATAGTTCTAAGATCGCACCCATCGTTCGGGAAATCTTCAGTAGCGGGACTAAGGGCCGAACTACAGTCTCCAACTTTTTTGACATTGAATGGAGGCAGATAACATCACGGCCCGACAGAATTGTTGACAATGGGACCGAAGTAGCGGTCGGTGCATACCGCCAGCTTGAAAGCCACATTATGGACCCAAGCATCAAAGTCGTCGAAGGACTCATCGTGGATGCCAAGAACGGTGGAATTGGACTGCGAAACCACACTGTGCCCACGAACGTCGAGCAGGGTGCCAAGTGGTTTGAAGATATTCTGTTCATTGAGCCGATTGCTAGTTGCGTAAATACCAACATAACACTCGACTTCGAAATCACAATGAACAACACCATCAGCGTAATGGGCATCGACAAATTAAGGCTGACCGACCGCGGAGGCTTCGTCAATATCAACCAGACTTACCCCGCCTATGACCACGATAACGCGCAGTCGAACCCAGACCTGCGTGCACGAGCATACAAGGCAGCATTCCTCAACAACGCCTGGACAATGATGTACTTCAACGTCACAACTGGCAACAACGCGAGTGAGGGCCGCAGGGCGTGGTCGTATCTCAACTCCAAGCTGGGCAAGGAATTTCCCTTAGGCGAGCAATCCTTGACAAACTATCGCGCTCTAGGGTTTAGTTCAAAGTATGGAAGCTACCTTGATTTGACGGGGAGCTCTCTTAATAAGAACAAAGCAGCGAACTGGTCAAACCCATTCAAAATCACGAGCATCGACTTCCAAGGAGCTAACACCATTTGCTCAGGAGCTGGCGCTAGAGATTTTGCCAACATCTCAAACATCTATGTTGGTTGCGGGTTGTTAAGAGGGGCCCCTCAAAGGGTCGATGGTAGCGTTGCTACTGCGCTGTTCGAGAACCATAGCAAATGGTCATCCGCTCTGCATTCATGCGCAGCAGCGGTTCGAGCGGTTGTGAAGACAGTCGGCTTTTCCGTCAATGGCACGGATGGCCTCGACAGCCTCAAAGTCACGTCCATCAACCCAAAGAACTACACCGACCCAGTTGATGCGCCCCTGTGGGCCTTGGAAGATTCTGGCCTGTCGATGGACGGAATTAGCGCTGTATGGGGTATCATATCACCCGAGTATGCAACACGTCCCAACATTTCTACTGTTAGGCAACCTGTGTTCCACCTGCCTGGGTACTCAGACTCAATCGGAGGAGCTACACTCGGAGGCCCCAACGGTATCATGCGGTACAACATACCTGGGAGCGACTTCGCCTCTGACGTAATGGAGACGATATTTGGGGGATCAACGTCCGATGGAGGGGCCATGAGCAGCAGCTGGCCGTTTGACCTAGCGGGTGCGGCCAACATGCCTGTATTCAAGAGATGGCAAGCACTATCCCATGACTCAGAGAGAGTTTCTGAAGTCATCAAGCTCGTCTGGACTGATGTTGCAGCTTCAGCTGTAGTCGGTAACAAAGGCGTATTGGGCTCAGGCAACAACGGTGTCGCCGACGAGAGTGTTACGATCACCGTTCAGCCGGTGGGCAAGCGCATCAAGTTCCGCTGGGCTTTTGGCATACCGGCTTTTATTCTGTTGCTAGTGATGTCAAGTATCGCCGTCGTCCTGGTCTTGTTAGCCGTCCTCAAGTCCTCAACTATCGCCGTTCTCCGGCGACGCTTACAGCAGCTGACCGTCGGCCGGGTTCTCACGACGTTCCTTTACCCTGAGCACAGTGACTTGATCATGTCAAGCAAGGACTGGAGTAGGCTGAATGGTGAAAAGCCCGTGAATATGGGTGGAGTGCCACTGAAGAATTTGGTTTCTGAAAACCCAGTGCAGGCTTCTCATGGCCCACAGGAAATGGCCACAAAAGAAGTAAAGGTCGGATTGATGGCTGGCGACAGGAAGCCTATGTATTGACAATCAGCCCATCTCTGAAGGGAAAGTGAGAACTCTGTTTACGAATAAATGAATGAGACATAGTAGCGAATTGAGGCAATGAACTGCTCAATATGTATGAAGTAGTAATATGTCTTTTGTCATATCCATGAATAGGACTGTGTTACTTCTTCAAGCCCATTTTTAAAGCTTGTAAACCAACTTGGTCCCAGAAATGACACCATCTCGGTATAACTGAAATCCTTTCTCAACCCCATAAAGGCCCCCTGGAATGATCTGTGGGTTGTTGGGTTTCAATTTTCCCTCCGCAACCCAGCTGGGAAGCTTTTCGAAGAATTCAATACCGAGCTTATGGTCACTATGGTTTGCCTGGCCAGATGTAAGTAGTTCCCCCGAGTAAGCATGGCTCTGTCAAACTCACTGGCCACTTAAATGATCCGTACTGATGGTCCTTCAGAAACGCAGTCCAAACCAACACATCCGTCACTTTGGTCTGTTTGGTCACGTCTTGGGTGTTTGCCTTTCCAGGGCGCACAGTGCAGAGATTTCCACCACTCTCGTCAATGGCCCGGGAGGCTTGAGCAGAGGATGTCTTGCCCCCAATGGTATCAAAAACGTACTCCAGGCCTGGGACAGCCTTTTTGATGCAGTCAACTACGTCATCATTGTGGTAGTTAAAGGCGTGTTCTGCTCCAAGAGACTTAACCAGATCAAAATGGCGGGGACTGCATGTTGTAATAACGTTGAAGCCGTGGATTGCCGCAATCTGAATTGCGTATAAGCCGACGCTAGCTGAAAAAAGCGTCAGTTCCGGCCTTTTTCATGATTTTTGATGCGGTGTAACTAACAACTGCCACCCCAAATCAAGACAGAGACGTCTGAACCGCCGCCTCGCGGGATTTTAAGGGACTCTTCAGAGAAGAGTGCAAGCCAGGCAGTCATGGAAGCCAGTGGGAGTGTGACGGCTTCTTCCAGAGAGGTGTCCTTGGGGACACGGAAGCTGATGTTGTCATCAGCGAGGGAATACTCGCTATAGCTTCCGAGGCCTTTGATTTCACCTATAATCGGTCAGATAGCCCTCGCACCTCTATGGTACCTGCAGACCTACCTCCCCAAATGAGCCCAGCGACCGTATCTCCCTTTGCGAGCTTGCTGCATTCGTTACCAATCTTCTCTACTGTACCAACAAAATCGCAGCCGAGCACTGCATCCGCACCAAAAGCGTTGCTGTCAAGAGATTGAACTGCAGCAACCTGTCAATACAGTCATGAAGTTCCCTAGCCTACGAACTAGAATGCGACTTACTGTCTGTCGGGTTCTGCGCGACATAAGAAATCTTCACTAAAGCCTGATTTGGGGCTGGCTGAGGCACAGGGATCGATTTCTTTACCATCGCTGGCGAACCCCCGCTTGGCGTCCCAGTCACCAGGGCTTGCATCTGTTGCCCAGTCATTTGCGGTGGTGTGGAAGGGTTATAAGGAATAAAGTTCACGGTTCTGCTTATTGAATAGTAAGTTTACTTGATTGTTCCCAGTCATAGAGAAATGAAGCTTTTAAGTAGGCTTGTAATGTCGTTACTAATCAGAACGACGTCATCGTCAAACCCGATCTTCATCTGTGATGTTGCGGGGTTTGTGACTAACTGCGAATGGTGAACTGAAAAACAGCAAACATGAGGCCGGGCCACGGACGCGGAGGTCCAGCCCGAAGCACCCGAAAGGTGGAAACAAATGGCCGTGAAAGCGAAAACGTAGCACATATCAGAGAAGTGGAAACATCTGAAGGGAAAGTAAAAGCGGAAGCGCGCTCGTCTGTGCATGTGGGACCAATAATCAAAGATCAGTCAGCTGCTGCATTGGGGGCTCGTTTTTGCACCAATCTTAATTCATCGGTATCGTAGTTATGAAATTTGCTTCGAGTATATGTTCAACAATTTGCTCTTTTACTCTAGTTGTCAGATAGGTTGCCTCATGTGGTTCTTGTTGCGTCATCTTCCCCCATACTAAAAGAATCTGATTAACTAAAACGTGCACGAATATAGAGAGAAATTTTAGCCGACACCCTATCGTGGGAACCCAGTTCCGGGGAACAGAAGTCCTCTTACTCTTCCATTCACTTGCCCTTGCCTATTAGCTAATGAGCTTCAGGCAGCCTGCGTAAGCCGGCCCCCCACCTCACCGGGTTAAGCCGCTTTCTTCATTATTTGGTTTTCGTTGATGATTCAATTACAGAGTCATTCCTTCAACTGTAGCGGCTAAGAGTGTTATATACTGAAGTACGTGGACGTCGAAAAATATGCATGATTTTGCGGCTGTACATATAGAGTGAATATGGATATGCTACTATACTGAGAAAGGCTTACCCTTCTAGACCTAGAGAGAGGGACGGTGTACCAGTGGGGAGGGTCTGTATCACGTTGAGGCTTTAGACCAACTCAGTCAAGTCAACGAGGTTCTAAGAAATGTTGGATTCTTTTGTTGTGAGTAGGTAAGAAATAGGGATGAGAAAACATATGTTGCGACTTTTCCAGTTGGATTCAGGTGTGGCTAGGATTCTTCTGCTTAAAACGCAGAGGCCTGCCATGATATTATGAGTTGAACGGCCTCCCGCATACGTCTGTACTCATTTTGCTGAAACATTTCGCAATCTTAGAAATGCCGGTTGGGAAAGTGATGAATTATACATTGTGTCATATCCAACACATGGAAAGTGCTCCTGATTGTCTTTTACTTCTAGTCGTGTGTTAAGCCTTCGTGGTCTCGTTCTCGCTTCTTATTGAACTGCTGTGGTTACCGTGATGTTGAGTCGTGTTATATTGACTGGTGCCTTGTCTTTGGATTCTGAAACTTGTTTGATGAGGGGACGAAGTCTCAACCACCAGCCTTCGCGGTTGAGCGATGCGCCGCCAACAAATCATAGAGACCACTGGTGATTGCTAAGTACTTGGAGATATATCAAGAAAACTGAAAGTTGGCGTATAACTCGGGCGGTTTATGTCTCGCTGATTATAACACTACCCTAGGGTTATGATTGACCTGTTTGAGATGTCAGTGGTTGGCAAAGGGATGCCTCTTGCGGATGTTGTTTAGTGAATCCTATACTTGGTTTAAACTAACCAACTTCATTTGACGCGGAAGTAACGTGATAGTGTCTGGGAGACGAAACTCGGATGGAGTATCTGGGTTGGTGCAAAATCAGTTCTGTTTGACATAGGTGTTGATGGCCAATGATGATTTCTTATGATTTCGATACGGACATGATTCTTTTTCCTTGAGCTAATGTTTGACCTGCTCAGAAAATCTTTAGGTGACTATACCCGAATGATCAACTAGGCTCTGCCTCATAGGGGACTTGTAACTAGAGGTTAGATCCAACTGAATGAGAAAATCGTGTCTTTGATTAGTTTCTATACTGGATTTCCCCCTTGTAGTTGAGAGTGTTGACAAACGAATTGAACATCCATCTGTGGCAAATACTCACAATAACTCAAGGGGAGTATCTGCCCAACCTTATTGCTGACATTGATTTCACTGCTCCAAGTCAGCGTCACCGTACCAAACTCGGCCATCAGTTGCATCTTCGCTGGCAAGACCCTGTCTAACGCCCGACCCTTTACGGAAGGACAAACCGTGGAAATGGATGCCATCCAATCGTCTTGGCACGGGACATCCTTTTCTGCCAGGCCGCTTTTATGAATGTAACATCGAGTTGAGAGCATAATTTCAGTCCTCTAACCATCTTAGACCTCATCTTGGCATTATATCCCTCAAGTCAAGTCTTGGCAAAAAACCAAAATTGTAGCCATCAGCATCACCACACTCTGCACAGCCGGTCTTGGCACCGCCAAAATACTGATTCGTTCTAACACATATTGTAGAGGCCTCCCTTCTAATTGTGATTTAAACTCAAAGCTGCGCATCGCGTCACTGTATAAGTAGCTGTGTAACTGCTCTCCTCTCCACACGACTTTCCCCCCTTCAATCGCTGCCCTCATTATTCTACGGTATGTCGACCCGGATTTCACAGCAATCTGTCCTTGGCAATAATTTAATCCTACCCTTTCTTTGATTTCGAATGTGCTTTCCAGCCCTGTGGTAGAGCTTTCGAATCGACGGCATGTTCTCGATCCCATGAAGCGGCCGGTGTGGGGCTGATGTGATCCATCACGTTCCGTCACCTCTTAATGTCTATGCCCAGTCTTTAGCGCAATCACATGTAAGTCGCGATTTTATGATACAATTCATTAATTGCTACAATACTAATGAGGGTATGAGTAGTCTACAAAAGAAAGAATACACTATTTTGATGAGCGCAACTCCGAAGAGTTCAGTACCGTGATGCCCATACCAGAGACCCTGGGCGAGTCACAGAGCAGGCCAAAATCCTTAAGCGAAAACCGTAGTCTCAGTTGCCCATGCCCCAGCGGGGAGCGTTGACAATGATGCCAGCCATACAACCAGAGATGATACCAGCAGTGGGAAGAGTGATGATCCAACCCATGTAGATCCAGGCGACCATGCGCCAGTTGATGGAGCGCCAGGTACCGGAGCAAAGACCGACACCGACGGTGGCACCGGTGATGCACTGCGTAGTAGAGACGGGAAGCTCTATTTGAAGGTTAGTGATGTTTCGAAAGCAGTGGTTGCGGAAAAACTTACTAAGACGCGTGGCCAGGATGATCGTGCAAGCAGCACCCAACTCCATGGAGAAACCACGAGCAGGAGAGTGAAGAGTCAGACGATTACCGAGGTTGCGCATGATATTGTAGCCGTAAGTCCAGATACCGAGAGCAATACCGGCTCCACCGAAGCAGAGAATCCAGATGGGGACTTCGGACTTGCTGCCAGAGAGAACACCGGTGTTCCAGATCTGGAAGATGGTGGCGTAGGGACCGATGGCGTTGGCAACGTCGTTGGCGCCGTGGGTAAAAGAAGCGGTGCAGGCAGTCATGACTTGCATGAAGGAGTACAGGAACTCGGCCTTGTTATCGTAGTGTTGAACGCGGGCATGCATCTCTTCCAAGTCTCCGGTAAGCACACTCTCCTTCTTCTGCATGTTGATGATGTCCTGGTCAACACCGGACAGGAAAACCTTCTTGACCATCCAGAAGAGGACGGCACCGCTGTGCCAGGGTCCCTCGGGACGGGGGCCGACGATGGGCTTGTGAACATAGTCGTTTTTGCGGGGAGCCACGGTCGCAGAGTCGGCAGAATCCTGGACAACCTTCTTCTCACCATCGGCAGAGCCCGACTCAATGTCGTTGCTGTGAGTCTGAGAAACAACACCGCCACGGGCGGCTTCAAGTTCCTCCTTGGTCATGTGGCCGGCATAGAAGTCGCGAATGCCACCGTTCATACCCTCGGGCTGCATGGGAGGCTCAGGGCGGCGGAGCAGGAGAGGGCCGAGGAAGACGTGGTACCAACGCAATTGCCAGTCATCCTTGACGACCATGCGGTACAACCAAGGGACGAAGAAGATGGTGATGAGCAGAGCCCAAGCAGCGCCGACACCAATGATCATACCAGCTGTCTCAGCATCGTTGAAGGTGACCTTGATGGAACCACCCTTCCAGACAATCAACATGGTCAGAAGAGAGGCCGTGATTCCGAAGTAAACAGGTACGAGAGCAAGACCCTTCATAACAGGGTTCTTGCGCAACATAACACCGTATTTTGTGATCGAGAAGATGATCGCGGCAAAGGTTCCAGAGATACCAGGAGCGATGATCCATGCGAGGAAGACGGAGACGACACCAGAGTCGATGCTGCCGCTAGAAGAAACCCAGTGAATGTTCTCAGCACCAATGAGCGCGACACCCATGCCGATGACACCACCCATGATAGAGTGGGTGGTAGAAACTGGGAGACCGATTTTCGTGCAGATGGTAAGGTAAATGGCAGATGCAGTAACAGCGCAGCACATGCCAAGCATGAGGAGAGCCGGGTCATTCTCGAAAAGGTCGATATCCACAATCTGAGGCGATACGAGTCAGTGTTGTGGATTGCGAGATGTTGGTTGGGGGACCTAGACTGACCTTGGTACGGATAGTGTCTGCAACGCGAGCACCAACACCAACAGAACCGGCAAACTCGAGAATGGAACCTAGGGACATGGCTTGGATGTAGGAGATGGATCGAGACGAGACCGAAGTGGCCCAGGAGTTGGCGACATCGTTAGCACCTATGGACAAACAGAGTCAGTCCTCCACAGTCTGATGATGCAGAGGTTGAGTTTATGAGTACATACCAATGTTCCAGGCGTCGAGGAACGCGAAGATGGTACCGATGGCAAAGATGTAATCATATTGATGGAGAGCCATCTTGTCGGACTTTAGGCGCAAGGGCGCGGGAACTGATCTTCTCTAGGGAGGTCGACAATGATTCAATGAAAGTATCGGACTGAGTAGCACAAGTGCTTCAAGTCTGTGCAGACCAAAGGAAGGGCGAGGAGAGATCAAAGACCCTGATTTTGGCGCGGAAAGCAAAGCCGGGTAGGGGATGATGTTCGAGAAGTCGACATGGAAGCAGGACAAAAGAGATCGGGAAGACGCAAAGGATATATACCAGACGGAGGGACGATCAAGACAGAACGACGGCCCACCCAAAGACACCCTCCATGATGCACATGTTCCGCCCTCCTTCCCACAGATGTGGCCGGGATGCAGGGTGTGATTCTCGGGCGGCGTAGGCGACGTGGGTAGGCCAGCAGCGGCACCAGACCAACACCAGCAAAGACAAGGCAAGACGTTGACAAGGGGAGGCGAACTGAGTTCTGCAAAGCGCAAACATTCCTGGGAAGGACTCGCCACATCCATCATCTGCAAGTGCGGCGGATCCATCAATGGACCTCGATCAAATTTTACACGGGTGCATCCCTAGGGTACCTTGGTTCTGGCGTAGCCGTTCGAGGTACGTTTGTCTTTTTCTGGAACAGGTCGGCAGAAATCTTGGACGACGTTCATGGCTGTTCAAGACTGCCTGTCTCAGCCATTGAACGAGACACGCTCAAAGGGAAAGCTGGAGAACAGCAATCACCATCTGGAAGTTTGGATGACTTTGTCGACAGCTAGCTCTGGACATCATCTTCACTCCCCGTGATGAGCTCTCTGGTCGGGCTGAAGATCGAAGATTGAAGATTGAATTTGCATGCCTCGACTGGGCAACATATTACGGCGCGGCGCATGGAAGTGGGGGCGTTCTCGGTGGAAGAAAATGGATACCCAGGTCGACTAGCTGAGAATCAAGCTGCCTTGGGCTTGCCGGGGACGGGAGGAAATGGGTAGCGGAGGTCGAGACGCATGAGCGTGGGCTGCAGCAAGACACGGTCTGGCATTCCCCACGTGCCATTGATGGACTGGAATACTTGGTGAAGGTCGCATCGCCTGGGCCGGGCAGCTCAGCTCGTCGCCGGTGATATTGGTACAGGCCATGGTGGAAACGCGGTGGAGAGGGACAAGCAGCTGGTGCTTCGTGAGATTTGCTATTGGGCCAATGGTTAGTAAAAGCGCCGAAAGTTCGACTTAGACTTTTTCACGCCGAGCCTCCAAGGGTGGGCGTTCGGGAGCGCCCAACCATGATCGAGAGATGGCTTGATGGGAGGTGGATGACAACGAGAGGACGGACGTTACAAGAAACACCAACAGGCACACCACACTTGAAGTCGGCGAGGACGGAGTGGAAGACGGGGGATACAGACAACAGCACGCTTTTCCCAAAACAGCCACCGAGATCCACTCGAGAGTGGGTCCCCAAGCGGCTTGGCGCTTGAGCGCGCCAAGACACACGCTCACAGGAAGCGCCAAGCGCTCTCTACTCTCAGGAAGGAGAGGACTGCACACATTCAGGGTGAGTGCGGCCCCGCTTTCCGTCCTCCGCGACTACCGAATCACGGCCTCCGATTCCACCACGTGTTGGTTCCCGTCTCCTTCTGTGGATTTCCCCGGCCGCATCCCCGGACATTCTCTCCCTCGACATCGCAACTGAGTCGCCAACACGCTCGCCCCAAACCTCCCCAAATGGCTCAAATTCCTATAAATCATGCTGCCTCCGCCAAGCAGCCAAGCGGCCAAGAGCTCCAATACCTCCAACATCGCTCCGCCTGCTCGACCAAACATCGAATGTCAGCACCAGTTTCCGACCACGCCCCGTCCCTCCTCCTCTCGACTCCTTCGTCTGCCTGCTGAGCTTCGTCTTAATTCGTCCGTCGCCCGAATCTCACCCGGGACCTCCCCCCCAATATTTTCCCGATCCAGCTAGATCCCCGGTTTCCTCTCACCTGCGCTCCTCCGCCACTCACGTCCGCCCTTGTTCTCCCTCACGCCGAATTCAGTCAATCAACCGATTTCTCTCTCGCATGAACGACAAAAGACTGACGACTTTGTACGAGCTATGCTTCGCCCGTGCTTCGTGTACTCAGACAGACGCTTCGGATGATCGGGTCCCTCCATGGTATTACCGGATCGTCGTTGTGGACCATGTCCCGTCACCCCGGTGTTGGCTGCCACATCAACCAAGAAACCCAAGCAATCACCAAGTCGATTCGACCCTTTCCTCTCGACGAATTACATTCCCGCCTCGAAGCCCGTGTTCTGCTTTGGCAGCCCAAAATTGTCAGACACTGCTTATTCGGCTGTGCGCTCTCGCGTCGGTGGATCTTGGCCCTGCCAACGCCAGCGCCTCTCGAATGCTTCACATGCGTCCTTAACCAGCAATTTCTAACGCGTAGGGTGACGAATTACCGACCATCAGATTTGACCCGATGCTGGTGAGACACACACGCCGTTCCCAGGGTCTGTGAAGAGATTTCGACATCATATTTGCCGCAGTCAAGCAATCATGTTGCTTCCTCGGGTCCCTCAGCTTATACGAGCCGCACACACCACGGGATCTTATCTACTGCAGTATTTACTAACCCCTACAAGTTCTTCTCAATGTCGCAATATTTCTCATTGCCAAGTGGCTAGCCGCTCGTTCTGATATCCAAAGAGCAAGATTTCGACAAATCCAATACTTGCTCGGGAGCAGCAGCAGTGTTCGTACCATGCTCTCCACATGATCATTTATGCCTTGGGGCCTTCAAGCCTGTCATACTGACAGGCACACTTCCTTTTGCCAATGGCGGCGACAGCTGCCGTCTTTTGAAAATGATTGGTTGTCCACCATCTCGCCATTGTACACTTCGGTGTCCAGCACGGCTACGCCGTCTTGAGTGCAGTCTCAGCTTTCTGTTTCGGTGCAAACTCTTATTGGGGGTAAATACTGACAAAAGGATTCAAAGTTTCATGAACGTGTCATTTGCCGCACGTGCTTTCAGCATTCACCTTGCGACGTCAGACTTGTCCCCTACGTAGAATCTCTCTGGAGATTAATTATCTGTCATAGAAACAGGCAAACTAACAAAAATATAATCGTTAGGAAAGACCAGACTACGAGCTTCAGATATCAGAATTTGAACAGATTACCATTGTTTTCTCCCTTAACTACCTCTCTGTCAGCGAACCGTCTCTCTTTTCCTGCTCACGATCTGGAGGGGTTCCTCCCTTATCGTACCTCACAACCCATATTGTTTGGGGAGGTGGCGATGAACCGAGAGTCTTTTTGGCTACGACATATCATTCTAACGCTACTTGGTCCAGATCGTGCTGTCTGGGCCGTGAGCTGACCTGTTCCTGGATCAGGTCAAGGGGTCGATTGGCGACCAGGGTTCGGACGAACGTGTACCGAACTCAAGGTCCACCCCATGCTGGAGGACTGCAGCCTGACGTGGTGCCCTGGTCAGTATCTTTCCTCGAGGTTGTGTCTGAACGCCTTGCGGGTCCTCAGTGACATTGGTCTTCTCGGGGCTTGAACGATTCATCGGCGGTTCCGGTGCTGCGGTTATCCTTCAAATCTCACCATGAGTCCGTTTGGCCTATCTAGGTCCTTGGCGAGTTAAAGCTTTTTTTGCGAAGAGCCATGTTTCATGATGACGAATGGACACAAACAATAGAAGTTCTGGGTCTCCAGAAACATAGCGTATCGTGCAGGTTCTCATCCTTGACATCTTCCGGAAGACTCACTGCTTCTGACTGGTAACTTATTCAGTGGCAAAAGCTACGCTGGTTATTTCATGAGCACTTGGACTTGGAGTGTGGATGATGCAGCTATGATTCGCGTCGTGACTTCAGAATGGTTGTTCCCTTAGGAAGATCCAACGGCCACTCCGGTGGAATATTAAGTTGGGTGTCACTCTATGTATCTGCAGTGCCACCGTGCTCCCCGACGCGGCATGCAGAGCCAAATGCATTCTCCTTGCCGGTTATGCCGAGCTAAGGATCTTTGGTCCACTTTGCATCCGCCACACGCTCCCCGTCTTCTGGAATTCTGGTGTGGGCTGCGGGATACAACAGGAGTCGCTTTCATGGCCGAGGCGCGTGGAGTGTCTTCGGACCCGTCTGGTTCCTCCTTGCCCTTGCAGTGGACGCAGTTGGGGGGCATCTCTTATCTTCAGCAGACCTCAGTCGGCAAGTCTCCCTCCATGGTTGCAACAGTCTCGGTTGCGTCAAGAGCTTTACATTTGCGCCTTTAGCAGTTTTACACCACCAGTAACCGATATCGTTTTTCATGTCTGTAAGTTTTGTATGGTAATTCTCCGGTATTTCAAAGGCTCTTTCGGCTTCTTTTACTTACGATTGACAACGTAAGCTGAACAAGAGTCTTCATCTTACCCCTTTAATTCCATCTCCTCTCTTCGACTGCCCGTTGAACTTTATCATCTAATACTCGGAGGCACCAAGCAAGACCAAGCAGTTATTAGAAGTTTGGAGGAAGGAACTAGACAAGAATAAATAGAATGAGAATGATTGACCCACACTAGTCTTCGAAAAAGGAGGAGTTTTGTTTGCCACCCGTGCCTTAGATAAACCGCAAGACGTACCACCGACGGTAGAAGCTACCATTTTCATAGAAATCATTCTTTTCTGGTCCGAGTTCTTATGCATTTAGATAGTAACACAAAGACACGAAGAAGGAATAAACACCAGCTTTCGTATGATAGGCGGATAAATTAACTGTGGTCAGCTCACGCACACGCATAGTGTATGGCCAGTAAGAAGGAAATATAGATGTGTGTAAAATCAGTTTATCCAATTGATACTTCTTCTAGTCATGAGTCTGAGCGAAATGTATTCTGTTGTTTAGAAGCAAAATGATTGAGAAAGATGGTGAAAGAGGCACAATCAGCCTTTCGGCAGTGAAATCACTGAAAATATAATTAACCCTCCAAAGCAAGCAGATACTTGTCAAGATTGGAAGTAGAGAATGCTATGCAACAGACCATGTTATCCCATTAGTAGCCTAATTATACTTGACAATATAGAGCGTCCGGTATCCCCCTGGTCTAGCAATACCTCCTAGACAGTTAGTGTTATCTTTCGATTATTATGTTGCGATACATATCGTGCTCCCTGAGCGTCATTTTGCGCGCTCACATTCTGATGTAACTAGATTCTATGAGAGAACGGATATCAAGCTAGTTTAGAGTTTGATTCTGAAGGGCAAGTCAAACTTTGTTACTACTGTTGCTCACTGATATCTTTAACAAGCTTTTGGCTGCGGAATTTTACTAACAAACCCACTTATGTCTATTGCAGAGGGGTATAGGTTGCTTGAACAAAAGTGCAGGCCAGAATAGTTTAATAAGAGACACAATCCAAAAAGCATAGCATCACTGAATAAATTAATAAAATAATAATAAAAATGAGCGTTGACGAACCCCAGATTGTCCTGTTTGCCTGTTTTCATGACCATATTAGCTGATTCTCCCCGAAAGAGACATGATACTTTTCACCTACACAGAGCTGTGGGGTGCAGAATCTACAGATTTTTTACCTGATTAAAGTTCATTTTTAACCTCACTTGATAATTTACTCGCTTGTCAAAGACACTTTGGCGCAACTGGCTTGGAAGGCCATCGAACCTGCCAGATCACTAGGCCAACGTGGCTGGACTCAGCTGAAATAAAGACAGCTCATGCAAATGTACGATTTAAATCTGTAAATATTAAGTGATTCACTCTATAGCGGCCATATTGTTTTACTACCAGCCAATTTTAACCGATTTTGCCAGGATGAGGCTTGGACAATGGGTGGGTACGGCCAATTCGGGGCGGTGCGTCCCCGGATTTCGGTAAAACCGGGCCCAACTACATCGGAAACCTGAACTCTGAAGGGTCCGGGTGTAATATGGTTGCTATATACTTGCCGGTTGGAAAAGTTACTAAATACGGTCATGGAAGCTTCAAGGATATAAAAGTCGTCATTCTGAATCATACACCACCAGGCCTTGTTTCGGGAACCATTCTTTCACACACGAACAACTTCTATCTATATTCGCAGGTTTACGATAACAGCATCAAACCCATATAGATTATCAATCGTCATGCAGGTTGCTGCTCTCATAATCGCTGCGCTGGGTTTCGCTATGCCGATCTCTGTAAGCATTACCATTGAAGGTTGCCTTGAGAAGATATGTTTCCAGGGATTAACAAAGTATAGGCTGGTGTTTGCGCGGCGTTTGGTGTCTGTTCCCAGAATGGCGGTGTCCACGACTGCACATCCGGAAGTTGCATTGGAACAGTTGGAAGCTCTTGCACCGTTTCTCTTGCGGGACCTGTTCTCTGCCCTAATTAGATGCTGGAGCTATCCGGAACATCGGCGGATCAATAGTCATGGCTCGTTTTCACACCAAGATTTCATGCTTGTCTATGATGACGCAGCAACTTGTATACAAGTGCGAAGCCGTGTAAAATTCGCTAAGCATGCAACAGAGACTCTCGTGCTTTAGCGATCTTGGCTCGACCCGCTACATTCTTCTACAAGTCCTCGCATCTCTCACATCAACAAAGCGACTTCGGTGGCTTGTGATCATTAGACAGATCCGTCAACTACCCAAGCAATCTCTTCAAGCTTTCCGCCAGTGCTTCCTCGCCCTCATCCCATCCGGGCTCTACTTTATCCTCAAAGTTGGACCCATACCGGTTTTTCTCGTCCAAAAGAGCTACTGTAGCAAGAGCCTCATATGCCCTAGAATTCAGCCTGTCCTCAACTCTCTTTTCTGTATCGTTTTGCCACATGGCGTGTGCCTTGTCTGCAAGTTCGTCGAAAGGCACGTCGACAACTCTCCAACCCGTCAATCTCATTTCATCGATAATCGAAATGAGCTGGTTGGTTGATACGGTATGACTAGCGAAATATGCTGGTCGGTTGCGATATCTCTCAGGGTCGCGCAAAACAGCGACCAGTGCGTCGCCGTTGAGGGCGTGACGACTTATGCTGTACTTCTGATCTCCTGATCCATAACGAGTGATGGTACGTTTCTCCTTGTTGACCCAGAATATGCCCTTTTCTATTGTCCAATCGTACCAAGGGCCAGAAACGATGGCCGTCCATGTCAGCTCCCCCTGAGACTCCGCAACAACTCGTTCGAGCTCTCGCTGAGCAGCCAATTTCGGATCGAAAATTTTGACCTCCTTCGCATTGGGGTGGAACGTGTTACCGCTAAAGTCAGGTGTGATGATGTGTCTGACTCCTGCAGCGACTACGGCTTTGAGTATGTGAGTCTGATGAGTCGCTGCAGCGGGGTTGAAGGCTTCGACAACAACATCGTGGTCCTTAAATGCGGCTGTGAGGGATGCAACATCGGTGTAGTCGGCCGTCTTTATCTTCACACCTGGAAAGTTTGTGCCTCTGCTTCCAGGGCGGCTGATGCATGTCACCTTGAAATCTGCTTGTACTAGAGCTGGTACAAGGGCTTCCCCCAAAGCTCCTGTCGCCTGAACAGAGGATTAGCGTGTCCACCATGCCGTTTGAAAACCGAGACGCTGTCTTACACCAAGAATTACAACTTTCTTGATTGAAAGCATGTTGCCCATGGAGATTATTCTGACCGACAATAAAGCATGAACTCTCAAGTTGCTCGAGCTCTGCTCTTGCCTCCTTATATAGCAAGTCACGGGAAACGGATTCAATGATGCGTGGCACTTTTTTCGCCTGCTTACAGGCTTATGGTTTCTCACCAATTTATTTCCTTGTGATAACGTTATGGGCTTGTCACATGTAAGCAGCGCTTCGGGAGTTGTTTGATGAACCTCAATGCACAATTGCTGACGAATGTGCCACGTATTCTTGGAGTAACGTTATCGGGCTTTTCCCGTGGTACACAAATCGAGAGAGCTGAATCAGATGAAAGAGGGAAAGAACCACCTTTCTAGTGATAAATCGACTGCTATGGGCATCTTGTTATCTGCCGGGTTCAAACTCAGAGAAACTAGGGAGGAGCAGGCAGGTTGTATATGAGCTTTGGTCGCTACGCCTTTTACTAATCAAGGATGGGAAGATTAGGGATAGTTTTTTTTCTCGTTTTGTCGCGGTGCCGTTGTACGGAGGAGTGTGTCATTGTCCCATCAACTGCCCACTGATATCAATGAGTGCGACCCACCTCAATACCCACCTCCTTACTCCAAAAATGACGGCTGCTGGTTTTTCGATTGGGTTCAACTTTCTGGACAATGAAATGACTTACCCATACGGGTTTTCGACATCAGTCAGCTGTCGATGAGATACCCATATTTTGAGTCTTGCCTAATTCTTCTTCTGTTTCTTCTATCCAATTTTCGCATTCCGTCAAACAATAGGTATTTTTTATCGAGATGGAAACAGGTGCAAAGTGCACTTGTTACGAAGCATTTGCTATGAAAAAGGGCACAAGGTTTATGATACGCCAAACGCCTTGACTACGTAGATAGCGAGGAAGTGCTGTTTACTTTGACTGGGTGCTGGCCGTCGGTCAGTTTTCAATGGGAGTTGGGTAAGTTTGAATGTCTGCCGCCACTCCGGTTTGAGCTTGTGACTTACTAGAGCCAAGATATGACAAATCGGCACGGGAGATATAGAATGTTGGGGATTTCCCGAGAGACTGTATAGTGTCTGCTAATGATATGCCATTGCCTGGCTTTAGATGAGTGGGAACAGTGAGAAGGAACAGTGAGAGGTCTTTTGGAGTTGGATGATTCGGATTGTCAACCTGACTCTTTCGCGTTGCGGGGTAACCAGAGTCTTTCCTGATAATCTTCAAGAATTCATCGGGCCTTAATTGCAATGATAGGAAACTATGATGCGAAAACAGCAAAAACCACTCAACGAGAAAGCACGACAAAGCGCAACAGTATTCTCAAACTCCGTTCTATCCGCTCATAGTTGAATTTCATTAGTTATCTAACGAAGCTGTATAGAATAACGTCGTGCTGTCTGGGATTACCAAACTCCTCCGTAGACTTCAACCCTGCTGATCTCTTCCCACACTGCTCCAAAACTCATGCGACCGTTCCAGACTCTAATGAAGAACCTCGCCAACCAAAAAGATGGGTTGTTTGTTGGAGAAGTTTGCGACGTCTCCCATAATTTCTCCGACCTCAGGACCACCAAACGCAGCTTTTATCTGGTCTAGGCTATCCCAAGTCACAACGGAGCCGAAGGCGTACAGAGGCGCAGAACCGTCAACGCCGTTTTGGAACTTAGTGACTGTCCATGACCCAGAGCCGTACTTTCCCCAAAGTTTTTCGATGAGGGGCATGTGCGTCTTTACGTAGTATTCGATGTCATACTTGGCGTCCGGTTCATTGGGGAAGACGACGGTTACGGTGATGGGCATTTTGATGTGATCGACTGCCACTGATGGAGGGGAAAAGAGGTGTTGGATGCAAAACGCTATCAAGAAGTGTAGGATGAGAATGTGCCGCTCAATAAGGAGATGTTATGATTAACAAAAAAACAGGAGAGGTACCGTATTTATACATGAGTAATGGCTTCGGAGCTATCTTAACACTCGGAATTAAGACTCGACGTTGCTTCATTTACGCAAACTCTCCCACCCTCCGTAACCTTGTATTAACCGACATTAATCAGTCACGCAATATGTGGTAGTAATGTTACATTCAAAGAGAGAAAACACCGATAAATACCGATTAGGGCTAACATTTACGTGAAGGGCGGTGTTTTCGGCCCTCGCTTCGTGGACCACTACTCCGAGCCGCGAGAAGTGGCCTGATGTCCAAGAATAAAAGTTAGGAGTAACCCCAGACAAGCTGTCATGGTAGATAGAAACCCAGTTACCACAGGCTTGCCTTCTTTGTCCGTTTAAAGCACCGACTCTGTTTGATTCTTCACTCTACCTTACTCAAAATGTCTACCAAGCCCAAGCTTCTTGTAGTCTTGACATCACAAAGCATCCTCCCAACCCGAAAAGATACAAAGACAGGATGGTACCTTCCCGAATTCGCTCACCCATACAACGCCCTCGCCCCCTTCGTGGACATCGTCGTTGCTTCTCCCAAAGGCGGAGAGGCACCCCTTGACCCATTTTCGGTCGTGGATAGCCAGGACGACCAGGAATCCGTGAAGTTCTTCAACGAAAAGCAGTTCCTTTGGAAGAATACCGCAGAACTTTCAAAATTTCTCGGTCAATCGTCCGAGTTTGCTGGTGTCTTCTACGTTGGTGGACATGGACGTGAGTCACATCCAGTGGATCATAAGGGATTAAGGTGGTTGAAGTCAGGCTAACAGAGAATCCCTAGCAATGTTTGACCTCTGTCGCGATGGCTTCACATCCATCGCGGAATCCGGTGTGAAGTTTCTCCGGAGCCGGAATAAGAGTTATTCCGGCCCACCCGGTCGGATCCACCCGATCCACTCCGTAGACGAGTATTTCTACGTGTCAGCACAGGCAAACTCACACGTCGAAAATCAAGCCGTTCTCCTATGCCCTTTCCCACCCGGAAAAGTGCCTCCGCGACAACCTCGCTGTGGATGAAATATCTCAGGCTCTTATACGAGAATTTTATGAATCTGGCAAGATTGTGTCGGCTGTTTGCCACGGTCCTGGTGCCCTCGTCAACACCAAACTTTCTGACGGGGAGTACCTGGTCAAAGGTCAGGAAGTCACCGGATTCTCGAACGCTGAGGAGGATGCGTATCAGTTTACGGATGCTATGCCTTTCCTCCTTGAAAACGAGCTGAAGAATCATGGGGCCAACTATGTCAAGGCGAACGAACCTTTCGGTGTCAAGGTGGTTGTGAGCGGCAAGAATGGTCGCTTGATCACGGGACAGAATCCTCCTAGCGCAGGGGTAATCGGAAGTGCGTTGTTGGAGGCTATTAAGAAGCTTTAGGTAACGATGGCGTGTTTGCCTCCTATCGAAACCGAAACCGAAGGGACTAAGTAACCAGAGTCACGACTGTGTCGACCTCAACTGTAACCCCTATTGATTGTTTGGAATTCATTCGACCAGTCCCACTCTCGATGTTTCGAAATAAAGTTTAGCTTCCCACTTTAGGAATTACCATCAGTCTACAGCTAGTTAATTTGCACTGGTTTGATCGCCTTGTACAATGGACCAGCACTGCTGTAGAATGACAAATAGATGTTAGTCACGTTACTGGTGAGTGATCAGACAAGCTAATAGTCTGCAACCCTTGTTGACCTGTTGACCTGGGAGTACTGTGCACGCTGGCGTCTGTGCCGAGTTGATCAGCTCAATTATGGGTTTACCGTAGCTACTCAACAGACCCGTATTACGCTAAGGCCCAGGATAGCCTAGTGAAGGACTTGCGCTAGGCCTGTTATCGAAGGCGGTAACCCAGCC
>LFIW01000322.1:0-21610 GCA_001625285.1 Colletotrichum incanum
TCTCTATGAGACACCCTCTATCTAACTCCCTAGTATCTAGGGCATCATCCAGCCAGCAGACCAGCCAGCCCACCAGCCAGCAGTGGGATGAGGCTGTATCTATTATCCCATGGTCAACCCCTCATCGGTCTGATGATCTACGGCATCAGTTACACCTATTCAACCAGCTGGGCAAGGATGCGCTGGATACCCATACTATCCGTCACCTATCTAGAAAGGTGCAGAAGGGCTATGATAACCAGGCATCTAGACTAGCGGTCCTAGAGCAACAGGTCCACCAACTGCAGGCCCAGTTGGATAGTCAGCGGCAGCACAAGAGGAAGAAGGTCCCTACATCGCCTAACAGCACTTTTGCCACTATATGGGATATCCAGAAGGCGAAAAATCCGGCTGTTGGTGAAATAGATGATCCAGATGAATCCAGCGCATCCGAATTATCCAGTGAAGCCGAAAGTTGCGTATGGGTGGGCGGCAAGCCTGGGGAAATAAGTGGTGATAGTGGTGGTGATGGTGGTGATGATGGTGGCTCGGATGTGGGGGTGGCTCGTAACTAGGGTGGTGGAGTTAACTAAAAATCTTTCGAAACGCAGCGCCTTTTCCCGCCTTACAGGGCTTGTAGGCGTGAACAAACCTGATTAGACCATAGCTTACATATCGAGTGCCTAAGTCTCCATTGTCTAGTCGAAAGATTTCGCCGGTTGAGTCATTGTTTAAGTCGCCTGGCTCTAGGATCCGAGAACATTCTGCTTTAACTTTTTCGGACATCCTCATGAAAAGTTCAGGGAGACTAAACAAACATAAGTGGCCCTTTGGCAACTTTGCATGAGTGTCTTACGCATGGTTACCGCGCTTCAATTGGAAAGAAGAGTCATAACACAATTTTTTTTGAAAAGAAAAAAAAATTCCCCCGCAAGCCAGATATCAACTTATTCATGTTATTGTACCTTTTTGACATTCAGGGCAGAATGCTAAGGCGATCTTGGTTATTGCAAAGAACTTGATTGCATGCAAAAGTTGAACTGCTTGGATGATGTAAGTGCGTGAGCAAGGCTTAAGTCCATTCAAAAAGCGTCAGATGAAAGGCTAAGACCAGCCATTAATTACTGCGATCTCACCTGCAGAGTGGCTCATAAAGCTGAGATCATATTTGTTTTTAAAAACGCCAGTACAATAATCATTGATCGGCGAGCGATGACTTTCCAAGTATGGAAGCAGGCTCAGGATTGGCGACTACCTGAAGTGATCGCGGGTAGCTGTATAGGGATCGTCTGCTCTCAATCGAATAATTAATATGGTTTGAATGCTAGGAGTGTAGGTGTTGCAGCCCTCATCAGGCGACACATTCCAATGTGAACATTTGAGTGGTCTGGTGGCCGCATCCTGATGGCCAACAACACCCATGCATTGAATGTGTAGCCATCCTAAGTCTACAGTGGGGGCACCTCCGGTGGCATAGCCCTGCATGGTCCAACTATTTTTCTCTGGCTTCTAAAAAATGTCATGAGTCCCGAAGCCGCTTTTCAGTTCCGGTCGTGGCCCACTAGTGCGTATCCCACTCCTCTGTCCGATCCCCAACGGCATTTCGAGTCGGGAAAAGAATCGTCCACCCAAGGGAGAGAGTGCTTGGCCGAGGATTTCCGAAGGAACCCGGTAGGTGGGAGAGGGGAAGCCGGAGCCACAGAGACTCGTGGCTAGTAGTTCACTCCTCTCTCTTCGAAGATAACACGATCCCTTAAAATACAGACTCGCAATTTCCGCGATTTCAAGTGTCAAAAAAGTCAGAGACTGGGACATAATGTCATCGATAAGCCGTGTGTTTCGCTCCCTCGACGCCTAAAAAAATTCAACCGGTAATCCTGAAAGTCTGCGAAATTGGGGTGCGGACAGAAGACAAAAGGACACGCGGGGTTCATCCAATCACCAAAGTACCGCAATTTTCTACCGAATCAACTTGAACGGATATGAATTTCTAATTCGTGCGGAGAAAACTGGGCCTTCTTCGGGCCACATTTTTGCACTGACGCCATTTCGCAGTGCGTTGCATGTCCGCAATGTGTGAGATACACGGAAAACAAGACCTCCGTTTGCGGAGTGAGATGCGCCCCCAAACCATTATCCCCAGCTGCTGTATACACAAAATTTCTCATCGCTAGAATACTAATATTGCAAAGTGGCTATGATAAAAGCCACTTAAAACTTGTTCTGGTTGGCATTCTCCATGAGCATCTTGGAATCCGGCTTATACTTCTTGGACACCAGGCGGACGTTGTACTCAACGTCGAGAGTGGCGCCCTTGGGCTCGTTCTCGACAGGCTTAAAGTCGAGCAGCAGGTCGGGCTTGACGGCGCAGGCGGTGTCGGTCTCGAGGTAGGGGTCGTCGTTGGGGTAAAGCTGAGCCGTGACGCCGATAAAGTCCGGGTGGGTGACCATGATGTGGATGTGCGCGGGGCGGTAGGGGTGGCGGCCCATGAGGCGGAGCAGCTCGGCCGAGGGGCCGGAAGTGTCAATGGCGTACTCGGTAGGCTTGAGACAGTAAAACCAGAACTTGCCGTCCTCGTCCGTCTTGAACTTGCCGCGGAGGTTGTGGCGCGTCTGGTTCTCGAGATCGAAAACGTCGTACTTGCCGTTGGTGCTGGCCTGCCACATGTCGAAAACTGCTCCTGGGATGCCCTTGCCCGTCTCAGCGTCCTTGATGACACCGTGGAAGAAAGTGAGCTGGCCATCCTTGGGCATGTTTTGAACGACGGAGGCCCCGAGATCGCGGAAGGGAGTTTCGGGGGACCAGAAGGGTCCGAGAATTGTTGAGGATGTGGGGGCAACGCCCGAGTCGGTTTCGACCGTATGGTTGATCTCATCGACAAGACTAGATGCGGTGGGTAAAGTATTAGCCATTGGTCGGGCGATCACGATGATGGTGCTGCTACCAGCAGGATGGCGCGGGGTAATCATTGTCGATTTGGGAGAGGTAAAGCTAGAGGGGGCGCAACTCACGATTCAATACCCAGGATATCGCAAACTCTCCATGCCTCATTGCGGTTCTTCTGGTAAGCCTGGCCAATGGAGTTTATGTAGTTCACACCGAGGACCCATTCTTCTTGTGTGAGCTCGATGTCTCTGCAGAAGTCGTGCAGGTGCTTGATCAAAGAGCCGAGGACCTGTCTGTGTCTGGGCTTCGTCTCGGGACTCATAAGGTCGATGACATGTTGTGTGAAGTTGGGATCGAATTTGCTCTTCTTGCCGTCGGTTCCGTTGGCGCCGTTCGTTCCATTCGTAGCCATTGTGAGGATGTGTCGTGGGGAGAGCGTATAGAGGTGGTTTGGTTCAGGGTATCTTGAAAGCTTCAGGAACAACACGTTGCGATTGAAACGAGGGGCGGAGAGAGCACTTGGGGATAGGGAACATCAAAGTGAGAGCGCAAGGTGCAAAAGAAGAGGATGACGCTGGTATTAAGTACGAATTCAGAGCTCCGGATTTAGAGACCACAAGCCATGAATTGTGGGCATGAGTCGTATGACCACCGTGGATGCGGCAACAGTGTGCGGCATCGAGTACGGCATCAGAGTTCGGCAATTTGACTAGGGGTAAGCCGTCCCTTGGGGTTACGGGGTAAACTTTCGCGCCTCGCGCTTTCTGCCCCGCGGCCGTCCTCCCATTGCTCCCCCACCACAAGTTCCCTTTGCGCGGTCCGCCCACCTGCGGGAGAAACATAGACCCGGAGCAAGGAGGACAATGGTGGCATGGGTAAGTGTAATTCCCACGCCTGACAACCGAAATGCGGGGGAGCCCGTGAAAGCATGCGGGGTGTCTTTGAAAAGGGAGATGACGCGGACTGGGTTGATGTCTAACTGGCTAGCTTCTGGGAACATATGGGGCTGACATTTGGCCAATGCCAGACGGTTGGAATTATGGTCACTGCTCGCTGACGGATCCATTGTTCCCAATGGGCAATGGAGTATTTCATCTTCGGCGACGTCGGTTCTAGATTTTTCCGGGCTCTCGACTCTTGAATCCCATCGTTCGATTATCGACTTTCAAGCGCGCCAAATCGGCTCACACACGGAGGGACGCAGCTGGGTAGGTAGGGGGGGCTGGGTTGCTGAGTAAGAAACGAGAGTTTTTAACAGAATTACTAAGCGCTGGCCAGAACCTCCCTTTCAACCTGTTAACACCTTCAGAGTGTTTATGTTTCTTGCTCGCCCTGCTGGCCGTTATTTGGTTACCATGGGTCAAATTTAAGTCTTTGACGGCTTTTTGAAAGGATGCTACCTATAAATATTTCTAGTATTGTTACGTTGACGACGGGAAATTAATTAATAGAGGTGTATCTAGCTCTGCACCCATGTAGATCAATCAGGTCGCAGACAGAGTGCCAACGGAACTCTTTCATGTTTTATTGTTTTAATAATGATACAAAATCACAGCAGTCCTCTGAGCTTGACTTCGTTTTGCGTTCGGTGAGTATTGGCTGTCCCAAACCAACTATAAATAAAGGTTTCTGTCCGATCGTCACATACGCATCGCGACCATCTGGTTCGATCTTGAGGCCGCATTAGGTTCGTTCACGTAGACAATTTTGCACGAGATCGAGACTTAATATGCCTCACTCGCAAAGAAGGATTTATTCCTATGGCGAGCGAAAAGTGCACTTTTTTCGGGTTGGCGCCGTCTTCGTCCACGGCCTCTTTAGGTCCCCACTGTGAGGGCGCAAACTCTCTTTGTAGCTTTCTCGATGAAGTTACTGTCGCTCAATCCGCAATTAGAAGCATCGTAAGCGGTGTAAGACAAGCCAAGGTTCAGGAGGAGGACAAAAGAAGAACGGCGGTAACCTAGAAGTAATATTGGTCTGTTTGTTGTAGCGACTCTTCTACTCTAATGCTTATACGAGTCTACATCTTGATAGGTTTAAAGGCCATTTTGTGATTGAAGGGAAGTAGTATAGAACATAGTGTCAGGGGGTTCGGTACGAAGTGAGAAGGTCAACGGCAAGATAGGTGTAAACTGATGACTGCATTTATCTCTGGCCTTCTCCTAGTTGACTGCTGGGGAGCTGGCCTTCTTATAGGTGGGCACTGGTGTGCTAATCTATCCCTTAGATCACTAGTCCATTCCAGTCTATCCCTTAGATGACCTTTTGGCTCGTGACACATAGGTTTCTTGCGATGTGAAAAAGAGGCAGATTAGTGGTTGATTTTCATGCTTGATGGTTGGCAGATCGCCATGCAAGGGAAGCTGCTTCTTGTATGCTTGTTGTATAGCTGGGCTTGCTCGCAAAACCTGATCACTAGCCTGGACCGCTTTCGGCATGGAAGCTAGCAGCAGCCGGGAAACGCGGCCAGTTCGTTCAGATGTTGCTTTCCAAAAGAGTAAAGGTGCACATATGATATGATGAGAGGACCCATGTGGTTTCTTCTGGTATGAGGTTAGTTTCTTCAAAACAGTTCCACAAGAGTCCATCAGATTTCGGTACCGCGCTGATCTAGGTTTAGATGATCCCTCAATCAACTGAAATATTCAAACAATTCAGCGCCGGCATACTAGTGGTATAATGGCTTGCTCGGTGAGCGGTCCAATCTTAGTATTGAGTAGAATTTTTGAAAAGCCTCCCATGTGGCTTCTTTCTTATGAACGAGTCAGCATGCTACCGCATAGAACTGGTGTTGAGGGAAGTAAGGCCGATGCTTGGGAGAAGCCCACCAAGATGTGCCAGCGGGCTATGCTAGAAACCAGCACGCGAGTGTGTCGAGATGATTTATTGGGTTTCAATACTATCATGGAAAGATTTTGTTGTTGGAAACTCCCCCGCCAACGTCAAGTCACGCAAACTAGCTTGAGGTTGGATACAGCGGGCATCTGTATGCCAGCACCAGGATGCATTGTCAGGTGGAGCTCGCTGGGCTCCTGATGTTCCTTCTAGACGTAGCATCAAGAAATTCGACTTTGGATCACAAGATAACTGAAGAATGATCGAATGTACCTGTCGTATCAAACCGCATATGTAGAACGACTCTCTAGTTTGCCCTTGACATCTCGACGACTTTACCAACAATCTTTGGCCTGGTTGGTAGGATTATCTTGGAACACTTCACGAATACCTCTTGTGTTGCGAATATTACGGCGATAGAGGCCCATTCATTCATTCCGAAGGCGAGTCTGTCACCGGGAAATGATGTGTAGGGAACGATCAGCTAAAATGATCAGCAGACGATCTTTGGTTGAAGAGGTTGAATATAAAGGAGGTCGACGTTGTCGCCATCTTTGATAGCTTCTGATCGAACGGAGCCTGGAGAAGCGGTTACTTCTGAACTCCAGCCGATTGGCCAGTCTTTCTATAGATCCAATGCTCAAAAGTTTTACTGTTCTGCTATAGCCTTCTTAAAAGATTAGTTGGTAGTAATTTCCTCAAATGTATAATAGACCTTATACTTAGTATACTACTTTATTAAGTTTAGAAGTGCATAGTTATAGGCACAAGGAAGTTAAATAGATAAGAACAAGAGGGTTTCACAAGTTAGTAGTTAACAGATACTTAAAGTGTCAAGGAATTTTGGGAAAGCAAAACGTAGGTATAACGAGAAAGTGGATAATTGGCGTTAGAAGGGTTACCGTTGTTTCCTGCCTACAACAATCGCTCCGGCTCCTCTGTAAAACGTCCATTTCACAACCTCGTATTGGGAAGTCTGCGCTAACATAAAGCTGAGTGTCTGCTGCGAGAGTGGTTTGGGCATCTCTTCCTGGAATCGTTGGTTCAGTCGGGGTTCCAGAATTTGGTGTTTTGCGCACCAAGTCAACCCACGGGTAGAAAAAAAATTATTCTTTCTTTTTACTTTTCACCAAGGGGATCAGCTTTCAAATCAACAACTATTACGACCTCTGTCAAAAGTCTTCCAATCGTAGCATCCCGGGGTTCCATAGTAAATTCTAACTGGACAATGTCGGCAATATCGGCAAATACACGGGACCTGCTGCGGGTCCTTGAATTTAGATAAAGGCGGATATCGGCCGCACTAGACGACAAAGGGAAGCTCGGTCTCACCGATCATGCGCGTCGAACCCTCCCACGTGTCGGAGTAATCTTATTCTTTGGGCGATAGCAAGATAGCCATGCGACTTTGGTCACTCCCCGGATATGGATTATTATCATTTGCCGCGTCAGCGCAGTAGCGTGAAGGAGACCATGTGCAGACAAAGCTTGCTCAGGAGGGAATGCGTCTTCTTAAAAGCTTGGCGGTATGCACGTATGGAAGCAGCTTGCATCTGCAGGTGGTAGGATCACAGCTGTTTGATCGCTAAATCAGTCATTTCCTTGGCCAGTATCTTCAGTCATCTCAAAATGCGACTTGGAAACGGCTCATTGGCTTTGCTTGCCCTCACGCTCGGCGTCCCGGCCTCCCTGGCCTGCGGAAGCTGCGAGCATCCTGAACGGGACATTGTATTGACCCGAAACGTCCGTCGTGCGCAACCTGATGCTCAAGCAGCTGTGGACACACCTCGTGGGCCTCTATCATGGGGTCAATTGAATTTCCTCCACACTACTGGTACGTCAGACCCGTATGATAGTCAACTGATGTCACAACTTTACAGATGCTCACAAGAATTGGTGCAGATACTCATGGATGGTAGGGCTCTTACTTCATTTTCCCAGGCCTTGATGCTGAATAGGCTGGACTGGATAGGCTTGAAGGTCACATACGAGAGCAGAACTATGGCGCTGATTGGGGTGACTTTGTGAGCTTCGTCAAGCACATGCGTCAGAAAGCCCATGACCTAGATGTCGATTTGTTGGTGGTTGACACTGGAGTATGAGCGCCCCGAACTCATCTTCAATCCAACCATACTAATAAAGCCAGGATCTGCACGATGGGGGTGGACTCAGCGATGCCACCGGTGTTTCGTCTTATGCGAACGGGGCTGGTGTCAATGGACAGTTGTCGAACCCGATTTTTGAGAACATTGATTACGATGTGTTAGCTATCGGAAACCACGAATTATATGTGTCCACCATCGCATATGAGACCTTTAACCAGTTTGCCAAGGTCTATGGGGATAGGTATCTGACGAGCAACGTTCAGATTCGCAATCCCAGCACCGGAGTGCTCGAATACATTGGCAAGCAGTATAGATACTTCACCACCCCGAAAGGTATGCCTCACAGGTATCTATTTGCTCTATCTCGGAGACTCTGACTCAAGTAACCGCCTCGCAGGTCTCAGGATCATGGCTTTCGGCGTCCTTTTTGATTTCACCGGCAACTCCAATGCTTCGGTCGTCACCAAAGCTACCACCATGGTCACGCAACCCTGGTTTCTCCGCGCCATCAACTACACAGAGCCAATTGATCTTTTCCTGGTCATCGGCCATAACCCCGTCCGGCAAACACAAAGCAGCAGCACACTGAATACCGTTTTCAACGCAATTCGGGCAATTAGGCCCGACACACCTATCCAGTTTTTTGGTGGTCACACTCACATCCGCGACTTTGCTGTGTACGACGACAAGTCCACTGCTCTCGAATCTGGAAGATACTGCGAGACTGTAGGCTGGCTATCTTTGACTGGTGTCAAGTCCAATAATTACAATGGCACACTGTACCCCAAGGGCGTGCCTCACCCTTCTCAAAAGGCGGTCAGTGGGGCCACAAAGAACGTTTCTTCTAGTCTCGCATCCTCTGCTGGAAATTCTAGTATTACCTATTTCCGCCGCTACTTAGACTGGTAAGATCAACCAGGCATCAAATCTGCAGACAACTGAAACCATATCTAGGAACACTCTGACATTCGAATACCATGCAGTTGGTAGCCAGATCAAGGCATTCAACACATCCAAGGGAGTCAGCGTGTCCCAGAACATCACGGCCACCCGCAAGAACCTGAACCTGACAACTCTGTATGGCTGTGCACCTCAGACTTGGTGCATTAACTGTGCACCTTTCATGTCAAATGCATCTGTCTTCTCTTTAACGACGGCAGCTCTCGCAGCCACGATTATTACTGAGGAACGAGCATCGACGCCAAGAATCATTATTGCCAACACTGGCCACATCCGTTTCGACCTTGCTCAGGGACCATTCGACTACGACTCTTCCTACATTGTCTCTCCGTTCACCGACGGGTTCCAGTACATCCCTGATGTCCCGTGGTCCCTCGCCCGCCAAGTGACTGATGGTTTGGAGTCGGGCAATTTCCCTTCGAAGAAAAAACGCTCTCTGACGGCCAGCTCCTTTGGCTTCAGCCAAGTGAATCCGGCCCTGTCCACAGTGGACAGCTGTATCGACCCGCCTGTGACGAACAACCACTTCTCGAAGCGTTCGTTCGCTGGAGGCCGTATCTTCCGTCGACAGACTGTCGCACCAGGCTACACTACGAGCGATGACTTCGGTACCGACGGAGACGACACCGTTCACAGCGAGATCCCGATATACGATTACCCCGACTTCTTCCAGGCCAATGGAAGCTTTCCCGACAACGGTCGGCTATCGGACGAGGCTAAGGTCGACTTGATCTTCCTCGACTACGTCGCAGGTTCAGTGGTTTCGGTTTTGCGCTCTCTGGGAGCGAATTACACTTCCGACGACGTTTCGTACTACCTGCCGAGTGTGAGTGGACCAACTCTATGGTGTTCCCTTCTTAGTTTTTATTCTATTTATTTCTTTTTTTTTTAAGCTGCAACTACGAGCTATTTGGGATAGAACCTCGCCTGTCGAGGCTAGTCTACAGATGGTTTGAGCGGCATGACGGCTGAAGCCGTTACTACTCGCTACCTGCTGTGACAGGATTCTACTTTCAATCATCTTCTTGAAGGGCATAGAAAGCTAACCGTGCTGTAGACGTTTACGACTAACTCGTATCTGCCCCAATTTGCAAAGAATAATGCGGCATGGCAAGCCAACATGCCAGAGTGCCCAGTCGGTTTGGGAATTGGGTATAATGGTTGACGGCAAACTTCCTGCTTAACAACGCCGCTCAACAATGTAGTACCATGCTAATGAAGCATGGCATCAAGTTTGCTTCGGCTTTTCCGAGGTGTTGGGCAAAGAGCTTTCCAGCAATCCTCTGCTGACCGCAGAGAAAACAGAGCGCAAGACAGGCAAGCGAGAATAACCGCCGTTAGGGCAGAGAAATTCGTTGACAGTGAAACAACAATACATTCATAATTATATAAGCGAAAAAGCAGAGAAGCTTAAAGGGACCAAGGAACTATTAGGTGGTCAGACTGTTTCTCGGTTATACCTAAGCCCTCATTGA
Organism: Colletotrichum incanum; assembly: GCA_001625285.1. Classification (NCBI taxonomy): domain Eukaryota; kingdom Fungi; phylum Ascomycota; class Sordariomycetes; order Glomerellales; family Glomerellaceae; genus Colletotrichum; species Colletotrichum incanum. The sequence goes on from LFIW01000322.1 coordinate 10,242, forward strand.
TATTCGGCTTCGTATTTCGTAGATGCCCAACGGCTTTCGTCACAGCCGATAACCGTGCACATCACTTGGGCTTTGAGGTTGGGGTTCTGGACATGCCGCGAAACCGAATGCAAGCGGATTCTCAAAAGGCCTCGGTATCGACGCGGATGTGTGGATCGTTCAACTTCCCTCCCGTCGTGCTCACAACAAAACTCCGCTGCACCTAACCGGGCCAGTCCGCTCGTCTTCCCCCGCTTTTTTGCGAGCTTTGGACGTCCGATTCTACATAGTAGTGTTGTAGGGGAAAAGGGGTTTGGTATCATCCTGGCTACGCCGGCGAATAGTTTCGTAGTATTTGGGTTGGGGGCCCATACCTTGCGATAGACGGGCTGCGAAGCATGAAAGCATAAATAAACCGCACAGTCAACCTCATCAGTCTTGAGTCTTGATCATACCAAGTGAGCAACCAAATAATCAGATATCGAGTCGACCGATGGTATAGAGCACTTCTAGGTCTACGCTATCAAGTACACTACATCCTTCAAGCCAACTATGAAGGTCGCACTTGTTGGCCCAACTGGAGAGACCGGAATATCCATCGTGAACGGTTTGCTCGCCTCAATAGATCCGAAACATGTTAAAATCAGAACTTTTATGTTCTCTCAAGGCGTCGATTGTTCTGCACAATACTGACAGATACTCAATAGGACATAACTGCCCTTATTCGACCGAGCTCGCTCCAGAAACCCGAAGTTCATGCTTTAGAAAAGAAAGGCGTCGCAATTGTCGAAACCGACCTCAGCAGCCAGAAGATGAGGTCACAAAACAGCTTACAGGTTGCGAAGTTGTCATCTCGGCCATTGTCGCCGAAAAATTGCTAGATCAGATTCCCCTAGCCAATGCCGCCAAGAAAGCAGGTGTGAAACGGTTCGTGCTGTATTTCTTTGGGACGGTGATGCCGAGCAGAGGGATGTTGGGGTTCCGCGACCAAGTAAGACTCAAACAGCATGCTCGACGCACGACTGAACGTTCATTGACAAACACCTGCGATTCAGAAAGAGGATGTGTTGAACCATGTCCAGACCTTGTATCTACCGTACACCGTCATCGATGTCGGCTGGTGGTATCAAATTAGCCCGCCGCGCCTGCCGTCAGGCAAGGTTGACGCAATCGCAAGCCGATTCGAAGACTGGATCGCGGGTGACGGGACGGTGCTTTCTGGCATGACAGACCTCAGGGATATCGGCAAGTATGTTGCGCGCATCGTGGCGGACCATCGTACCCTGAACCATAAAGTCTTTGCATATACCGAGCTACGGTCCCAAAATGAGGTTTACGACCTGATTGAGAAGTTAAGCGGAGAGAAGCTTCAGAGAAAATACGTGAGCCTCCGAAGTCCAGCGCAAGCTATCGAAGGATTTGACCTTGAACGATCGGTTGATAATTGCCTAGTTATCGGCAAAAGAAATTGATGCTCAGCTAGAAGAAGCCAGAGGCGACAAAGCCAATATCCACAAGCTCTCGGTTTTGCAATATCGAAAGTCGTCGGGTCTCCGAGGGGACAACACACCCGAGTATGCCCGCTACCTAGGCTATCAAATTGCCAAAGACCTATATCCCGACTTGACTGGGAACTCATTTGAGAACTTCTGTAAAGAGGCGTTGAAAGGAAAGGTGAGTCCCGTTATGAAAAAAAGAAGCGCGAGGCTGTTGCTGCTGCTGCACAGAACAAGACTGCCGAAAATTAGGCCGTTGAATGTCATCAAAGTTACGCAACCTCGCAAGTCAGTCCGTCAAATAAATTGGTAGTTGCTATTAAATTCGCGATGAGTCCACTTGTGAGCTAATTTGCTCGGGAGGATCCTGTCCCAGTTTGAGCGACACTTGGACGATCTGCGTGCTGAAGCGTTTTTCATGGCCCGCACTCAACGACCTAAGTTTAGTCTATCTAATTCAGTTAGGGTGTATTTCGCTTCAACCGTTAGACTTGATAATTACCCTAGTTTCCAAGGTGGCAAACAAGTCTTGGTTTGTCTTTCAACTAAAGAGTTCATCACATGCATCCATCTGGACAACATATAGGTCAGCAACTAGCGATAGCGCATGCGACCGAAGGTCTGGCCTGCGGCAACTTGCCTTCAAACTTTGGGCATGTGGTTTTTAATCAGATGCGCCAAGGCTCGACCCCGCCTTTTTTTCGCTCAAATCCGAGCTACTTCATTTGACGAGACGTGTCTTGTCCATGTCAATCGGTGGAGGCCGCTAAGACGACGGAACCACAGAACAGACTGACGAGACGGGGCCGCCGGCGAGAATGACTAGGATAAGAGGACATCAAGGTTTTTCTTTTTGCGCATGTTCTTTCTCCTCCTGAACGTAGTTTGGATTTCGAAGCTTGCGACGCATTATTTTTCGCTTGCAAATAGGTGCGATGGTCAGTTTGCCGATTCCATAACTTAAAGAGGACAGCTCCAATTCTGTGCAAGCGTTGCAAACGACCCTTGGAAGGCTTAGTGCGGAGTGCCATTCGATCAGAGCCGCAGGATGAACTTTTTTGAAGTTCAAAAGATAACCCCACGACGAGAACGTTGAAAGTCGACTTATTGTTATTGAGTCTTTTCGGGTCGTTGAAAGCTGAGCACGAATTCTTCTGCTACATTTTGCGACTACGCAAGGCTGGTGGTTTTCCGACAGCATGGCGACCAAACCCCGTTCAGCTGGCAACAAGGTCAAAGGTGGGTTTTCGTGAATCAAGGACCTCTTATCGTCGTTGGAGGAATCTTGGCTGACTGTCTCGGCTTTCAAAGCCTTTTTCCTTGGTGACGAGGCAACCTCGAAAGAAGAAAGGCGGCTTGTCCAGAAAATAGGTATGCCGTCAGCCATATCCCTCTTGCCTTGCTTCCGACTAACTGTCCCGTTCAGATTTCTTTATCTTGGTGCGAGAGTCAACTGTCACGTCAACATGGATTATTTAAACTAACTCATGTAGACTTACTGCTGTCTTAGTTATTTTTTCAATTACCTGGGTAAGTGCTGCATGAAGCCTGCAAAGGTCTTATGCCACTGGCTGACAATATCCTACAGACCGAGCCGCTTTTGCAAACGCATATGTAATTCAACCTATTGGTAACACTTATCCGCATAGGAGCAGATACTGACACACTTTTCGCTAGGTGGCTGGCCTTCGAGAGGCTCTGCATATGAAGGGGCATGATTACAATACGGTATTATCGGTGACCACCGCGGGGTAAGACCTTAGCTGAGGAATACTTGTTTCGTGGAACCTTTCTCTGATACACATCACAGTATGGTCGTCGGCCAGATTCCCCATGGAATTATCATTGGTCTCCAGATCGTCCGCCCAAGAATCTGGTTGCCAAGTATGGTGCTCGTTTGGGCTTTCCTGACCATGGTTAGCGCGGCCGTCAAGACCACCGCTCAACTCTGCGTCATTCGCTTCTTCCTCGGCCTGGCGGAGGCTAGTACCTACTCAGGAGCTATTTACATCATGGGATCGTGGTACAAGCCCCAAGAAATTTCGAAGCGCACTGCTATCTTCACTGCCTCCGGCCAGGTTGGCACTATGTTCGCTGGTGTCATGATGGCAGCCATTTACAAAGGCCTGGGTGGCTTGGCTGGTCTCGGGGGTTGGCAATGGGTCTTCATCATTGGTATGGGACTGTTGTTGGATATCGAGATTGGACAGTGCTGACAACTCGCAGACGGCATCATCACTCTTCCCATCGCCATTTTTGGTTTCTTCTATTTCCCTGATATTCCCGAGAACACTAGCGCACGGTATCTCAGCGACTCCGAGAAAAAATTGGCAGTTGGAAGATTGCCTCCGGTCATCAAGAATTCGCACAGCGTCAGCCCCTTTTCCTTGCTGAAGCGCCTCGTACTTATGCCTACCTTGTAACTCATTGCGCCATTTCTTTCTCCTTAAGCCGGACGGCTGACCAAATCACAGTTGGATATTAGTGCTTTGGTCCCCCATCTGCGCCACCCTCGAGGCCTGGGTAGTCCAGGGCAACTTTATACTCTGGCTCAAGTACCACGCCGAACACTTCACCCAGAGCCAAATCAACACATATCCCCTAGGAGTTCAAGCAGTAGGTATCGTGACCAACATCCTTGCCGCCTGGCACATGGATGCTACCGGCACCCGCATTCCAATGGTCGTGTTGGTATGCATAATTCAGATCGTCTGCGCCGCGATGCTGCTTGTCCCGTCACTGCCATTCGCTGGCACGATGTTCGCATTTTACCTTTCGGGCTCGTCGTATATGGTCAACCCCCTGGTCTTCGGTTGGGCCAGCATCATCCTTCAGCGTAGCGGTGATGAGGCTGTTCGAAGTGTAACCATCTACGCCATGAATATTGGTGCCACGACGCTATACACGTTCTGGGGCATCGTTTTCTACGCAGCTGATGAAGCCCCATACTGGAAGAAGGGCGCGATTGTCATGATTGTATGCTCTGTTATTGTTCTCGGTTTTATGGGACTTGTTATCAAGGTACGTGATGACAGCCTTACTGCCTGCAGGCACGTGACTGACTTCGAAAATCCCAGATGGACAGAGATTCGCTTGCAAAGTATGGCTCAATGACGGTCGATGACTTCGAGGCGGCTGCGGCTGCCCGCGAGATCCAGACACCGCTGGACGGTGACAATTCGGAGAGTGATAACCAGAAGAACACAAGCTCTCAGAAAGTTACCTCAATTTGAGATCCAACCGTATACTACAAGCAGTCGGTCTCACCTCTTTACCTCATTTTAGCGATAGTTCTCGAAGCTAGAGGTCGGACAGATGACCATCAACATTATCGAGTGAAAGGGGTCTCGTCAAGAACGAAAACACCCGACAAATCTGAAGTCTTAATATCTCCAAACTCTCCCGTACCAGAGATACATTAGTGAGCTCACATTGGTGATTGAATAAACCGAGTAGTCGACGTGCCGGTCATTAGTACCACAAGCAACTGCACGGCGATGCTGCAGTCACAAGAGGGACTATTTACACCATAAAAGGTTACACATAGTTGCCGACTATCGGTTACCACCTATAATGGCTGCCTCCTGTCCTCGTTCAGCCTTCTTAATTAGTTTTCACTCTGTCCTTCCCCATTCGCTTATCATTACTTCATAATCAACAAGCGTAACTTGCTAACAGAGTACCCGTTGTGATTTTTAGGCGGCAATTCTGCCTTTGTAGCTTTTTGTGATGTCGACTGACTATGTTATTCTCCAAAAGCTGTTGCGACCGTCTTTGAAAAGGGAAGGTGGTGCTTCTACTAACCCACATAATCGGTGTTTTAAGTCGTCTCTGGCAGTCGCTTCAAACGTTGGTAGCTGGCTTCTATCTCACGTATTAGAGATAGATGATAAATATTTGATGAACTTGAGAAGACATGTTTCAAAGTGATTTGGCGTTTTCAAGATAAATTGCTTTGGCTTAGGGTTCCTCTGATTGGTGGTCCTGACCCTCTGCAACCATCGAATAGTTTTTCAACAGACTTGCCATCTCAACAACAGTTCTCAATGTATCCACAATGTGTTACATGATGGCTTACGTTAACTTCGACTTGATATTTGGCAAAGAGGCTGAAATATCAATAAAGATTAGGCTAACGGTAATAAATCCGGCCAGAGTTTTCAATTTACCTAATTACTCGAAAGAATCAGAGGCCACTCCCAGAAGCCTGAAGCTTCATGGATTATCAGAGTCTTAGTTTTCTGCGGATAAGCAACATTTGGAAGGTTTTCTTCTACAGGACAGCTTCGCTACTGGCCATCGTTGCCGGTGATTTTTGATCATTCGATCTCAATCCTGCCAAGAACCAGCTCAACAGGTGGTCCGTATTTTCGGTCCACTTGGGGGCTATGGACTATTTTATTCCACTCTCGTGGATATTGATCACATCATTCATATGCGACACTATGTGCAATCTCCACTGAAAACCTATGACATGGGATCTGAAGGTACCGACCACCATCTTTGCAACCCCGCCTGCGTCCCGGCCACTCTGCCTAGAAGCACCAGTTTACCCTGTTGTGAGCCTTAATTTTCTGACTTCTAAGGCCAGCTAATTAGTAATCAACAGATGTCTACTCAGTGACAGTAGACATTAAGGTCAACTCACTAAACAAATGTAATCACAGAAACTTATTATACTTAGGAATTTAATAGTTATGTTTTTACTGATAAGTAGCTAAAGTTAAAACATAATAATAGTACTTCCTTATATAAATCATTTAAGAACGTAGATTTGTCTTTTCGTCTTAAGTGTGTGTTAACTATGCTAAGCTTAAGACAGGGCACGTAGATATATCTAGGTCGTTTACAATCATTATTAACATAATCGTAAAGCGCCTCTGTATCCGGAGTTAACTACTGCAGTAGAGCGTTAAGTGCGGTCTTTATTATTTGTACAGATATACAAAAGGTAGCCAGTAATCAGTGGTTAAGTATAACTATACCCTTGTAAGTTGCATGCTATTAATAGCACTACTATTCATCCTCTTCAATTTCATTAGATCCATCTTGGCTACGCGCCCGACATTGCAGGTAACTGCACCCATTCTGGTAGCAGGCTGGTACACACGTCCTTCGATTTGACAGAACATGAGTTTAAAAGGATGGGTGTATTGTCGTCTGACTTAGAGATCGTTCGAGCATCTTCCAAAGAAGTTGAGTCAAGTATTCCGAACGATCGTCCACGAGCTTTGATCAATCCTTTGATAGTGTGCTCTTTTTTATTTCTTTATCTAGTTAAAGAAAAGATGTACTCAAGAAAAGTCGTTCGTTTCTTTTGCGTTCTTTACATCGTCCAACACTCTTTCGCCTACTGTATACCAATCAGGTTACCTTCACAACTGGTAATTGCGCATGAAGTTCCATTCCCATTTCGCCATGATGAGATATGCGTTAGCAAAGAAGATCCAGGTGGTGGCCATGTTCATCCGGCCCGGCCCTCTCTGAGAGTAAACCTTACATTCTAGGGCCCCTTATTCCAAACTATAAAGTGTTCTGTTGGTCGTGCCACTAGTCTGCTAACTTATAAAAGCGACGGATCTTCCAGACTGAGTTGGAGACTTCTATTGTTCCTTATTTCTTAACGGTCCCCCGACTCTTCTGCGTTCGATCTTGACTCGACCCATGTGGGTTCAAGGTTCCCGACTGAATTATGCGACGACGGGCTCCATCGACCATCTCGACAACAGTCGGCTCAACGGCAAAGGTCAACACATCGGCACTCCGGACACAACCATGGACTGCGAAGTGCTTGTTGTCGGGGGAGGCTCTGGCGGATGCTGCGCGCTTCACCATTTGCGCAAGCAGGGCTTCTCGCGCACATTGTGGAGGCCGGATCTGCAATGGCGGGCATGTGGCATTGGAACAGATGTCCTGGCCCACGAGTGGATTTGAAAGCACCTTATTGATAGCTCTCCGTCAGGGAAGCATGGGAAGACTGGACGTGGACGGAGCGATTTCCTGGACACGAGGAGCTTTAACGTTATTTATGACATATCGACGAGGTTCTCGACATCTCTAAAGACGTAAACTACAACACCGTCGTTGTAGGCACAGATTATGATACTAAAACGGTGAGTTGTCTAGTTAGGACGGATACTGGTCGATCTATTACGTTGCGTTTCCTAATCCTAGCGGCGGGCAGCTCGATCAAGCGCTATGAGCATCAATGCCCTGGTAAAGAGTCTTTGAGGGGCACTATGGTGTACTTAAGGGCTTAGACTGAGCCCGGTTTGAAGCAAACGGGTTACTATCATAGGAGCTTGGGCGACGGGTGTGTAATATGTATAGGAGATTACGAAGCAGCCTTGCGTAGAGCTAACGGTTTGCGTCTGTAACGTTAACCTTGCACTCCTAATATAATAACGCGTAATTTTAGATCTTGATTAGCGCAGCTTGAAGGCTATCTATAGACAATCGTTCAAAGCGGCAAGAGAGAGCGTTCCTAAAAGCCTGAGCGACTATAACCCTAAGTTAACGGCAGAGACTACGGCCGAGGAGAGGGATGTGTGGTGGGAGGAGTTGTGGCAACAAGGGGGTTTTAACTTTCAGTCTGGCCATTATACGGATTTTCTTTTAAATACAGAGGCGAATTGCTTGATATGACTTTTAGGCTAAGACGTAGGCGAGGATCTGGAACCTAAAGAAGAGAGCCATCCTGGTTCCTGACAAGAAGCCGTGTCCTATATTGACTAAGAGGAGCAGCCTGGAGTAGGACTACTACGAATGCCTTAACTGAGATAATGTAAAGGTGGTGGACGTAAAGAAGACGAGGATCCTTAAGTGGACCACACGAGACATCATGACTGATGATGGCAGGGAGAGGGAACATGATATCATTGTGCTTGCGACAGGGTATGATAGCATGACTGGCGCGTTAACCGGCATAGGGTTGCGTGGTAGCCATGGCGTTGATTTGGAGGGAGGTGGAAGGAGGGTGTCTGGACGCATCTCGGTCCCATGACTCGGGGGTGTCCCAACATGTTTATGTTATATGGGCCGCAAGGTAAGTTTCCACCAAAGAGCTCCCTATCCAGCTTCTACCGGAGCTAACCAAAGACGAGAATAGCTCCTACGGCTTTGACCAACGGGCCTCCGTTCATCGAACAAGAGGTCGAAGTCACAGCCGACTTCCTAACCAAACTCCGGAAGGAGAGGGTGAGGTCCATTGAGCCACGGCAGTCGGCTAAGGATCACTGGAAAACCATCGCTATGGCCGCACACGAGGCGACACTCTTCAGGAAATGCGACTCGTCGTGATACGTCGGCGCCAACATTCTGGGCAAAAAGTGGGAGCAGCTCGACTTCATCGGTGTTATTCCCAAGTACATCCAAGCTTGCCGGTATGGCATGAGCGACTGGAAAAACTTCAACATCATCAGCGTTCGCCAGATCAACTGGGTCGCCGACTATTTAGCAAATGGTACTGCCCACATGGCTGCTCGGGTAACGCTCCAGCTGCATCATAGCATGGAGAGATAGACCCAGCGTTGCAGCGAGCCATACAACCAGCGAATCGATGAAAAAGTCGAACTTTACCTGGTTTTCATGGGCCTGGGAGCAAGGAACAATCATTGAATTTTTAAAGTGAGAGAGAAATTACGCTGTATGAAACTATCTGATCATAGCACCTAGTAAGTAATACGAATCTAACTGACTTCTACTTTTGCCGAGCAAAGAACAGCCAGGAAATGTTACGTTCACCTCGTCCTAGTGAAGGTCTTGGATGCTTGTTCCAGCCAGAAGCGGATGATGGGAAAAACAGTGATATTCATGGAACCACGCTCTTAAAGCAAACAACGTCCTGGCTTCGTCCACGGACTCTCTTTGATTCAACATAAGCGAGTTCCAGGGCGGCGGTACATGAACGAAGTCGCGTTGTTCTCTGTCAACGATTCTCTGTCAGCACCTGACGCGGCAGGTGGACAGGATAGCTTAGACTGAGGTATCGGGGATCCTCTAATCACCAGACAGCCAGTGACAACCAATTGGTTAGAATGTTGCCTTTTGGTTTCCCTCTCTGTCTTTCTCTATGCGTTCTCTTTTTGTTTGGTCAACATTTTGTCCCCCCCCTTTCAAAGTCTGTTCGAATCCCTGGAACCGGTCGGGTTATATGAGACCTGGCTTGACCAGCGAGTTGTGCTTTGGCTCGAGCATCTCCTGAAATGCAATGACGCATCTCTTGATTGTTATTGGTGCTTTTACAGCTTCGCCTGTACCGAGGCACCCCATGAACAATCACAATCCGATTTCCCCGCCTGGAGCTGCTCAACATCGGCAGAAGCCATGACTACGATCCAAGCTCACCAGCCTCACCCCCCTTCATCGAACCTCCGCGGACCCTACCCAAACTGTCGACGCATCCAAACCATATCGCATCTCAACCAATCCGAAGACGAGTCCGACACATGGAATAGCCCTTCCCTCTGCATCCCCGTTCAGACGGGTCCAATCCGTCCCGTGGTCTGGATCTTCTGCACGATCTTGGGTGGATTGCTCAGACCACTAGAAAGTCATTTCTCCGTGGCTCTGGTTGCGAGGTGGCGATCACCGTGGGGAGAATGTGCCAGCGGCATAATGTTCTGACTAACTCTCGGGAACTCTAAATCATTCGCATCACTCGTGTCAAGAATCCGTGCTGACAGTCGTGAGGTCGGTTTTTAGCACAGACCTCACATGGCGCTCGGCATACTTTACCTACGGCTCATGACGGAGGGCTGTCCCTGGCCGTCGGTAAATACTCGAGCGCATGTGAGGGATGCAAAGGTAGATGAGATTCGGATGGCGGAAACGCAATGCGGAAGGGACCGAGATTGATTGGACTTGTCTTCGGAGCCTTGGGCCTGCCGACAGGTCTCGTTGACGCCTCTTCATCCCGTCCGCGACGGCCGAGCGGGCCATCGGTCGCCGGGTGTGGCTCTGGATGTGGCGCATCGATACACATCGTATGAAACGCCACACTGAAGGGGCGTGTGGCTGTGCAGACCGACATCTCGTTACGATGACCTGTGGCTCGTGCTTGTGTCGTTGAGAACTTGCTTCTCAGCAGCACGACTGGTGAACATGAAAACAAAAACCTGATCTTGCACATCTTGGTTCCATTTGATCTTCAGGGGATCTAGGGTCTGATAGGTGGTTTTCCTCTAAAATCATCTCTGCTAAAACCTGCCAACCCAACTTTGGTTGTTTGTGGCAACATCTCGGCGAAGATCGGGAGATCATTTACTCATTGATGCAATGTGCAACTGCACTGCCACATCACGTGACCTCGACTGTGCGATAGGTGTGGCTTTGTACAATTTAATTGGATGAGCCAGATGTTTATTGCCGACATCCTTTACGCCTGTTGGCCATAGCCAATGAACGATGACCGGCGCTGTCACCGCGGCCGCAGAGCCGAGCGCAACATTGCATGGCGGTGCAAGCTTCGGCACGCTATTGGTATTTCTCCCAGCCCTCAACGAAGATCGGGCCTCAAAAAACTCAGCATCCACATGGACTTTAACCAGAGTTCGACTTGTTTATTTTCGAAGTGGCTCCTGCATAGACAGACGGGAAGCGGCCCTTGCCCCGTTTCGACGAGCATCAAATGCTTGGATTTGAAGCTAATCCCGAAGTGAACTGAGCCACTGCCATATGTGATCGACCTGAGTCGTGAAGCAATATTTCCTCGAGGTTGTAGGTAAGCTGACCATCAGGGGGGGGATGAGATGACCTAATCCCCACTTCGCAAGGAAAGAGCGGGTCCACCTGAGCAGATTAATCATTGGCCGAAAGATGCGGCAGTGGGTCCAGGTGACCACCTACTGATTGTGACCCACCCCCCCATACCTATATAATAACCCATCCCCTTCA
>LFIW01000325.1:0-28961 GCA_001625285.1 Colletotrichum incanum
CAACAACAACATCACCTCACTGGCTTAGCAGGAATAGACCAATATGCATGTTATTGCTGGCTGCCAAGCTGTCGCCTGACAACTATCCAAGCAAAATTGGCACGCTCATGAGGACCCACACACACATCCGGAGGTGGAAAAGGTGGGAAGACGTGCTGAGGCGATTGTTGGGCGTGTCTAGGGCATTGGGCTGGGTGTGGCTCCAACAGCTATTTGAGCGGCCTTCCATATGAGGCTAGTCCAATGTTGCCCACTCCTGTGCTTACTCCTTCTGTCTCAAATCTCATCGAAACAACTCTTCATGGCAATATGCACCAGGCAACAATCGTGGGCGAGGTGTCACGGCCCGACCAGTTGGGGCGCTGGCTGGCGTAACTATATAGTGCAGAACAGGGGATAATGAGGCAGGCGCATCATTACCGAAGCTTTTGCTTTGTGGTGCAGTTGGTTGCACTGACCTGCTCGTAACACGAGGTGACAAACAGTCAGCTCGATGAGCCACCCAAGCTCACCATGCAAGCAGACCAGATGGGGACCGCACTTGCGAAATTTCTCTTTAGTGTCGAACGGGAGCGATGGGAGAAATTTGGGTATTGTAAGTTGGTAGTCGAACAGTTTGTACGACACAAAAGCCTCATGGTCTCTCCAAGACGATTAAGAATGGAGGGGATTCCATTCCACGTCACGTCTCGTGGCCCCAGTCAAGTAATCGTCACATCTGGATGGGCCTATCATGCAGTTCTCAATCCAATCGACAGTTATGCAACAGCTATCAACATTGCACTTTACGGTATCCTGCCACGAGGGTTCTGTATATCAGGAAAATGTGGCCTTCGTGTTATTCAGAGAGAGGATCTCAAGGCAGAACTGTCACACCAAGATTCGAAACGCCACCGAAAAAGAGCAAATTCTAGGTCAGAAGAGGCAGTCTCTTATGAAGTTAGCCGAAGAAGCAACCGAAGAAGCACACTCGTTGCCCACCACATTGGTCGGAAATCAAACCAAAACCAAAGAGGACGGAAATCTTTGTCCCGCGTTACCAACTTCAATCGCGGAGGTCAACTGGAATGATCTATTCCACGCTGTCGAGGAACTTGTGGACTTTGAATATCCGTACTGTGAAATAAAAGAGACTGTTGGATTACTCAGCCAGAATACAGGGAGCTGGCTAGCAGCAGCAGCCGGCCGCGGCAACGGCCGCGGCAGTGGAACCCGGAGATCCAACCTCCGGGCTGCCAACAGTGATATCTTCACTACTGCTGCTGCTGCCAACCTACCTACTCTTCTACACACACACAAGATATACAGAAGAATACAGTACCAGTTTGACCCTTTGATTACGTTCGATTACCACCCGTACGGGTAACCTGTGATTCCAACAGCGACAGTGGACCTCTTTCAACCATTCGCAAGGATGACAGCCCCCGTGGTTTGCAGACTTTTTCTGGAAAGCTTTGGTTCAGGCTGGCACATGATGGATCCAGGTGATCTTAATATCGACTCGCCTACAATTGACACGCGTCTAGTGAATGGTCACTCTGGTGTCATTATGCCTTTTTACGTTCAACACGGCGACCGGGCATCCGCAACAAAATCAGACGATTGGGTACTTGCATTATTAGACTGGAGGAAGAAGACATTTACAACCTATGGAATGACTTCAAATTTGGTTGCAAGATGGAAACTCAGCCTTGAGTATATACTTCAAGTCGAAATATCGGGGTCTCTATCCCAGGTATGTCATGCTTCTGGCATCATTGAATTAGTACTTACTGTTCAATAGCAAAGGTGGAACGCGGAGGACCAATGCCGTGGAATTTTGTGTTGCTACTTAGTCGGCCGTACCTTGGTCGCTACAGTGGAGAAATACCGATAATACCAACCTTGAGATTAAACTATTATTGGATGTTCTTACAGAGCTGATTAGCAGGAGGTTTGACCAACCTATAATATGCAACAATCAGAGAAACCGACGAGAACGCACCCCGATTACCGAGCCGGCAGCAATGCAGTTACGACCACCACCAATGCCTCGAGAGAGACATTCAATACCTGAGCATTGACATAAAGACTTCAACAGACCTACTACGAGCAATCCGAGATACAGTAAAGGGCGTAATGGGCTTCGCCAGATCTCATAGTTAACATCTTTTGTAGTGGTGGTGTGGAGTCGCAGCAGACATGGGTCAGTTGACGCTCTTCGTAGAGACTTCCAAACCGGGAAGCATAAAGAGCCCAGTCTTCTATATAATGCGAGAACAGGGGATATCTGTATAGCTTCAGGTGATCTGATAGGTCGCACTGATTGTATCTGGGATTGCTGAAAGCCATCAAAAGCAGTCAAATCAATCTCTGGGGTGACTGGGTGAATCAAAGGGTTATAGAGGTTCTTTCACTCCTCCAGGTATCCGAGTATGTGCTCCATTCCAGTCATAACCTCCAAGAGACGACCATACCCATCTCCCATCCAGCCATCGGTCCTCTTAGTCTGAAGTCAGAAAGGCTCTAGGATAGCCTTAATCTCAGCTAGGGCCTTCCAATCCTCTGGTCCCAAAATATCATCATTGGGAATGCTCTTCGTCACACTCTCGTCATTCTGGACGGTGTTGATGTAGGTCTCTATCTTCGTCTTCTTTTCCAGAGCTCTCTGGATCATAAGGTGGAAAGAGTTCCATCGAGTGTCGTTATTAAGGACCAGATGTTCTCTCTGTGGCTTTGGGAGAAAAGCTTGAAGTCGAACCATCATCAGCTTCTCTTGAGGCCTTCTGAAACCTTTCCGACCTCTGGGGCGATGACCCATTGGAAGGAAACAATGTTCCGAAATTTGGCAGTAGGATCAGCCTTGTACCATAGGTTGAGATCTTCAGGCTCATTGTGGATAGACAGATAGAAGCCAGATCCTGCCCCAAAGACCTCATTATCGTTACCAAAGAGCAGGGTCCTGGCGACAAGGTTGAAGAAGTGCCCATGGCTGCCCAGTACTGTTGAGGTGGGTAGTGATTGTAAGATAGGCGATGTTGTTTGGCGAGGTCAAGAGATCAAATCCAAGGTACATAGTTCATCCTAGACTCTACATTCAAAAAATTGTGACTTTTAATATCACTCATAGACCATTAACTATTTTGGTGATGCGAACAGTGTCAGAGAGAATGGACCACAACTCTCGGGCCCCAAAGGTTTGATAAATGAATGACTTCATGACCATGTTATGCATGTACAATCCACTAATCAAGAATCAAAAGAATTGCCAAATTCAATGTTCTCACCGAAACTCACTCAACGTTCTTTGATCCACAGGACAGAGAAATATCGAGTAGGCTGACGGCAGGTCAACTCAGGGCCTACTGCAATACGTGGCTACTCACATAAGGAATCTATCATTATGTAATAACTTGATGTTTGGTACATTGTGAGCACTATTTATTCTACTGTTTTTGTAACAATATTCGCCAGATTTAGTATTGATCATGGGTCTTCGGAATGTGGTTTTCGCCGTAATGGCTAGTACTGTCGAAAGCTTATGGATAACCCCTCATATTCAATATTCATCAAGTATTGGAGCACTTGGGTGTAAGTTGAACACTAATCGTGTTGCTTACTGGCCAACGACCGTAGACTGCTACAATATATGCGTCAAAGTGTCACACGGCGGCAGAAGTCTGTATCTTCTCAAAATTGATCAGTCTCAATCGGCATACGATATCAGCTATGATGCATGGAATTATCTAGTCACGGGGATGTCAGCTAGCCAGGATCCAACGACGGGCGGTGGTATCTGGATGGACCATGAGTTTGTTGAAGCGCAAAGGTGTGCCTCTTTCCTCTGGGATGGAACATTGCCTCTCTCCGCAGCGAACAGCATGAACTACCTTGCCTCGTGCATCACACAGCCGGACAGCTGGGTGGCGCAAAATCATCAACTTTATAACATCGTCGACCCTCGATGTGAATGGGGATACGATGAAATGTGCTCAGTCAATTTGACTGATTCCAATGTTCCGGTATGCCCACATACCACGGGTCTCACTAACAAGCTGGAAGGAAACACTGTGGTGGATGTTTATCCAGAGAACAAGCCATCCATACGTGCCATACCCTATGGCAAATTAGTGTGAGGACCTGTTCAGTAATTACAAAGATGAACCGATGATAGGTTGTCACCAGGGTTGATTGCGACCCGCACGGTTCTATGTACTTAATCGGTTATATAACAAAGCGGACCATTTACACTGGTATAATTACGTGGTGCGTGGAAGGTAGATATGATAACAGGTCGTCTGAAACAACCATTGCATTGTTGTGACTGACAGTAATGTCACTGACCCTCTAGCGGGCACCTAGAAACCGCTCAATACCATGTCCTCTTCTCCCCTTAGCTTCCAAAGTACACGTTCCTTTCCAGTCATCATTCAGTCCAGTCTTTTCTTTCTACAAGGTTCTTCCCAGGCCCAAAGGCCAATTATCCGCCTGTGCCTACCAGTCACTTTGGGCTATTAATGCGTCAAGAATCTTAAACCCATTGTCGAAGACTTCTCTAGGCACCTAAAATCTGCTCACTGAACACGCTATTCGCTTGTGTTAATATGTTTGTATAAGCATTACAGAAATTTTACTTCTCAGTTCCAAGGTGAACTCGAGTTGTCACAAACACGCGGACATGCTTTCTGAGTAGGATAGCGGCTTTCAATCAAAGATTACCACGGTACCGAAAGTTGATTTGTCAAGCAACCTGGAAGCAAGTGGCGGTTTAAGACAAGACCACCGTTGACATCGATGAAAATGATGCCGTATTCTGAGGCGCGCGAGTCAGAAACATGTCAACTGTAATTTTGCTGGCAAGTTCTTCAGTTGTTACGAGGGGGATTGAAGGTCCCAGCATGGGCCATCTGTTGCGCTCCAATCCGGGCTGATCGGCTTCTTTCCACCTACCACAATACCACTGATTTCGGCACTGCTATTGTGACTCTCGACTGCTGCCCTCATAACTCACATGACACATCCATTGTGTCAATAATGCACGATGAATGACAAACATCACGGCCAACCTAACAAGCATGACTAAATCAGCCAACGCCTGCAGGTTATCTTTTACTTGACACAAAAGATTGTTACAAAGTGTACATATACCATTCCCCTTTTTGGGGCCTGGCCGCCCTGCCTTGGATCTGTTAGCAAAATCACGGTGACATTCACAACATGTCAAATCCAAGGTTTGGTTCTCATCATTTAAGTGCTATTGAGTCGCATCATTACATGCTTAACAAGCTTAACCTTGGCGCAAGTGTACTTGCGTACTGCTGTTCAATCTATTTCCAAAGTTCTCTATTGCATGTCTCCTAGCAGGTTTAAGTCCACGGCAGAAACGTGTAAACTACCGAACAATGATTTGGTTCGACTTACATTTTGTTTAGTTACGGGAGAACGTACGTCCGGCACCGTAGATCCCATTATGCTTTCTCTGGAAAGCATCCCGACAGAGATTTTAATCCAAGTCGTCGATTTCACAAACGATGGACCGTCTATCAGCCGACTTTCCCGTACATCGCGTCGTCTGTATAAAGTAGCGAACTCCATACTTTACCGTAGACCAATTCTTACCACAGCTCTGGCGTGGGCTGTGGCTCATGATAGACCCGATGTCGTGCATCGGGTGCTGGGCTACCAGGATGAGCATGAACTCTTGGCTACATGCTACGAGTTAAACATCCACCTTCACCAAGCACTGGTCCACGGAAGTTTCCGAGCTGCCAACGCCCTACTAGATGTAGGTGCCGACATTGTCTACAGCAGCGACTCACAACGACGCTCATCTTGCCAGAAAACGGTCGAATGGCTTTCCCATGGCGAGTGCTCTCTGCTCGGCTCACTTGCGCTTACGGCAAGGAGCCGGTTCCACATCGGGATCTGGTATAATCCCAAATTCACCTACTCGTCGGAGCGGCAGTTTTGGAGCTGGAAGAAAACAGTAATGGAAAAGATCCTAGACAGGCTCACCGTACTAGTCGATCGACGCCAAGAGGTGGCCAAATATGGAGTAAGGCAAAATGAATACCAAAAAGAGCTTGACTACGCCCTCATAGAGGCAGCTAAGTCGGATGCTCATTCTATAGAAATGATGGAGTTTCTTCTCGAAGCCGGCGCGGACATAAACAGGGAGGCCAATTCGCAGATTGTCGGACAGGCTTGGTACAACGTACTCGATGAAGAGGTGCCGAGCCTTTTCAGATCGAAGGTGCAGTTTTTTATTCAACGTGGCGTCGACCATACGAGAGTCTGGTCGTGGGAGGGTTCACGAACACCCATCCAATTCTTCTTGACGAAACTTCACCGATGTTGTCAGTACACGACCGACAGCAGCTCGCTTATTCCACGAGCGCTGGACTTTATGGACTTTCTTGCGTCTCTGGGGTGCCTCCACTGGCCAAAAGACATCCGTGTGTTCATGGACTGTAACGAGGATCGTCCTCCCTATATTAGTATTTTAGACGAGACTGTGGCTGGGGCGCGGGAGCTGGGGCTCATTTTCTCTGACCCCGATGTATCCGTCCGGCCGCTCCAGCGAGCGTTGTGCCAGCATATTATCTCCCAGCAAGCGGTGCTACCGACCGAACGCCCATTCGTCACGATTCAAATGCCTTCCGCTGTGGTTCGTTTGGGCGACTTGCACGAGGTATGGACATCGGGCCAGGCGGCTTCCGATAGAAAACTTGATTAGTACTTGACTCGTGTCTGGAATAGTCCTGGATCAGTTTCTGGTTTCGGACAGTGGGGAGAAAGTGTTACGGCCCAGTGTCGCACAAGAATACTATGGAGAGCCACAGTCTCAGTGGACTTCGTGCGTATAGTATGAACGATCAGCCCGTACGATAACAAGTGTCTAATGAAACGTGGAACTTTAGTAATGCTCACTCGAGGAAAAACTATGGCATGGTTGTATTCCAAACTTTGTTGTTCGACCTGGCTCTTTCTAACGAGAAGATATGGCGCTGAATTTAGTTTAAGCTTGAATAGTGAGGATTCGCTCTCATCGTTAACATGAGCTCAATTTTCTCTTTTATTTCGAACATCATTGAAAACAGCATCTCAATTCGATCTATCTCGGTTTCTTTTGAAGTGAGCCACAATAGCACAAGCATGATAAATTGGTTGGAGCAAGTTTCGATCGTGCGAAAGATGCCATCACATGTTACGAAACCCAGGAAAATTGATGGACTTGCGCTAGTAGCCCCTAACGGCCCTCAAGAGGAGCATCGAACATACGCATTTAGCTAACTACAAAACGCGGTCCACAAATGTACCCAGCAGTCATTAAAATGATGTCTGAAATCCAGGTTAACTGGAAATTCTTCACCCGAAACATTATTCGTATTGAGTCTGTTGATTTGAAAGGCGGTCCGTCGTGGCAGATTGGTGGGCGGCAGCTTACTGTTACGAGCAGGTCAGGGCAACCAACTGCACCACAAAGCAAAAGCTACGGTAATGATGCGCCTACATCATTATCCCCTGTTCTGCACTATATAGTTACGCCGGCCAGCACCCCAACTGATTGGGTCGTAACACTTACGTTGGCTGCGACAGTTGCTCCAACGAACTTGTCAATAGAGCTTTAGCACTGCACAAAATGGTACATATAGTTTGATGTTAACAGTACCCAAGTACAACAGGCTTGGAAAAACAGCCAATGCTGAATGTTGGATTTGATCACTGCTTAGGCTGCGACATGACCTCCACATTCGTTGGTGACTATTTTGTTAGAAAACAGCGTCTTGGTATTAGACCACTGTGCTTTTAGTGTCATCAAGAGTTCAAATGGTCAAGTTGCAATGGATCCTGCAATCGCTAAGTTTCAACGAACCGTGCTGAGTAAGATTCCGAAATTAGATAAGGAGTTATTTGTCGTGCACACCTCTGCATCACGCTGGCGATCAATCTAGTCACTGTATATAACTGCCGTCCTTCCCAAACATAACAAGCCATGATGATCCTTACCTTTCTGCTCTTTCCCGCCGTCTTGCATGCACAAAAAATGGTTCTGACTGTTGTTAACAGGTCTACTAACCAAACAATATGGCCCGCGGTTGAAGCCGCTGGTTCTCATGTAGTTTCTTCGAGTGGTGAAAGTGTCATCGATTACTCTCAAAATCCTTTGCCTGCCAGCCTTGCATTGAAACCCAACTCGCAGGCGCAGATCCCACTGACCTATTTCCCATGGTCGGGACGCGTCTGGGCGAGACAGTACTGTTCACCCAACGGTAAGGACTGTGTTTTAGGTGACTGTGGTCATTCGAGTTGTTGGGGTCGTTCGTCCAATGTGACTTCGCTGTTTGAAATCACCGCGCAGGAAGACGTGATGTATTACGACATCAGCCTTGGTAGGTCTGCGTCCGGTACGTTGACGACATCAATCTGACTCTCGTTCTTTAGTGGATGGCTTTACCTGTGGAATTTACGTCGAACCGGACGGCGATGATTGTAAATCGATCAGCTGTCTAGCCCCGCCCTATCTTGGAATTGACAACAAGACACAATCCCCGGTATGTCCCCCATCCAACCTGATCACTGACAAAAGAATAGGCGACGTTCCAATTGGCTGCAACTCGGACTGCGCCGTATACGACACAGACGAGTTTTGCTGCAGAGGCAAATACAATGCGACGACGTGTACGAAAAGCAATCCTTGGTTTAAAAAGACGTGTCCAAGAGCATACAGTTACGCTTACGATGACAGAGATGCCACATTCTCGTGTGGATTGCGCAACGTGACGATCTACTTTCACTGTTCATGATACCATCAGGGGGATGTTCCTAGGTTAGACTTAATGAACAGTGAAACCGTAATCAAATAGGCGTGACTAAAACAAAAAGTGGCAAGTCATGATAGGGAGTGGGCCAGTTATGTTGTTATACACAAGCGGTAACACAGTGGGTTTGCTACACTGGACAGAAGCCTGATTGTTTGTAACATAATTTGTTATAACTGGTTATGATTAGAAATGTTTAACTGCTTTGGACTTTCCCAATGTGTTCTTTGAATTGTTGATCCTCCCATATTTGTCTGATGTTGTATTCCTTCTGGTTATCTCTCTGCCGTTCGTGACGGAGCTGAACGAGAAATACACTCATAATTAACACCAGCATAAACACAAACAAGACACGTTATGAAGCAGCTTCCTAACGATTCTTGTGCCCATGCTTGGACGACCGGAACAATGCCTATTGCTCGGCATGTGGATGCCACCGCTTCTTTAATCATCATGAACGCTTAATAAATTGCGCCTGCCTTTCATTCTGCCGAGTCGTGAAACCGCTTGCGTTCAAAGTGTTTTCTCCTGCCATCTTTACGATAATTACATCATGCCATCGCAGCAAAACAGGGGGCCAGAGCTCCTAGGCGTGCAGATAGCGTTTCTCGTAGCAGCCTGGGTTGCTACTCTCCTTCGAGCATACGTAAAAGTAGTCATCACAAAGAGGCACACACTCGACGATGGCGTCATGTATCTTTCGACCGTAGGTCTTCTTCTTCGACTTGTTGCTGAGCTGCTGTATAACTCTTGGCCAGGCTCTGTACTCTGTATACGCAGCCGTCGCCGTCCTTGGCATTGTCAAGGGCGGCATAGGCCGGCACACCTCCGAGCTGGACGCAGGAAGCATCGTTATAGCGCTCAAGGTTTGGTACACATGCGAGGTTCTCTATGCTTTCATTTCCGCTCTCATTCGGACGTCGATTTGCTTGTTTCTTCTTCGACTCTTCGACCGCGGAATACACAAGACGGTCAAGACCGTCCTTCAAGCAACCATTGTCGCAGTTTGGATCTCGTCCATGGTGTATCTCTTCATAGTTGTCTTCCAGTGCGACCCGCCCAGCTACTATTGGGCCAAGTTCGAGGGGCTCCATGGAAGCTGCCGTTCTGCAAGCCTCGTGCCGAATGCCACAATCGGCCATAGTGTCGTGGCCGCCGTGAGCGACTGGACCATTGCTATACTGCCCATGTCGATTCTTTGGCAACTGCAGTTGAAGCGAGGGAAAAAGATTCGCTTATTGTTCTTTTTCGGAACTGGACTGATGTATGTCTCACTTTTTGCCCGCCTCCGCTCTTCCCTCCCGACTAACACCGAGCGCACTGGTAGTGCTGGAATCATCATGATTATTAGGATACCTTACATCAAAGTGCTGGAGATATCGGCCGACTTTCTCTATCAGACAGTGTGAGTGTGCTGGACTTGCAAATGACTCGCAGACCGCTAACGGTGATTCTCCCAAAGCGATGTCGCTCTCTGGTCTCTTTTGGAACCTTCAATCGGCATTATTGCAGGATGCATTGCTACACTTCGGCCTCTCCTGGATACCTGTGGCCTAGGTAAGAGATCGAAAGAGAAATCAGTTTCGTCTTGGAGAAACTCCATGCCAAGAGCCATCCTCGTTGAGCGCAAGTTTGATGTTGCAAGTATCAAGATTGAAGACCCCGAGTATGCTGTACCAATCAATCCAACGGTGGTTTCCTCTGAATGGTAGCATGCGAGGAGCAAATTTCCTACATGCAGGTGCTGTTAGTGGCGATGACGTTCTTCGGATGGTACCGAGCATTAGGGGATCCTCGGTCTGCCACGGTATTCGATTACATAACATATTGAGATCATTGAACTTACTTCAAGAATCACGGTAGTCGCGCCATGCAATCTATCCTGGAAGTCTGCGTGGGGTAAAGATGGGTGATTCAACATCAATATTACTATACAGTTACGAGCATATGTCTCTTCCTCTTGGAAACACCCTTGAGTTCTCTTTATTCGCCCCACACAGGCTTAGATTGAGAGATAGGCACTGTGTACAGCTTAGTGATGCATTTTGGAGGGAGGAGGACCCCTCTCTACAGCTAAATGTAAATCTAATCAAGTGTACTACAGGGGGGGAGATATCATTCGCACTGTCGTAAGCTACATTGACTCCACATCTTGTTTGCAAACAGGCAACCACAGCCAATGACAGACGTTCGAAACAGAGGTAATAGCAGGTTCTGGCTCTTCTAAACATTGAAAGCTTGTGCAAAAGAGGAAGAGATTTTTGCTCTTAACTGTATTATCTCAGGAGTCGACTCCTTCAATAACTACCTCTGTTGTGTTCTCTATCGTCTTCTGTCTTATCTACCACTGACTTGGGAAAGGCGGCTTACGATCGACGCGCCCGCTGATTTTGGCATGTTTGGCGGGCTATGGTTGACACTGGGGTGGAAGGTTTGGACTGTATAGATTTTGGGAGCAGAAGACTGACGTGTATGGTCAGGTACACTATTCATTGTGTTTGGAGAAGAAAGTCGAGACCTGTCGCTTGACGAATGGAAGCCCGATTGCTGCTGTCGTTTCTGCCAAACCAGACAGATGAGTGCCCCGATAGCGACTAGGGCAGTTGCGGCAGTCAACGTAAATGCAAGGGTTTGTACACTGATGACACTCCCTGTTGACAGGGAAGAAGTCTGCGCCTCAGCGTGGGCCTCGGTCGACGAGGACGTGGCCTTTATAGTTGGCAAAGGTGTTGATCCAGTGCTGGAATAACCAATGCCAATATGCGTAAGACCAACCACTATCAATTGCCAGCCTAACTTCATCGCCTCGTCTTAAATCACAGACCAAGAATGAATGTGGGGTTGGGAGGTAACACCTTTATATGGACACCGGCCCTTCTTCAGTCGCTGTGTGGCGTGGGTTCTGGAGCTGCACGGGACCAGCAGGCGGCCGCTGAAAATGATCAAGTGAAACGCTCATGGTGCGGCCCTAGTTACCATAGTATCCAATAACGAGTATTACTACTGCCGCCCTGGCGTTCTCGATTTCCCGGTACCGTGAAGTGCGTTTCAAAATTGCCAGAAGGAAACGATGTTTACTTGGGAGTACAGGCCAGATCACAGCTCGTCGCCGCTGGCTCGACTCGCCACATTTTTCCCTTCTCGATCGCAGGTAGAAGAATGCTCATACTCCTTGAGACTGCCCAGGCCTGTCTACTGGTCGCAGCCTCAAGGGTAGAAGAATTGTGGGAAACAACTACTGTCACCTGGACCGCGGAAAAAAGATCGGCGAATCTCGGACCAATTAAATCGCAATTCTTTAGGGCTGGTACTACCACCACTTTCGAGTGACTCACGAGTCCGTCTACGAATCTTCTAGGGAACAATGGGAGTTTGTGGCTGAGAAGTAAATTACTACAGCCTTCAATGCTTTACACTATGGAGACGCTGTCTGAGATAACTGATGATCGATGGCCAGAGATCCTTCTCTACCGTGGGCTCATCTAAAGCTATCTGTTCGCAGACTTGACACGGTGAATTCTTAGAGTATGTGCCTGTTTCGCATCAGGTTTCCTGCCAATATACACAGGAGCTCTTATTACCTACAGTAGCCGCAAATGATACTTTGGCAGCAAGGCAACTTGTTGGCAAACATTGCCAATTTGGAGCAGATTGAGCACCGTAGGTGCACAGGAATGGAGTTTCTGTCGGATGGGTTCATGGCCGTTTGATGAACTCTTTACTGCTGTGGCAGTCTGCTGCTCTCTAGTGACCCAATGTTCGTGGAAATAGGCGCAGTCTTTGTCTCGATCTCATGACGTAGATAAATATGTTTGCTGGTTTCATCGTGATGTTCCACATTGCGTGTCGTTATGAACAGCCAGACAAAGCTCGATAACAAGACATAACAATTTGTTATACATAGAATGACCAGCATCGGCCTTATGAGGGTTATGTTACCTTTCTCCTCCTCACCTGAACGCCGAGCTAGAACACCCTGCAGTACGGGCGGGGGGTTATTAATTAACAATGAAGTTTGCTAGCCAGGCTGCGCGCCACGTCGAACTACCGAGAACCTTGGCTCGTAAGCTAGTTATGTACTCCAACGGTCGTTTGTGGCAAAGGTTCAATAAATCAACAGTACATGGCCAGCTGTAGCAAATGAACAAACTACATCAGGTTTCACTTCATCTAAAGAATGCAATCGCAGCAAAAAGTCTATCTCAGCGACAGATCATTTGCAGCAGGTGAATACTGGCAATCTTCGAATGGGGATGGGCGCAAGTGGGTGAGAGCGGCGCTGGCGCGGAACCGGCCCGATTTGGCCAGTGAAAATAGCCCCGTCACTCAACAAGTGGGGCATAGCCCGACTAACTAGTGTAACGGTTACACCTGAAGCTTGACCATGTTGTTAACCCCTCGAAGGAATTACGTTAGCCTCCTGCAATGTCCTCTAATGTGTCCCGTCCTCTTGGATTGCTTGTCCCCAAATGCCTCGAGGGAGGGCACGTGCCGTATCCAATTGCTTCATCTCCAAAGGCATTGTCTTGCGACCTCCGTTGTTCACTCTGCGACGTGACACATGGCAATGTGAGCAGTTTTTCATTGTTTGACATAGCAGCGCACTATACAGTTATGAGCATATATCTCTTCCTCTTGGAAACACACTTCAGTTCTCTTAATTTGCCCCACACAGGCTCAATTTGAAGGTCTTAGCACTGTGTACAGCTCATCGATGCGTTTCGAGGGAAGCATTGACCCTGTCTACAGCCGAAAATGAATGTAATCAAGTATACTTCAGGGGTAAGAGACCACTCGCACTGTCGTAAGCTACGTTGACTCCACACTTTGTTTGCAAACAGGCAACCACAGCCAATGACAGACGTTTGAAACAGGTGTAACAGCAGGTTCTGGCTCTCCTAAACATTGAAAGCTTGTGCAAAAGAGGAAGAGATTTATGCTCTATACTGTACAGTCTTGCGGTGACAACAGATCGCATTGTCACAATCATGCTGCTGCTGATATGTTATCTCTTTGGTATCACACTTATGTAGACTACCGGCCTGCAGCTACGCAATGGCAGTTATGTCAAGAGTAGCTGCGCATAGCCGCGCTCAGGGCTTTGCATCGTGCGGGAGACTTGGCAAATCATGTTACCCAGGTATGAAAAGACAAGCGGCCCTGGGTACGTTGAGGAAAGAGTAGGCAGTTTGACGGTGACAACAAGCCAGCGGGCTAGTCAATACTCAAGACTTCCGAGACAGGACGAGAGGGCACGATAGGCTGCGCACATAGAGAATTCAGGGGGTTCACAATGTCACAAATGCTAGCGTCTCAGTGGAGAAATCAACCATAAGGCCACTTGATACCTATACGTGTATATCTTTATTCAATCCCGGGCTGCTCAGATGTGACGCGAAACAGACATATCTATCGCAATCCTTCTGAACAATTAATAAACATGGGCTCGCCGGCATACTCCCTGATAAGCCCTTGACCCGCACCACCTGATTCAAGCACTTGTCTGAGTTGTTCTAGAAATGATAGCTATCAAAATCTATATGATCTTTGGGTAGCTTTGACAGTCATGCAAGATATCAACAACGTTTTTATCATACATGGTGGCACATCGCATCACATCACATGATTTGCTTTCTTCTTGGGTTCTTGATCAGCCCAAACTTTGTAGATTTGTTGCGTTTATAGATGCAGTGACAGTCCCCCAAGCGAAAAACCAAAATCCCATAGAAATTGTCGTACCTATTCTCTAGCGAGACCAAACCTTTTGTGAATGTAACGGCTCGGTTGCGCTTGCTGTTGTGGAGCGTAACGCAAATACACTTTCATTTTTAATGGACAGTTGACCGGCACCGCTAATAAGGTTCGCACGTGCATCTAGGCGCATGACTGATGCCCGCCACGGTAGATGTGACAAGCGTCGTTGCTCCAGGTAATTCATAAGTGGCATCGGACTGAACACCAGAAGGGATGATAGAAGAAACCTCAGGAGTGATAACAGAAGGCATGTCAGAGGGGGTGACAGGAGAGACGTCGGGAGTGACAACAGAAGGGGCGTCAGACGGGGAGTCAGACGGGGCGACAGATGGTGCATCCGTCGTGGCGCCGCCGGTGTTCTCTATCAACGTTGTAGGGACGACAGTCGTCTCTGAAGGGTCAAAAGAAGAGTCAGCAGGGGTGGATGTTGGCTCAGCAGAACCAAGGTCAGAGCCGAGTGATGTTGGCGGGATGACGGAGCCACCTGTCTCTGCGTCAGTAGAGGAGTAGGCGGGCGTCGATTGGATGTCCGTCAAGTGAGTGGGATATGTCGAAGCATCCCCGTTCACAGCAGTCGAAAGACTAGTCACGGTCGTCGATGGGTTACTGTCCGGTGGAACACCGGTTGCGCCGGTAGCGTCTGGCGACGGAAAAGTCGCCGTTGCAGTGCTGGAATCAAGGCATGTTCGAGCCATCGCCAGGGACAACGGCGCGGCTGGCTCTGATCCTCCCGCGGGCAGAAGCCTGATCATCTGACAGCTAGGTCCGTCATCGTTGCCACACAAAAAGGTGATCTTGGCGTAGGTAGCAGCAACGTCTGCTGGAAAAGAGACGGCCTGTAGCAGGTTGGAATCACAGGTAGTAGACGAGTTTGTGATGTTTACGTGACGGGACAACAGGACTTCGTTATGAAGGCCCAAAAAGTAAATGTGAGCCTCAGGGCACGCCGCTGCATCATCAGGGGTTTCAAAGTATTCCATGCCACCGAGTCTCATCGCAGGGCCCCTCCAGCACTCCTCCTCAGCGACATCCGCCAGAACGCGAGTCAACATAAAAGAAGCAAAAGTACTGGTTGAAACGTAAGTGAGCCACTTCATTATCGGAAGAACACAGAATCACAGCACGCCATCTAGGGCCTTATATACTTCTGTTCGAATCCCCATTCTAGGTTCGCCAGCTGTCTGGCAGGCTTTGGTCTTCATGCTACTGGCTGTTTCAATCGAGACCGGATTGCACAGACCAGAGACTCTTACATCATATTCCATGAGAGGTTTACATTATTTTACACCATTATCCAAAGAGATGATGTGTTGTGCTCTCGGAGAAGAAAGTGACTAGCAAGTCAACTGAAGAGACTGGCGTGATGTGAGAATACAGATACTTAACATGCTTAACATGGCAGAGATTTGGTCTGAACCCTTGCTCACGACCTCACGTACATAAGTCAGAGAGCCGTCTGCATCGATGGATCCGGACAGTGCTCCTCGGCCTCGACGAATCTAAGAGTACCGCTCCATGGGATGGACGCTCAAGCAAGACCCCTGACGCCGACGAGCTCCTACTCGGGCGAAACATGTATCGGCAATGCATCACCCCCAGGTTCATGGTCCTCTAGCTACAGTGTCGCGTCGACACTTGCAAATGCACTCGAGGATGATTCCGATGCACGTCGCGATGAGATGATATCGACGGGATCAGCGGGATCGGCAGCGAACGCGCCTGCCGTCCATGCGTGGTTGCGCTCGACACTCGACAGCGATCCGCCGTCCGCACATGTTGACACCGACAACTTCGGCACCCGCCCAGACGCCGTCGATGTCCATCAAGGTGGATCTACGACGGTAGACGAGCATCAAGCGTACCTACCGACACCCCGAAGCTCAACCTCGGACGATACCGTAGTTGGTTCTCCAGCCCATTCGTGGTCCTCCGGCCTTAGCGGATCGACGATCCACCCATCGAACGAGCGAGATCTAATCGACGCTATTCTGAGGAACCAACTAGATCAGGTCGAGGCTCTCTGTCGCCTCAGAATCTCTGTATCCGCCGCTAACTCTGAGATCCTCTACGATGCTTGTCTCAATGGCACGCAAATGATAAACGTACTCGCTGCTAATCCAACCCACAACTTTGCAGGCAGGGTTGCCAACGTGTACGGTGACTATATCTTCCATGCAGTACTCAGAACACCGGCTCGTGTCTTTTACCGAGACGACACTTCCGACCAGCAGCCCGAATACTCACAGAAGCTGGCCGTAGTCTGCAACCTACTCGACAGGAACGTCGACCTCAGTTTGCGCGACAGGATTGGAGACACGATACTGCACACGGTGTGCGGCGACCTTGGCCCGCCCGATCTAGACAATGAAACGGAAGGGTACCCATTCCTCAAGCTCTTTCTCGGGCGCGGTGACGGCGAGCACAGAGATGAGGTCACAGCCGCATGTATGTCGCTGATCAACGCGCAGAACAGTGGCTGGATCAACGACGATGGCAAGCAGCAAACATTCTGGTACACGCCTTTGGGTGTTTCGATCTTGTATAACAATCTTGCGTGCGCAAAGTTACTCTTGGAGATCGGCGCTGATCCAAACATCCCTGGAGAGTGGGGCGAGCCGCCCATATGCTTCGCCGTTCGTAACGACAGTCTCGAGGCCGTCAACATGCTCTTGAGCTACGGGGCCAAAGTCACTGCCAGCACGCACTCGCAGGTCCGCTCCAACCAGGTCGAAGCTGCTCTTCAGTCTAGAGACAGGTCTGGGCGGGCATGAGTGGCCGCTGCCACAATGGAAGGAATTTGGAATTTGACATGGACATGGAAACAGGCAGGTGGAAACGTATTATGACGGATTTATTCTATGGCAATATGAGAAGTATGGACACATAACAAGCCAGTGTTTTCCAGGGCTCGTTACTGAGCCGATTTCTCAATTCTGTTGCTCAGCGCAGTCTTCATAGCCGCAGCTATGTCTCGTCGACTACTTTGGTTGATTCTGGACCCAGTAGGGTCCTGGAAGTCAACCGCATACCCGCGCCGCGTCAAGTCAACCCAAACATGAGCTGAAGTGGGAACGAAGAAGACAACGGGAATGATCGGTATATGCTTACCGAGTGAGTATAGGGTTAGCTGCCAATGGGCATTCAACGGTCCAAATCCGATGTAGTTTGGAGTCGATCCCGTATACGCCCAGGTTGGCCTGCCATCGGATGCTGTCACACCAGAGAATGAGATGCTGGGGTATTCCATACAAACTAAAGTGGCTGAAATCCCCTCGATGGGATTACCTAAGGAATCCGAAACCTGACAAGAAATGTCCATGATAAGTCTGTGTACTATGTCACCCGAGTTGGATGGCGTAGAGTGGAGGATGCGATCGGGAAACAAATAGAGAGAGAATCATTTGTATTTCATGTTAGTGAACTCCAGCCAGAGGGCTAGTGTAGCATTTGCTATCTATGGGGTACAAGAATGTGTAACAGCGCTTGCATCTCCGTGATATCACCCTGTTTATCGGCGTAGCTAAGCAACAGTATAACACATTGCGGTATAACATTCGTAACAAGTCCCGCTGTACATCGGTACTATTCTGTTATGAATTGGCTTACACCATCATAAATGAAACGGCCAAAAACACATTACTAGCCAATAGGAAATGTCAGTCATGGCTTGCGACCAGGGTTCGTAAGGGCTTGGCGAATCGGTTCACAGTCCCAACACAGATATGTCTACCTTACGTATGCCATGCAAAGTACCAGCCACAAACCATGTTTTTGGCGGTGGGCCCTCCCTTTTAACACTAGAGCAACTCTGTCATTAATAACATTGAATCTCTAAGGGAAGCACTACCCTATCAAACACTCCAGTCACAGCATCGTTTCATGTGGTTTAACAGGAATGTTCATTTTCTTTGGACTCAGTTGACTGTGTATTGAAGTCTCGAAACAACCTGTCGAGACAATCGGTAGGTAGGAATCTAAGGAAGAGCTTCTAGGAACATTTCGCCCCCCATCAAGAAAGGAACTTGTTCTTCGTAATTCGAGCCAGACTGCAGGCATTGAGAGCATGAAGGGCTTTGGCCATCACACTGAGAGTTGTCACTCAGCAAGCAGGGAAAACAGACCTGATCTTATGTCAGTTTACGGCCATTGAACGGTGTGTGCGGAGTAATAACTTACCACTGACGGGGGCAGCTGGAAGCCCATACCGGAAGCGTCCGCCATGACTTGGTGGTCCCCTATGGTCATAGAAGCATGCGAAGCGACTTCCGCGTTTACTTCTAGCTCCTGTATGCGTTCCAGAGGAGACTGGTGGCGATGGAAGTCGTTGATGGTCTCGGACAACACCGACTTGGAGCGGCAAACAGACCGCTGCGTTGGGGCGTTCAAGATGTGGAGCGATCTCGTAGATGGCAAATCATGCGAAAATCCAGACGATAGATACCATGTTGACCGTACACCTTTCATTTTCGTAAAAGCCTGTGTCATACATTAGTCAACCTATGCTAAATAGGATTCCAATCTGTGTTGTGGTAATCTGACGCATGGCGATTCGGCGTCAAAAATGGAGAACCATCCGCAGCAAAGGTATTACCAACCTCGTTCACACAAAGAGTATGCCGTATGCTGCTCTTATACCAAGACACTCTCTCTTTCATATTGTCTTTAAACCAGGTGTAGAGCTGATCAAGAGTCATAGGTTGATTTCCTTTCTCCTTGAACGCCTCGCGAATCAGTTTCGAGTAGGGTTTTCTTTCGGAGACTTTTCTTCTTAGGCTTGATGAAGGTGACATTGTTCAACGAGTTCACTCACTCATGAAACAGACAGCGGCCTACAGTTGAGTCGGTTTTTTGGATTGGGAGCCAAAAACTTTGTCAGTCAACGGTTGCATTTAAAATGGAATTGTAGTCGCCGTGGCAGGGTGAGCTCATAGGGTGTATTGTAGACATATGACATTCTACGTCGATATCTGACCCTGTTTCATCTATGTGTGCTGTTTGCGTACATTTGCGTGATCTCGTTATGTTTCACTCCACGAATGTGCTAGAGAACACTCTAACTGTTAAGAAGTACGTAACAACAGCGCAGAGTAGTGGTAAGACGTAGAGGCATAGCAAGGAATTAGCCATCAAGACCCATCAACTGGGTCGAATGGCATATTAGCTAGGTAGCATTGTCGGGATTTCCTGTCCGGCTGCTTAGTCCTGGACAAGTTATATGTCATCGAATTCCATCAGGGTCCCCCCTTAATAACAGTCCGGTACAAATAAGAGCCAGGCCAGCCTGAAACCAAACATGTGCACAATTCACATCCTTAAGTGCCAATACTGTCTCAACTACACGTTTAGTCGACAAGTATGTGAGGGTACATCCCCTTCTCGCATCTGCCAGCGTGGTCGAACCGAATCCGTCACCACATATGTTCGTGACGGTTATTGCGACTACAGTCGAGGGAGACCCAGGCCCTACCGCACCGAGAGTGACGAAGCTCCAGTACCTAGGATCAGACATAGGGTTTGCTTACGGAGAATACGGCGATGGTTCGTCTCAACAGTGATGGAGCTGCGTTCGGACTTGCGTTCAGACTTGCGTTGTACTCGATCGCCAACTGGTGGACACTATGTGGACTGTAGCTGAATTTCTTTTGTGGAAGGACTGGATTGATGCATTAGGACATCTCGACAAGACAATAGCAGGACGCGGAGATGACTTGAAAATTTGCAAGCATGGTCTCTTAGCTAAAGCTGAGTGCTGCTTCATGAGAATTAACTTTCAAAAGAGAAAAGCTCTATGACAATGAAGTGCCTTATCTGTCGCTTTCTCTTTTCGCTGCAGACAAGCCGCGTTTTGTCAAGTTTCCGGTCATGGAAGCGATTCTTCATAGATGGTCCCTACGCAAAATCGATTCCGGTCCATCAACCGTCACAAGTACGATGGAATGGCAAGAAACAGTGGGGAGGACAAAACCACGATCTACCCGCGGTTCCAAGGAGCAATGGATTGTAACTAAATGTATCGACAAAGGTTTTCTTTTTACAATGAGCATGTGTATACTGGGAAGTACTTCTGTACTTCATCATTATCCCGAGCACGTCTTTTTGTGACGATACAATCTATTGCTACACCTTGCACTCCACCTGACTTAAGTAGACATCTGTGAGTCAGGGTCAGGTGATTCGTGACATTTATTCGTGACGTTTGGATCCGCCTCGAAACTCAAACATTGGCAATATCGTGGACAAGGTAGACTAGAGCGGAGACCGCAGCCAGTAAACGAAATGACGCGCCGATCGTGGAAGCTGCGCTGAGATACGGCTCACGGCTGCGAGGAGTCACAGTGGCTCGAGCACTGGTAGCGTGAACGGTGTTGGAGACGCTGGTTGCATTATCATATGGTGCAGACCTCTCGACCAGCTTGAAGTTGGCGCAGCTGATCCGCGTCCTGTTGGCGAAGTGAAAAACGAAACTGCGGTTGCCAAAAAAGGAGCCCGGCCCCCTCACATTCGAAAGATAGGGATCAATGTAGGTTTGTTGGTGGTCGCCAGCGACGGAGCCGTGCTTGCCGCTCAGGTCACCCACCTGGCAGGTCTCAGGCCTGGAGGCATCGCACGGTGTCATCTCTCCGCGGATGAAAGGGTCGTGGTGTGCGAGTGCTTTGGTACAGTTTCCGTCCTCTGGTATCGGATCAACATGAAGATGGTAGGCTCCAGCATGTTAGAAGAACAGCCATTTTGTGGTCTACTCAGCGGAAGTGGTTTTCAACGTACTGAAAGGTCCACCCTCGTTTGGCAGGTTCGAAAAGTCGACTGTAAACTTGATGCCGTTGCCATCCGGAGCTGTTACGGCGGTGATGGTCCCTCGGACGTTGCCGTTCAACGAGCTTCCTTTGAAGAATGGCTTCTCCGGCAGTGTCGCCTCATAGATAACTCCCTGAGGGTTTGTGACGACTAGAGCATCTCCAAGATCCTGCATGAAAAACTCATCAGTCCTGGATTGAGAGTCTGGGAGTTTGGGCAGTTTTACGCCAGTGGTTCGTGATGCGGCGCTGGCAAGGGACACAGCGGTGACGAATAAGACACAGGGCGTCCACATTGTGTGACGTTGTGAACCCAACATGTTACTGAGTAATGGCTTCGCGCGTCATGGACTCTGCTGAGAAGGCGTATAAGATTCACGTGTGGTCATGTAGTATCCGCTTTTATATTGGTAGATCACATTGAGAGCTGCTACATCATAGAGCAAGCCGGCTTTCCGTGATAGTGATTTGGAGTCCATCCGGCAGTAATTCTCCTCTAGAAGCGGTTTGCGAAAGCAGCACGGTTTCATGGTTACGATCATACGAAGTTCAAACCATGTTGGATAGCCTGGGGAGCATAACATGCTAGACTAACAGCGTGAGTGTAAGCGAAAGGACTGCCCCTGAGTTCAATATTCGGAAAGAGATGTAGACAATACACGTCCAATTACTGGCGTTAGATCGAAATACAGGTTATAAATATAATAACCATAACTGAACAAGAGATAATAGAACAACAGTACTTAGGATTTGTTATATTATCTTAACACAGTAATCGTGGTTTCGGAGGGAAAGAGATTAATGTCACGGCTGCTCCGTAGGTTGCGGTTAACCTGGATTGGAATTTCTATGCAAATAACAAGGTGCAACTAGTACAACGTGTCAATCGCTAGTTTCCGACTTTGTTAAAGGACCTGGCTTTGATTCTTGGCGATCTGTTGATGGCTCCGGTTCAGATTCTATTTTTTTCGACCCAATTAGTGGGGGTGCTGGCCGGCGTAACTGTATAGTGCGGAACAGGGGACAAAGATGCAGGTGCATCATTACTAAAGCCTTTTCTTTGCGGTGCATTTGGTTGCCTTGATCTTCTTGTAACAGTATTGCGAATGGCAGTCCAGCCTTCAAGATTCAATCCAGTATTGGCTTTGTCGACTCGTGTCATGGTCTCGTATCGCGGCTTGAAAAAGAAGATCGTTTACTACGTAGACAGAAATAGCACGTTTCAACCATGTGCAAAACAAGCATTGAGCCGCTTGCAATAGAGCATCCAGTGCACACCTACTCCCCGAAGAGGGACGTTGATGAAGATAATGAAGCTAACATGTCATTTATGCCTAATGGAACTGGCTT
This sequence comes from Colletotrichum incanum, assembly GCA_001625285.1. Taxonomy (NCBI): domain Eukaryota; kingdom Fungi; phylum Ascomycota; class Sordariomycetes; order Glomerellales; family Glomerellaceae; genus Colletotrichum; species Colletotrichum incanum. The sequence goes on from LFIW01000325.1 coordinate 22,700, forward strand.
GGTCAGACGGAGACCAGCTTGTAAGCGTCTCAAGATAGCCTGGCCGACTTGTTAGAGGAGAGTGTATCGTTGGTGTTTGGTATGTAGAGTGACTCCAGTCTGTTGGTTCTGTTGAGATGATCGATCGAACTCACGCAGCGCCGCCTGTCGAGTTTCGTCATGGCGAATGTCCCGAAAGCCTTCCAAAAACGAACCCTCTCACATTGTCACTACGTACTATGGATGCAGTACATGATCTGACACAGTTGGTGCAAACACCTACTTGTTATATAGTTTGATGCGTCTCAAACAAGCCTGATGGATTGAGCACATGCGCCCGATGTGCAATGTCGAGGCCTCACAAATTCTCATTAGTGGTTACATTTCTTTCTCAGTCCAATTATCTCTTGCACGGTGAGGTGAGAAAGTACAAGATATGGAGGGACTTCGTACCTGTCGATTGATGAAACCTGTCACTTGTCCGTCAACTACGTATGTTACATCTCTTTCCTTCTCAGTTTCTTTTGTTGGGTGGCACATAACCCGGCCGCACGCTTGGCGGCCGGTAGCCGTGTTTGGAGGTTTTCGCTCTGGAGTAAAAGACCTGAATAACCTAGTTGTTATGTTACATCAAAGGCATCATTTAGCAAACGTGGAACCAAGAGACACACTAAAGCTAAGCGATTGGTATCCATTCATGTGACTTAATACGGGTACTGACCATTTAACTGTTCATGTTAAGTTTGGAAGCTAACAGCAAACCCACCAGTCAAGCAGTGTTTACAGAAAAACACAATACGACAGTGCCAGTACCACTCGTCATGGATACGGACGCCGACGCAGGTTGCATGGGACGCGACCCTTCTCCATGCAGCATCTGAAAGACTTCACAACGGATTTGTGCAGATAGCTCTGAACGACCGCACGGATATCAGAAGATGAAAATAAAACAGAGATCAATTGGTGCTCTGCGCTGATCAGGTCGGTCTTTGTTTCGAGGAGTGCGGAGTGTCGGTTATGTGAGCCAGCTGTTGTAATTTCCACCGCTTGCATTTTGAGTACATCATGCATGGAAACCCAGTGCCAAGTGTTGCACTAAAACGCCACGCCCCAACTAGATCCAATCATGTCTGTTCCAGCTGTTATACTGCTTATTAATTACCCTACCACTCTTGCCACTGTGACTAATTGGTGGGTTTGGACGTTGGCAACAATTTTAAGCCCCCTTGCAGTTCCCAAGTTTCCAGTCATCAATGGTACCACTCGCGATACATGGGGTCAAACTTTCCCATCCAATCATTGTGCACGGCGTCTCCACCTGCATGTTCACTGTCGTCGTCTGACATACCCAGTTCGTTTTGCCCATAACCGGTTGTGTCAGCTCCCGCTCCCGCCTCCACCGTAGGCTGCGTCCGTGATACCACCTCCCACTCGTCAACTTCAACCCCAACATCAAGGATGAACGCCACCCCTCGCGCGCCTTCACAGAGCTCAGATGCCCACCTGTGAAGCATATCATCATGGCGATCGTGTACGGCACAAGGTGTAATCAGCGGGCCAGCCACGTTGGTGGAAGACCTTCGCAGCTCTTCGTAGCTATCCAACCATTGGGACAGTGCCGTCACTTCGGTGAGCGCAATATTTGCAACTTGAGGCAGGGCAGTAGACCCCAAACAGCGCCGGAACTCGTCTTTCGCTTCTCTCAGCGCCCACCGCTCGGTTGGCGCACTGGCTATGACCTCGGTCTCTAACCTCGCAATTAAGCTATTCAAACTTTGATCAAGGTCAGATTCCATTTCGTGACCAGAGGAAGTCTACGGGCATGTATTCATTTATGTAGAAGTCATGGCTGGATGATCCGACGACCTAGGTGCCTCGGGCCTAATTGACAAGGAATGCATTACGTACAGCTGTGTCAATACGTCCAACCACTCCAGAACCATATGAATCGATTTCCTGACCAAGGCTGATTTAGTCAGAGGTTGTATCGGAAGCCTCGTCGTATACGTAGACCTACCTTCTAGCGCGCGCCTGTCCGGGTTACTGCGCATTGCGAGAAGTTATGTTTGAGAAATCATTTCTAACAAACCAGTTCAGTTGGTAATTGTGACTGTGAAAATGCATGCAACGCGAACTAGGTACGGTAAAACACTTATTATAAAGCCACTCGCTTACGTTACGCTTTGGAGGTGGATGGTTTCTCTGCAGAGACCTCTCGAAGCATGGAGGACGCCAAAACGTTAGTCAGGCAAGCCGTGCGTGCAATTTACAGCCCCGAACAAGTTGTCATTATTGACGTCTTGTCACGCCACGAAATGTAGGTTCTCGAAGCATTGAGAAACCAGTCAGCTCACCAAACCTTGGGATACAGCCTTTCAATGACCCAACTGCGCTCGCTGTCTATTGCAGACGATCACAGATCTCTGAGAAAATCCTGTGCTGAACTTGAGCGTGACAGAATCCTGTGTACGTGAGTGCGCCCACACAGTGCTTCCCTTCTCTTCTTTTTGACATCTCCTCCGACCTCCTCGCATACGGGACCGGGACTCTGCACCTCTACGGCCCACAGTAACAATTTCATAGGCGACAGCTGAGCGAAGATGAGTTATACCTCTTTATCGACTACTACCAAGCTGTCCATGTCATTCAATACATGATCTGCGAAATAAGGCGCCAGATTCATGAAGCGAACGTGCGAGACTCGGCAGCGGAGATTGTGAGGCACTACATTTGTCCCATTTGCACCACCAAGTCTGCGTTGATCGATGTTATCGACAACGTAGACTGCGACGGTAACTTTCTATGTAAGCAATGTCGAAGCATTCTAATCGAAGAACCGGTCAAACCAGACCCGCTGCCACGTTTCAACGACCAGTTCACGCCTTTCTTACTCGCACTTCAGCGTCTCAACAGCAGCAACATTCCAAGAGTGACTTTTGAAGATCTCTATGCTCGGGAATACCCCGACGGCGATAGCGCTTCTAAACGACAGTGCTTTTAGTTTCGATATGGTGCAGACGTCGTTTCAAGCATAGCTGACCACGTGTTTATGGCAAAGAATTGTTGTTTCATCGTTGGATGACTGGCCCTGGACCGGAAGGCGACGAAGCAGGATGTCTTATCTAGTTACGCAGGCCAGTGAATTGTAAATTACTAGTGCATCCGGAAGTCGAGTTATGAAATTTATATGTCCATGGTATGTGTAGACTCCGCGTGAGGGTGAGAATACCTTGTGGCTAGCTAGAACACAGAATTTTATAAGCGCACTGCGAAACCGGAGAGATGTTACGATCAGGTCAGGGCAACCAACTGCGTCACAAATCAAAAGCTTCGGTAGCGATATAGATGCATCATTACCCTTTGTTCTGCACTATCTAGTTACGCCGGCCAGCACCTCAACTGGTTGGGCCGTAACAGGAGGCTATTGGTCTCTAGCTTTTATCGAAGTATTCTAATCTTCTGTGAAGACCAAAAGTACAACGGAGTAGGGATTGGACATATGCGTTTTTTGGTATCATTATTGTCGTTGTCTAGATAGGGTGGGTACATAACTGGCGAAGGATCCAACACGAAGTCGGCAAGGACAAATGCCGCGTGACATTTACAAGGTGGTACAAATGGGACAACCCCGCGATCAAGCGACACCAGGAAACGTTGAATTGTGTAATTTAAAACAGCCAAGCCACCATACCATTCGCGTCAACTTGACCTTATGACTAATAATAACCTCTATTGCTTTCTATGGATGTCCTCTCTCGTTCGTCATACTCATTTTGGGCCATTCTTCATGAGGGTTTTACGTCCGACTCCATGAGAATGTAAAGGTATCTTCGGTCTCCTGTGATGACTGGCACTCCTTCGCTTGGAGTCTTTCGTGGAAAGACCGGCGGTAATGCACAGTTTGACCCTGAACAACTCGGTAGCCGTCGACAGAATGAGCGTCGAATCGACAGCTCCGCCAGCACAATCAATAAAGCCTTTGAAGCTCGCTTGATACCCATCAATCAACACCTCAATCCGAAAAGGTTTCTTGGGTGGTTTGTTCTCCTTGTCACTATTGGAATAGTCTTCTTCATCATGTGAATCGTCTAGAGGCACCTGTCGTGAGTTCAAATCAGAGAGCTGGGTTGTCGTATAGCCATCAGGGTAGTTGAATGTGTGGTGAGGCCTTGGATCTGCTGAGGGTGATTCGCAAGGTTGAGCTTGTGAGTCCGACGCCTGAGAGTCTGAACAGGCGACTTCGACTAGAGCTTCAAAAGCCCGTTGTTGATCCATCTGTTCATAATCAAGTGACAAGGATTTGATGATGCTTTCGAATATCTCTACTGGTCCGCTTGGTACATCTGAGAGGAGAGGTTTAACGCAGTAGCCAGGATAGACTGATAGAGGCGAAGTTTGAGAGGTAGAGATAGAGAAAGAGAAAAAAAGATGGAGAGTGAGCAGAAGTATGAAAATGCTGCCTTTTATCCTTCGATTTGTAGCAGAAGGGCTTTCAGAATGTTCTTACGAAGGGGTTTTCGAGTTAACTCAAGCCTCCTTTACCCTGCATGTACCATAGTATCTTGGGCGTGGGTATTAAGCCACAGGGATAGCAAACACCATAGCCACCGCCGCACCCAAGGTGCACCGCCCCCTCCAAGACGTGGGTAGGCCTAATGACTCATGCGTCCCATCCTTGTCCATGGTTGTGTCTTCTCAGCGTGGTCTATCAGATGTCGTGAGATCATTGCTTTTCGTGGTCCCTCTGTGCCACAAATCAAGCGCTGGACCTTGTGGCTGGCATTGATGGCCCTAATACCCTGACCCCTTGCCTCTTCCTTTATGGCGGATCAGCTGCGCAGCCTGATATGCAGTCATCGAAGTATCGTTGGCGTATCATTTATCGGTATTGCATCTCTGTCCCTGGGGCAGCTCTAGGCATCCAGTCTATGAGGCCGGCTTCGCTGGAAGACCGGGACATCACCTCCACCCTGCTAATTCTGGAACCAGAAAGTTCTACCTATTTTCTCTTTGCAACCAAAGACTCAAACTGAAACTGCACCTAGCATCTCCATTCCAAATATTATCAGAAATATTATAGTACAAATCTTATACGGCTGTTATTTAGATAAACATTGATGAGAAAGACGCGTTTCCGATGTCCAGCGACGCTATGATCTGCTGTGCGGCCATCACGAGTACCCATCGCATGTGTAACCGAGACAAAACCGCTGCTTGAAGGTCGCATATTAGTGTCATATGTACAAAACATCCAATTTCTGCTGGGAAGACAGCCATCAAGAAGAGAAGAGAAATGCCAGCACGTTTCGAGTTCTCTTTTGCGATAGTGCAGTGATTCCTCATCTTACAGAAAAGTACGTATCAGTTGAAGTGTGTTTGGTAGAGAGTAGTAGTACGTGTTTCGGTCTCAGGTAGTGTCCCGAAGACGTAACTGTGCTTGTTATGTTTTTTTTTCACGGTGATAACACTAATGCTGTTATCCTGTTGCAATACAGTAACGTAATAATAAGGTCGTTATGTACAGAGGTAATTAGTCATGCGAAGGAGCAGCGTGCGCAACAGGTTGGTAAGGCATCCTGCAGGCCTCTCCACAAGGTAGCTTTCAGAATTTTTTTGTACGAGATAGCCACGGTTGAAAGGCAACGTATGACGAGACTACAAGAACGTCATGCCGTGGTTGGTCCTATATCGTCACGACGCAGACTAACCAACCGCTGTTAACACAACTGTTAAATCGTTTGCGGTTGATGTTTTTAACATCCGTTTGCTTGGGGTAGAAAACGGATTAGGTGGTAACAGATTGATGAAAAACTCCGAGGAATGGCCTCGATGTGGTAGACTCACGAAATTGGGTATAGGTTCGTAAATAGCCAGGCCTCGCCCATCTATATCAACTAATTGACCTAAGTTCCTTCATTTCCCCCGTCCTATGCGTTTAGGTACCGACTTCACCCAGCAACCTGTTCTCTTCCTCGACCTTAACATGGAAGATTCAACCTCACCGAGCGCGAAAATGCGGATTTCTTACGCTGAGAGGGGCGGCGCCGGAAACGTGGTACGGCCGAGAAGCTCAACAAGTGAGCCTCAGCAACGCAGCACTCAGAACCATGTTTCACCCGCTGGTCCCCAGTCCAGCCTAGGAGGCGTACGGAAAATATCCCGGCGGTTGTTTAGGAGTCTCAGCATATGACAACAGCACGCAGCTGGATGCGTCTGCGCGCCACATTGCCTGGGGGGGGGGGGGGGGGGGGGCGTCTGGAATCTGCCTTTTGGATGGTAGGTA